>OZ005652.1:292183957-292726457 GCA_963930645.1 Salticus scenicus
GAGGGGGGACTTCCCCCCCAGGGGGGGGGGTGGCGAGGCTCCTGCGCATACAATTTTTTTTTCCCAGTTGACTATCTCTATTATAAATAATTCTTGGAAATTTCATAATGATTACTGAAAAATAATTCTCTTTATGCACATTTATACAAAATTTTGTCCTATATCACCATGTTAAAAATTTAGAAAAAGCGGGATGGCAACGCAACCTGTAAGACAATTTTTACCAAAAGTTGATAGGCACTAATTTATGTCAAGGTGCAACTACATACCAATTTGTATGAAATTATGTTCAGTAGTTCCTGAGATACAGTTGCCACAAAATTTTGTCACACACACACACAGACAGACAGACAGACAGACATTTTCTAAAAATGGTCAAATCGTGTTCTACAGCTCTCAAAACGTGTAAATTCATCAAAAACCCGAGGTCGAAAATTTTTACGAATCCAATACTTTCTCTATATTACATATAGAAGAAAGTAAAAATCTAAAATTTAAGTATATTAAAAAGCTATGGTTTCTTTTTTTACTTTATTTTCATATTTTCATTTTTTCATATGCATGAGCAAATTTAATATTTCATATTTTTTTATTTTTCGCGTGAAAGCATATTTCAGTTTATGCTTAAAAAAAAAATAAATAAATAAAAAATAAATAAAAAATAAATAAGTGGTAAATTTTTCTTACAACAATTAGAAATTTAAATGTCCAATTTTGATGTTATTACCAGGTTATTATTTTTATATTTTAACTAGCAGGCTTCGCCCGCTTCGCTGGACCCTATTTTTAAATGAATCACTATAATTACTGAATTCTCAATTTTTATTTTTTTTGCCCCACCACTCTCCCCCCCTTCCCAATAATTTTAAAAATTCGAAAATATCCGCAATCGATTTGTAAGTATCGAAAACCTCTATGTACCAATTTTGAATGATCTAACTCTATTTTATTTTTTTTTTGCCCCTCCGCCCCCCCCCTCCCGTCCCTCCTAATAACGTTACACTTTCGAAAATATCCCCATTCAACTTGCAGGCCTCTAAAACCAATCTGTACCAATTTTGAACGGCCTAACTGCATTTCTATTTGTTTTTGCCCATAGCCCCCCCTTACCGCCCCTCCTAATAATTTTACAAATTCAAAAATATCCGCATTCGATTTTAAGTATCGAAAACCATTTGTGTACCAATTTTGAACGATCTAACTCTATTTTTATTTTTTTGCCCCCCCCCCATCCCCTCCCCCCTTCTCGCCCCTCCTAATAACTTTACACTTTCGAAAATATCCCCATTTGACTTGCAGGCCTTTAAAACCTATTTGTACCAATTTTGAATGCCCTAACTGTATTTCTATTTGTTTTTGCCCATAGCCCCCCCCCTTACCGCTCCACCCTCTTCCTGCACCTCCTAATAATTTTACAAATTCGAAAATATCCGCAATCGATTTGTAAGTATCGAAAACCTCTATATACCAAATTTGAACGATCTAACTCTATTTTTATTTTTTTTGCCCCCCCCCCTCTGCCCTCCCCCTTCTCTCCCCTCCTAATAACTTTACACTTTCGAAAATATCCCCATTCGACTTGCAGGCTATTGAAACCTATCTGTACCAATTTTGAAAGGCCTAACTGTATTTCTAATTGTTTTTGCCCCTGCTGCCCCACCTGGGGGCTGAATTTTTAAAATTCCAGAAATTGGTTTTTAGATATTTGTATTAGCTATATTTTATAGCAAAAATTTCACGTATATCTGTTTTTTTTGTTTGAGATATATAGGATTATGCGAAATCGCGTTTTACGCATGTGAAATCCCGTTTTGCCCCCCCCCCCCCGCTCCCACTTGGGGACCGAATTTTGAAAATTCCAGAAATTCGTTTTTAGACATTTATATTAGCTATATTTTAAAGCAAAAATTTTACGGATATCTGTTTATTTGTTTGAGATATGAAGGATTTGATTTGAATTCACGTTTTGCCCCCCTCCCCCCCCCTTGGGGGGCGAATTTTTTCACTTTTTTTTTTTCCTAAACCATCCTTGACCTATAAGGAAAAAAACAAAAAAAGAATGATCGAAATCAGTCAAGCCGTTTACGATTTTATAAATGACATGCAGACAAACATTCATTTTTATATATATAGATTAATTTAAAAAAAAAAAATCTTATCAAAACTTCGTTACAAATAAGATATCAAATGAAAGGGGCAATTTTTCTGAATCCGTCGAACTAAACATCTTATCGATCGGACAAATAGATTTTTTCAAATTAACTAAAATATGAAAATTAGGTCGCAACTTGCTATATAGATGAGTACGAACCGGAATCGTCACCTCTCTTACAAATTATATAAATAGAATATTAATTTTATACTTAAAAACATAAGTTTAAGCACGAAATTTTTTTCACACAGTTTTTATAAAATGATGTAAGCAGTTTACTTCTGGATTTATGGTGTCGTGGTCCAAGCTCACGTATCTAAAGCTCACACTAGAGAAATCGTGGCTGAAGCTCACATACACCAGTATCTCGTGTTTACCTAATCGATAAAACCATCCCCTCCGATAAAGATCAAAATTGTGATGTTATGTTTCCGGTTTACTCCTGGGATGAAACCTAAATTCTCACCAATAGCCTACTAGGAAGCTGTAGTTCGATAATAATCAACCTAGCCCAACTCAACCGGAAAAAATCAAGGAGTATGTTTAATAAACACCATGGTGGTGGTTTTGCAATGGTACAGGAGTTGATTTAATTCAACAGCGATTAACCTAGCATTTATCAATGGTCGTGTAAACTTTGTAAACTATACAAGAAAACATTTGCTTCTGGCAGGTAAATTTTATCTGAAGAACATTGGACTTTTCAACAACTCATTCTTCCAACTGAATGTCACGAGGTCGACAATGTACCAGTTCTACTGGCTAGCAGTTAGTCATGATCTAACTCTAATACAATAAAAACATACCGTGTATTATTCTCACACGTGCAGTTTACTGAAATGCTAAGCAGTATTCTAGAATTAAAGGTTTGGTATCCACCATTGAGACTTCTTGATTTAAAATCAAGATCAACACAAAAACTTGATTTTAATGATTACCTGGCGAAGCATTGGAATCGTCATTTAGGTTTGCGATTTCGAGCCTGTATCCTGATAATTGTGCATCTGGCAATACTGAACTCTAATAAACCTTGTTGTTGAAAGAGGAGCTGATCTCGCCTGGTATCTGGCATCTTCATTAATATCTGAACCAAGCTACACGTCATATTAGATGGATCTCTGATGTGTCTCAGCCATATATAAATTGATGTGCAATAATAACAGATTATAGAGTGCCAAACTAATGACGATTTCTACAACAATGAAGAAAAGATTCATGCTTGGCATATTCTGCACACATGAATCGAATTGAAAACAAGTTACAGCATTCTCGCTATCTTCTTATTGTACCCACAAACGGTTCAAAAGAAAAAAATCTATTTCAAAATCAGCGACAAAATACTCTTTCAAAACATTATTATTAGACTTTTAACATTAATTTATTTTCCATGCATCAAGTTGCTGAAAAAACATTTTCTCAATTAAAAAAAAAAAAAAAAATCTATAAGCGAGCATACTTTTTTTATACGTTTCTCGAAGATGCGCAAATTATGTAATTTTTTACTGTTTAAAAGGAATCAAATACAGCATTTCTGTCTAAAATTTTCTTTAATATTTTATTATATATTGTATTCATTTGCAGAGCTGTTAAGTTCTTATTCCTTGGAATAAAATCTTTAAACTAATGAAATCTTATACTCGTTCAGAATTTCACCGGTGACACTCAAAACGCAGTCAAACACGAGAAAAGTTAGAAGAGACTGGAGAGATTTGACCATAAGGGAAGATTGATCAACTATTAAATCTCTACCATTTTCAGATTTTGCTTTTTACCACTAGATATTATAGCAAAAGACTAATGGGAACAAAGATATATATCTGAATATTTCAGTTTAGCTTTCAACAGTTCTTAAATTAAGTATTTTATTTTTGTCATGAAAAAGTAAGTATTTTTCTTCATACTTATAAGCTTTTCTATAAATTATTTAAAAATTTTTCAAATCCAAAATTTCGAAGAAACAGCTGTTTTCAAAAGTTGCTTTTGCGTGAAATTAAGCCATTTTTAATGAAAATTCTAAGTCGATTGACAATGAATCAGTGTTCTTTTCCTCAGTCAACTAGCGAAGATGAAGTCAGTCTACCAGAAGGCACAGAGAAAGAGAATTTTGTAAGGACCAAATTTTCTATTAAAACATGAGTTAGTTTTAAATTGAAAGAGCCATTGAAATGATTGATAGTAATTTAATGATAACTATTTTGAAAAGCACTGATTCGGGAACGTGCATATTCATATATCTAGAGAAAGAAGATATAACTTCTGACCCTCTGACAAATGTTGCAACAAAATTGATAAATCCCTAATCAGTTACAGAAATCGTCCGTGTAGCATTAAAAATGCGCTTTGACTTTAATTTTTCAGATTATAACTGTCAATAACTTCACTATGTCATCTAGAATCATTCTTCTATGTTCTATTAAGAAGTGTTGTTATAAACGTGACTAAATTGCGTTAAGTGTTCTTCGTTAACGTTATTATCTGAAACTAAGGGGGTCTGAAAGTATATTTTAGAAAAGCAGTGGTGAGTCCAGTGCCTCCAAAAAATAGGCTTATAATTATCAAGCTTTATAAGTAACTATTAAGCTTTATGCAATTCTAAAATAGAAATTCCTCATATTCGCCAGAAATAAAAGAAAAAATTCTAAAGGAATAAAAATTTCATTGATCAGAAAATTAGCTACTTAATAGCACTACCGATGCGATGGAGGTGGTAAAATAGAATATGAAAAGAAAAATTCAAGAGTAATTAATAACACATTAGCCAATGAGCTATTTTTTTGTTTTTACGATTGCTTACCAACAGATCTGCTTCTATGGTTCATCGTTGATGATTTTTGCATTCGGATGTTTGCTACTCAGCGCAGCTTTATATAGAAAAGTTTGATTTTGACTGATATTTCTTACACATTTAAAACATTACACCGTAATTCAGAATTATAATTTTATTGAAATAGCTTAGCGTTGGTGTACTATTTTGAATTAAGTTGAATAATGTTTAATTTTCAAAATTACTCCATTCAGGATTTACGATTCTGCCTACACGAAGAGAAAACAGAAAGCAGAAAGAGAGGAAAAAAAGAAAAAAATCAAATGCAATATTCTTAAATTCGCAGTTCAGTTCGACAGTTCTGTCTTCGTTACTTCTGAAATTGAAAATTCGTTGACAAATAATGTCATAAATTCAATCTGTATAATCTAGTAATCCTGCTATTGATATGGAAAATTCATTGACAGCAAATTCTGCAAGTGCAGTCTTACAATCCTGCTATTGACATCGAAAATCAAGATACATTAAAGACTGAAACTGAATTCTAAGCAGTGCAGTCCTACTATCCTGATCCTATGGCCTTTTCCTTTGCCTAATGATATGATAGAATACTTTGTTCGAAATGTCCCCTATCAAAACATAGATTTCTTAAGCAAATAAACAAAATAATAATAATAATAAATAAAATTGTGGGTCTAGGCTTAAGAAATCATTATTTTAACAAAAACCAAACAAATAAGTTGTCAACAGGATATGGCGTTTCTTTCACCAACAAATAAATGTTTATATTGTTGGATATGTAAATTATTTTCTGACAACAAAGTAACATTGAGTGGTTCTGAGTTTTCAGGCTGGAAACATGTCACAGAAAGACTTGGTGAACATAAAAAGTCTATATTCTACATCAACAGTGCATAATAAAAATTTGAAATTGTGTGCAGGCATCGCAGAAGATTGATTCATGCTTAGTTGTTCAATTAGAGAATGAATGACTATTAGAGGTCCATATTGTATGGAGTGAAAATTACTGTTAAGTTTTTGTATCGTAAAAAGACCCTTTTCTCATCCGTTACATTTGTCTCTGTTTTGTATTCTTTATATTTTTATTATTCTTTCTTTATTTATTTGTATTTAATTTTGAAGCTATAAAGTGTAAAGAATGATGGGTGACAACAGGTATGAATGGTGAGTGACTAAGTATAAGAACTGCTGGTGAGGAATGATGAGTGACTAAGTACAAGAACTGCTGGTGACAATAAATTTTGAATTTCCTTTCATTATACGGGAAGGGGGGTCCTGGAATAGTTGCTTGTCCCGGGGCCCATCTAAGCCTGATCGGGCTCTGAGTGAGTCAAGGTTTTCATGACATGGGTCAAACTCCTCCCATGAATGAGGTGGCTCGATTCAAAATTAGCTTATCTCGAACGCCAATTGATCTATTACACTTAAATTAAGCAAAGTAAACTGCTGAAATAATTTTAATGACAGATATTCCACCTAGCAACTAATAAAATTACACATAACGAATCTATCTAATCTTAACAGTTTATTGTATACGTATTTGTAAAAATTGGTCAATCCTTTCCAGTCGCCCCTATATGAATTATTTCAATTTTATATCGCAAAAGCTTCATTTATAGAGAGAATAATTACAGTAGAGTCTCGAAAATCCGAGGTAATTGGGGCTGACACTACCTCGGATTACTGAAAACTCGGATTTTCCGAAAAAGTAGAAAATTTTTAACAACTACAAATGAAATTAAATAAAATGAACATATTACCTTAAAATCCTTTATTCTTTAGTATAATGACGTAAAAGATTCTTTACAATTTAAAAAAATTGTCAATTTTTTGTTGCTTCAGTATATTACTTCTCTTTGTTGATGCGATAGTCAGCCAACGCTTCAAAAGCAAAACATCTGCAGGGGTGGCTTCAGTTTGCTGTTCTACATATTTTAAGGCTAGTTCTAAGGCTGCAGAACCTTCACTATGAGATTTTTTTTTTTTTTCTGATAACGGAGAGTCGTTTTTTTCTGTTTCATATTCTTCCTCATCTTCCATCATTTCTATAATATTTGAGTCTGTTATTTCCAGCTTGTCGTCACTATTTAGCCATTCATTTAGATCAACTGCATTAGAGTTTTCGCAGCCTGGTAATTCCTTCACCAAATCTTTCAAAACAATTGTTTCACTATCATCATCATTAATTTTCTCAATAGGCATAACCAATTCAGGTAGAAACTTAGTCCACTATTTAATAACTGTCGTAGGTTGAACTTCTTCCCAAGAATCTGCTATCCAATAGACAACATCTCTCATACTTACATACCTCAAAACATCCGCAACACTTTCATCATCAGACTGAACTAAATGTTGTAACAAACGGCGTCGATATTTTTTCTTTAAATTTTCCAATACGCCCTGATCCATTGGCTGAATCAAACTTGTAACATTTGCAGGAAAAAATATAGCACGGATTTCACCACAACGTAGCTCATCATCGTCCGGATGAGATGGAGCGTTATCTAAAAACAAAATTGCTTTGCAAGGCAATTTTTTTTTTCTCAATGCCTTCCGTGTTTCTGGAACAAAATGTTCTAGAAACCATTGTTTGAAAATTTCTCGATTCATCCATGCACTTTTCTGATTTGTGTAATGTACTGGTAAGGCTTCTTCAGTGATGTTTTTTAAGGCTCTAGGTTTGGCAGATTTCCCAATCACATTCAGTTTCATTTTATGATTTCCAGATGCATTGGCGCATGCTAAAATGGTTAATCGTTCCTTCCGTTTTTTTGTGACCTGGAGCTGAATTTTCCTCTTTTGAAGCAAGGGATTTTGAGGGCAACATCTTAAAGTTCAAACCTGCTTCGTCATAGTTATATAACTGTTCAGGTGTGAGCTTTTCCGTCAATATAATGTCTTCAATCCGTTTTTTAAATGCCTGCACAGCTGACGTATCTGCCGAGAGTATTTCACCGCAAATATTTAGTTGACGTACACCATATCGTTTTTTCCAATGATCTAACCAACCAACGCTTGCTGCAAAATCTTCTTCTCCTTCTTTGAACTGATTTCTGAAAAACACAGCTTTTTCCTGAAGAATAGGGCCACTCATAGGAGTACCTTTGCTACGCTGTTGAGTAAACCAAAGAAATAAAGCCTTGCTAGTTTTTTCATAGTCTGATGTTCTCATAGATTTTCTTTTTTCTCCTGGAGTCTCATTGCACTTCTGTGAACAAAACTGCTCAATTTTTATTCGATTGCGGCGCCAGTCACCAACTGTTACCTCTCCAACACCCAAATCGGTAGCAACACTTTTTATTGTTTCACCTGCATCTAATCTTTTTATAGCGTTCAATTTAGTTATCATAGATACAAATTTTCTCTTATTTTTTCCACTCATTTTCGCAGCAGGCACCTTAACGCAACACTTTCAACAGCAATAAGTTTCCAAAATGATAAGGATCAAGCACGTGTATTGAATTTAAATGAGCAACAGAGCAACTAACAACGCAGCTAGTCCCTAACTAGCATCTAAGCTACTAGTACAATTGAACTTGGAAGAATAAAAGTCTTGTAGATCTGGTTTGAAAATTCCTTTCAAACCAACCCCTACCTAGCCACCTTCAAAAACAAAGAGAACAAAAGGTGGTGGGTTACTGAAATTCTTTTCAGGAAGAAACGAAAAATAAGACCTGCATTCTTTCGGTTGCGAGAGGAAATGGGAAGAGCTTTTGGTTGCTAGGGGGAAAATTTGGCTCCTCGAATTAAGCGGAACCTCGGACTTCTGAGACTCGAACGTTCGAGACTCTACTGTAGTTGCATTTGTTAATAGAATTGTTTTGGTAGTTAAAAAAATATTTCAAGTTCGGCCATACCATATAAACATAGATTTATTTCAAGGACCTAAATTCAATTAATGGCTTGGTGACTTTTGTTAAAATTATTTTAGCCTTTCCATAAAAATATGTAATTAACCTATTGTCGAAGTTATAGTCCCAAATTTTCATTACAATCCATCAATAATGAAGTTTAAAAATATTTAAAATAAAAAAAAATCTCATCGATAAGACTGCGATGTTATTCACAGAACAGATGAAACATTTTCCACCATTCATGTGAGTGAATAATGCCGGTCAGAAATCGACATAAAAAGTAATACACTGATCGCCTCACGAATGGCAGAGGGATCCTGCTTTATGAAATGGTAGACGGGAGATGATCCCAAGCCACGCTCGTTGGTTGAGCTGTTTGGTGTTTTTCTCAGAAACTTGGGTGAATATGTGATGGAACTCCTTGGACAGATCCCCGGAGGACATTCCACCCAAGCCTAGTTCCCTAAGGTAAACTTTTGGCCTTAATTCTTACACCAAAACTAACAGCCTTGGTGCGTTAAGGACCTGAGTTCGATTCCTGACTGGTCACTTTTCGCTCTTGTTAGAATTAATCTTTTTCATTAAAAAATAAAATAAAATCTGCGGACTACATGTTATCAGATTTATAATACTAATTACGTATCTCATTTATTCGTACAAAATATTAATCTTAAAACTATAATTTTACTAAACCTGATTCTTAAATTATTTTCTGCAATCAAAAGCACAAAAATGAAACAAAGATTAACTATTTGAAAAAAATATATCATTCTTATAAATAAAAGATTTATTCAAAAAAATTTTTAACGTATGAATTAGTTATCTGAAATTTTTGTGATTACAAATATTAAAATTTTCCTTAGAAATAGATTTTTTTGCTTCATGAAATTTGTTTCAGGACATAACTGAAACAAAAAATTATAAATATTCTTCCAATATTTTGCTATACTTTTTTTTTTATGATGCCATTCTATCTTTATAGACTTCCATCGCTTCGAAAAGCTAAGAAACGATATGAGAGATTTATCAAACATTACTCTTCGAAGACATGCTAGCATTATTCTCGCAAACTTCGAAAATGAGGAGGGCGAAGGATAGTTTGGCACTGTGCCAACGAAGGCGACTATTTCCGGCGGCCTTCCTTGGCACATTGCCAAGAAAGCTCTGACCGTTAACGACACTGCAATTTCGTTCTTTCGTTCTTTTTCGTGGCGATCAGGTGCAACGGCCGAGCGTTCGATAAATCACTATTTCTACTTCCGTCGCCATCTTAGTAAGGTCATGTGACTTCAAACACGTGTGCCGGTCTTTTGTAGGTTTTCGCTGACGGAAAAGATCGGAATTGAATTAAGAAAGAGAGGAAATGGTTCGAGAAACAGCATGAGGAAAAAACAAACTTGTTCCCAAGCGAAAAAAGTAAAATAAATGAAGGAAATGACAAAATAAATTGCTATAAAGCATGTGTCCACTGAAAAAGCTACTAACGTCGTGAATTTAATAAAAGTACTGTTGAAAATGGTCAAAGAATTTTTTTCTTTAACTTTTAGAGATTATATTTCTAAATAATCTTTACATGAGTAGAGTATGCATACCTGTGCGCAATATGCATACATTATTCTGTTTCTTTTTAATTTAATTTCACATATATCTTCATATAATGCTTTTTGATTTTTAAAATATTTGCGACATACATACGATTATAAATAGCCTATTTTTATAACTAATTGAATTAACCTACAACCGGTGGGGTCCTTCATTTCTTACATAAACGGTAATGTAGAGTGTCACACATTCCTAGCACATATGCAAACGTTTTCAAAGGCTGGTTTTTGTTTTAACACAAGTTTATAAATGTCATTTATATATATATATATATATATATATATATATATATATATATATAGGTAGTTATTACAACATTTTCTTTCTTTTTACTCCTCTTAGGTTGATTTCTTTAGAAATCGACCTATTGCAATCATATCGTTAATCTATATCTATCTATCTATCTATCTATCTATAATGAAAATTTTGTCATCACGATAACTCCCGAAATAATACTCGAAATCGAACCAAATTTGGACAGTGAACTAATCTTATAAATATCTTGGATGAGTTCGTTAACCAAGTTGCTCCGACTTTTTGTTTTCAAGTAGCAGCCACTTGAAAATTTCTAACCGACATTTTAAAAAGCATATTTAAAGCAAGATTTGCTTGAATTTTGATGTAAATACAGGCCACATAAGGGTCTCAATGAAGTTTATCCGCCATTTTTAATAAAGTGGCAGATATTTTAAGTTAAGCGGGACCATTTGAAATCAGGCTAACACTTGAAAATTTAAAATCACTATAACTTCCGAAATAATACTCCAAATCGAACCAAATTTGGACAGTGTCTTAACTTATCTTATAAATATCTTAGAGGAGTTTATTAACCAAGTTGCTCCGCCATTTTGTTTTCAAGTGGAGACCACTTGAAAATTTCAAATTCAAATTGTAAAAAGCGTTTTCCGAATTTGTTTGAAATTTGATGTAAATATAGACCACATAAGGGTCTCAATGATGTTTATTAATGAAATTTATCCGTCATTTTTAATAAAGTAGTAGATATCTTAAGTGAAGCGGGGCCACTTGAAATCAAGCTACCACTTGAAAATTTAAAATCACAATAACTTCTGAAATAATACTCAAAATCGCACCAAAGTTGGACAGTGTCTTAACTTATCTTATAAATAACTTAGATGAATTTGTTAACCAAGTTGCTCCACCATTTTGTTTTCAAGTGGAGACCACTTGAAAATTTCAAATTCAAATTGTAAAAAGCGTATTCCGATTTTTTTTTTAATGTATACATAGATTATACAAGTGTCTCAAATAACTTTATTCATGAACTTTATCCGCCATTTTAATAAAGTGGCGGATATCTTAAGTTAAGCGGGACCACTTGAAATCAGGCCACCACTTGAAAATTTAAAACGATGATAACTTCCGAAATAATACTCCAAATGGAACCAAATTTGAACAGTGTCTTTTATCTTATAAATATCTTAGATGAGTTTGTTAACCAAGTTGCACCGCCATTTTGTTTTCAAGTTGAGACCACTTGAAAATTTCAAATTTAAATTGTAAAAAGCGTATTCCGAAATTGTTTGAATTGTGATGTAAATACAGACCACGTAAGGATCTCATTGAAGTTTATTAATAAACTATATCCGCATTTTTAATATAGTGGCAGATATCTTAAGCTTGAAATCAGACTCCCACTTAAAAATTTAAAATCACGATAACTTCTGAAATAATACTCCAAATCGAACCAAATTTGGACAATGATATTATCATATAATTATCTTGAATTTTTTCACTAGGCAACTTGACCCGACATCTTGTTTCTATGTTCCAGCCACTTGAAAATATGCCACACGATAACTTTTAAAATACTAAACTGATTCAAATAAAAGTGGGATAGTGAACTTATGTTTCAAATATCTAGGATAAGGTCACTTGGTGACTTGATCTGCAATTTTATTTCCAAGTGGCGGCCACTTGAAAATTTGTCATTGTGGTAACTTTAGTAATACAGAATCAATTCGCATCAAATTTGGGTAGTGGATTTATCATTCAAATATCTCATTTAAGTTCGCTGGGCATCTCACTCCACATTTTTTTTTTACAAGTGGTGCCACCTGAAAATTTCTTATGGCGATAATTTTTGAAATACTGATTTAATTGAAACTAGAACTGGACAATAAACTTATCATACAAATATACTGGATGATTTCGATGGATAAGTTGTTTTGCCATTTTGATTTTAAGTTGCAGCCACTTAGACTGCCACTTGAAAATCAGCCATAATAATAACTTTTGAAACACGGCACTGATTAAAACCACAGTTGAACAGTGAACCTATGCTTCAAATAACTTGGATGTGTTTGCTGGGCAACTTGTTCCACTGTATTGTTTCCAAGTGGCGGCCACTTAAAAATTTGTTTAGAAATACTTAATCACTTTAGAAATACTTAATCAATTCAAATCAAAGTTGAAAATTGGATTTATCATTCAAACAACACAAATCTAGAAAATTCACGTAACTCGTGAACCAATCACGTTATTGCGTCCATCTTTGGTATATCGATAAGTATTTTCTCGCCAAAAAAGTCGCCGTAGGGGAAAAGTCGCCAAATTTGGCGCCAAATCTATTACCTGCGTTACTGGATCTTTTTAATGCGTTTTTAAGGAAAAATTAGGCTATTTTAATGCTAAAACAAACTCGAAATGCAGAAAACTAACATTTTTATCAACTTACTAAGCCTCTTTGAAAGAATTTCTACAAAAAAAAAAAAAAAAAAAGTCAAATTTGCAACAATATCTTAGATGAGCAACTTTCTCTGCCATTTTGATCCAAGTGGCAGTCACTTAATTTTTCAACACGATGACTTTTGAGATTTTGAATTAATTCGAACTATATGTGTACAGTAGACTTATCTCACAAATACGTTTCATATATTTGTCAATTTAACCCACCATTTTGTTTCCAAGCGCCGGCCACTTGAAAATTTTAAATTCACATAAAAATGTATTTATGAACCGATTTGCTTAAAACTCCATATGTTCGTAGCCTACATCAATATTTCTACCAAGTGCATTAATAATTTGTAGCCGCCATTTTGAAACAAAATGACGGTTGCTTGATAAGGAAAAAGAAATCTACCTACCCTTCCGAATAAGCCGGAAGGACTTTTTTTTCTTTTCTTTTTATTTATTTGTTCATTTTTATTTTATTTATTTAGCATTCTTAGGAAAATACTAAAATGGGGGCTGCCGATGACCTATTCTCTTAAAATTAATATAAACAATTAGATACATCGCTGCCGGACTCCACGTCACCATTTAGGGTTATATTTATAAATTAATTTTTAAGTTAAAATGAAGACAAGTCAAAAAATTGCAGCTTTTGTGTCAAATTTCCAAAAGAAAAATCTAAGTAGAATGGGAGATATGAGAAACCATAAGCAGAGCGATATTCATCGTTAGTCTTATTATTAGTGCAAAAAAACTTAAAATAGAAAAAATTCAAGTATTATAAAATATTATGTTAATTCATTAAATTATATTCTATTAAGTTAATTTAATAAAGTATTTGTAAGCGTCTAATGGTATTGCCTTAACTTAAATATAGTTTTTTAATGTTATTTAAATACAATATTCTATTTTAACAAAATTATTATCAATTGCTTCTTATAAAAATACTTTATTATACAAAAATATTTTTAAAAATAAAGGGAATTGGTCAAGATTAATAGAATTTTGTTAAGGTGAGATGATAAGTTGCCAAATTTATTAAAACAAAGAAATAGAAGTTTTGAATAAACGCTGTCTTAAACAGCAAAATACTTAACCCTTTCAGCGTTAGCCGTTTTTCGGTATATCTGTTTAATGATTCATAAAATTAATACTATGCACAGTATAAATATGAAAATTTAATACAATACTCTATACATATTTATTAATCTTATTTTCTCGAAAAAAGCAACATATATTTAGCCATACCAGCCTTTTGCTTTGACTATGCTTGACGGAAAAAGACGGGCTTAACGCTTATAGGGTTTTAAATCATCCTTTTTACAAACCTATCACTAAATCAATAAATATGGACCATCGGTAATATCTAAACCTAATACAATAATTCAAATATTTTGAGAACCTTAATGCTTCTTAAAATAACTTATTTTAAATGTTAATTTTGCTTAATATCGACTAATAAATAATAATGGCTATGATATACTGTATTATGATAGTTTGTCACAGTGATTTTCCACATGTGGTCACTGAGGGATAAGAATTGTTACAATATTGCTCATTTACGCATTGTTGAAGGTGACTGGCTTAAACAGGTATTTAGTATCTGAGTTATATAATTAAGTACCTTGCCCTTCTTAGGAATTATACCGTTGGATTTGTATTCCAATTGTGTTAGGCACAGGGATAATAACCTTATTGTGAAAAATATTCTTTGTTGCATAGCTTCTTTAATACGTAGAAACTGAATCGATTGGTTTTATACATGAATGGATAGGAATGCGGGAAAGGACTTTGAACTTAAGGCAGTGGTGCACCCAGAATTTCTGTCTGGAGGGGGCTAAAGAATAATTGGGTCCTGTAGTATATTGATAGGTTTATGGGCATATACGCACACATATATATCTATATATAGTAAAGAATCTTCTTTAAATCTTTCTTTTGAACTGAATAAACGAATGAATGAAATGGACTTTATCCGTGTCACGTCATAAAACCCCCGACATGTGACCACTGCAGGAAAAATTGCAACATTATAATGTTTTTATTTGTACTGTAAGGGGAAATTTTGTATTCTATAGGGAATTGTTTGTATTCTGTGGGGAATTTCAAATTTATTACTTAGAATGCTAATTTGTTCAGTTAGCAAATATTTCAAGCATTACCTTTCTGAGTTCATTACAGGATATTGTATTCCAGTACAATATATATATATATATTATGAAATTTGAATTTTTATAACAGGAAAAAATTCCATTATCCAAGAATGGAGCTTAGACCTCAGTGACATCAGAGGCAAAAATGAAAACTGTGCATGGACCCTACTGTATGTTCTACGTAGGGTAAGGTGGGGTAAGTGGGCCATTGGGGTAAGTGGGCCACCCCCCCCCTGGCATTTCCTCAGTTATTGACTCAAAAAAATCTGTTATAATAATTTTATGTACCTACCCCAATAGATGTAGAAAACATTATGGCACAGTTTTCATTTATGTGTGTGATAAGTTACAAGCCTTTTTGTGACGATTTTTAAATTTGCAGTCCTATCGTAATTCGCGCCATCGTACTAATTATTTTTTTTTCTTCCAAACCGTTCCTGATACAAACCAAAATTTTATATATCTTGAAAGTGTATAAAACACAGAATCTTTTTGTAGTATCGTGTACTCATGATGTTAATAAGGTTGAAAAAAAAATTGGGGGGCCCACTTGCCCCGTGTTTGGGGTAAGTGGGCCACCACAATGGCAGGGTAAGTGGGCCACCCACCCCAACTCTTTAATATAGTTAAAAAATAGTCATATGCACTGATTTATAGGGTTTACCTCTGGATGACTCCACCAGTAGTGATTCAAGTTCCAAAGATGAACTATCAGTTATTACCCAGTACAACAGTACTTAAAAATGGGGATTATGCCTTTGTCCAGTTTGAAGGCAAAAAAAAAAAAAAAAAAAAAAAAAAAAGAAATAGTATGTTGGCTTGGTATTAAATGACAGTCAAAACGATGACGATACAGTTGTCATGTAATACATGCACAAAGACACAACTATGCGTAATAACTTTTTTCCCCCTGAAGCTAATGATATTCATGATGTATTCCTAGAAGATGTTGTGCTGAAACTAAATGAACCAACACTTTCCAAGAGACTTTCAAAATACATGTTTACCAACGATTTATCAAGATATAATGTTCACTAGCATGTAATACTGCCATAGGCTAGTTTAAACATTGTAAAGTAAAAAGTTGAAAATTTGACATTTTTTTCTTTTAGCAGGCTTGTGTGTAGAAAAAGTTGCTATGGGTGAACTAATGGAGATACTTCAATGATTTTTTTTCAAAGATTCAGAAAACCATGTAGATTGTCCCACTTGCCCCACCAAATCTCTACCAGTTATGTGTAAAAATATATTCAGGGGGAGTCCCACTTACCCCACCTTGCGGGGCAAGTGGGCCACCCCGATGACTACCCAAAATAATTTTTTTTTTAATTCATCATTTGCCAATTTGGTTAGAGGTTGCCATGGGTACAGTAACAACATATGAGAGAATAAACCACAAAAAAATTAAGTTGTTAGGCCTATTACATCCGGTGCTATGTTGAGCTAAAGTCGAATTATGCCGAAAAGGGGTCCCACTTACCCCACCTTACCCTACCGTGATAAAAAAAATAAGTGACCCCACACTCTGAAGCATCTGTAAAATATCTTAAGAACATACTGTTATTGGGATATTTTCCTATTTTAAACAGTAAACTACGCCTTTTGGTATTCCTCTAAATCGTTTTATTTTTGTGGAGAAATAATTTTATGCATTTGTGATTAAATCAATTCAATTTTATCTTTAGCAACTGATGCAAAATTTCACTAGCATGTATATGTACTAGTGACATATAAAGGTTTTAACAAATATGCAAATTTCATTTTTAATTTAAAATGTTGTTAGAGAAACGACTTATTTAGAGGAACAACTAAGAGCAGGGCCAATTTATATTTTATATCAAACGAGAATTTTCTTTTGCCGATGCGAATGTGTTAATTTTGCCTAAAGACAAAACAAATTTTCACAAAGATGCTATAAATACTCATGAATTAAAATATAAAATTGTATGAACATGGTATCCCAATTTTCTGACAAATACATCCATGCTTACTTCCACATCAGATTGATTCTTCTGCCTAAATTTTTTGGATACTCCCTCGATTTCCTGATAACAGTATATACTTTAGGACCTTAGAAGCCCATTCCTAAAAACTGCAATGGAATGTCTAGGGTATCTTTCAACTAAAAAACAAAGAACTGGTTCATTGTTTTTGTGTTTGAATGTAAGGATTTCAGAAATTCGTAATATTTAATGTATAATTTATAAATTTTATTTTTATTTAAAATATCTGTGTTTGAATAATAGTTTTTCATGCATATCTAAAATTTTTTTTACCATGTCAGCTGATTCTGGAGGGGGCTTTAGCCCCCTAAGCCCCCTCCGTGGGTGCGCCACTGACTTAAGGATTGGGATTTGGAACTTATTGAGCTTTTTTAGGGATTTTGCATTGAAATAACTTCATTGAAAAAAAAAAAAAAGAAAAGAAAATATATCTATTGAAATACATAGAAAAAAATGTCAAGATGAAGTAAAAAGGATACGAAAAAAAACGAAAGTTACGAAATATTGACCAAATACCATGGATCGAAACCTTGGAAAAATGTTGTACAGGAGGTCAAGATCCTAAATTAATTGTAATGATAGTGACGCGTAGTAATAGCAGTAGTATGACTATCCCCAGTAACACAATGTCGCCCAACCCGGTGTGCATCGATAAATGTCGTCAATTTTTTCAATATTCGTCTATATTTATCTATGTTGAACCCGTAATTTTGAATTATCGGAAAATTTCGTCGCTTAATTTTTAATTTACATTTTTTTTTTTTTGAAAAATACGGGAAAGAGAATATTTTTAAATACGTTATAAATACTGTGTATCATTTATACATTCTATATCAGCCGAAACGATATACTCCGATATCAGCGAATATTGGAAAAATTGTATGTCATACAATGTGGCCGGTCCGATAAACCCCGATATAGAATGATATTTCTGTGGTGTTGTGGATAGCATGTTATTCTTTGAGACAAAGGTTTGTGTATTCAAATCACTTGTTAAAAATTTCAGTTCTTTAGAAGTTGAAGATACAAATATTAACATTTTACAAGAAAACTTAAAAAAAATTATCATTTTTTCTTCAGTTATGCAAAACTCCTAAAAGTTAGGCCATGTAATTAACAGAAATTGATCAATAACATAAAAAAAATTTTTAATAGTTTATGATTATGTTATTCTTCGAAAAGAAAAAAAAAAAATTATACATCCTGTTAATTTCCAAAACATTAAGAAACTAAAGAAACTATTAATCCAGTTTTATTCAATATATCAAATACACCTTTTGGTTGGCTAATTTTGTACATCAATTGCAATTTATGACACAATAAGCTACATCTGTGATTAATTTTTAAAAGAACTAAAATCGATTTTGGGTTAGATATTTTTTCTTTAATAGTATAACTCTATCGTAGTAAAAGTGAAGATGGTGACAAATGGTCAACAAATCTTTGGGTTTATTTCCATTCAAAAAGAAAAAGACTTATTTAAAAAAAAAAAAAAAGTTGCACTTCGGGAGTGCCGACAGAAGTGAAAACGTGAACAATTACGTGTGTATTTCTTGATTCGTCAGGAAATATTTTATTGTGTAGGAAATACTTTTAAATGAAGTGTTTTTTTATTCATTAATATAAACTACTACTACAAAAATATTACAATTTTATTTAATGCGCTAACTGCAATAGAGACAGTGTCCGGAGATGAGAGAAGTCGTGTAGAGCCGCACCAGATTGTAAAAACGTGAGAAAAATGGCGGCTTTGGCCTTTCTCACGGTTTTGTGAGGTCTAACTGGAATAGAGACAGTGTCCGAAAATGAGAGAAGTCGTGTAGAGCCGCACCAGATTATAAAAACGTGAGAGAAATGGCGGCTTTGGCCTTTCTCACGGTTTTGTGAGGTCTAACTGCAACGTTTCCGGCTGCAATCTTTAAGAGACAGTGTCCGGAGATGAGACAAATCGTGTAGAGCCTCACCAGATTGTAAAAACTTGAGAAAAATGGCAGCTTTGGGCTTTCTCACGGTTTTGTGAGGTCTAACTGCAATAGAGACAGTGCTCGGAGATGAGAGAAGTCGTGTAGAGCCGCACCAGATTTTAAAACAATATACAGTATATAATTACTAATACTTCACATTAGCAAGTTAATTGTATGATACATTATTTGTATCATACAAGGATGGAAAGCGTTTCGATGACGCGAATTCAATGATTTTTGTTCACCCAAAAGTTTTCACTTCAAATGGAAAGCGTTAGCTGACGATGACGGGAGTTCAAAGATTTTTCTTCACCCAAAAGTGCTCAACGCGCCTAAAGAAGTTTTCACTTCAAAAAACAAATTAGATTTTTTAATAAAGTACAATAGAGGAAAGATACATACTCATTGTGCAAATGCATTGCTTATATTTTGCTATTTAAAATTTCATGAAATATTAATGTGTGAGGGTGAACAGTGAACATTCGCAGCGATAAGACTTGAAAATTTTTTTATTAATCAATAGTTTAAATGATTCCCTATCAAATTAATTTTCAGATATAAATAGGATAATATCGGAAATTGGAATTTATGCAAAATGAGATTAAATTTTGCAAATTTCTTTAATAGATCGATTATTTAAGATGAACCTTTGCGAGGTATTTTCGGTGCATTTCAATAACCTTTAGAGCGACCTGATTTATTAAATTAAATTTGTGGATAAATGTGCTTTATCAGTGTGCACACTTCGGTGATGACGTCAGAGAACCCTTCACACGTGCATTTCAGCTTAATTATTATACATATAATGAATTATTATAGTAAAACATTAACAATTTTATAACTGACGTCAGAGAACCCTTCACAGGTGCATTTCAGCTTATTTATTATACATATAATAAATTATTATAGTAAAACATTAACAATTTTATAACTAGCGTCCTCAAATTCAATTGTGTTTTAATCTTTTGGGGACAAAGGGTATATTTCAAGGACGCCTGGTCACCCTAATTATCTTAGAGTCTGATTTTAATTGCTAACATACAGTCGGCAGCAAAATTATTGAAGCTCACATCCACATTACATATATATATATATATATATATATATATGTGTGTATAATTTTAGTATGATCGCTAACTTTTATCATCAATTTACTTTTTTAAAACATCATAAAGACTAAGATGATGACTCGACTCGACCATCGAGCAAATATACTAGTTGATGAGTCCGGATTCCCTATACTGGCTAGTGGCTATGTAGAAAAATTCTCGGAACATAACTGCGGTTTTTGCGCCTTCTTTTGGCGATAATCGCTTTCTTGGCAACTGGTTCGTGGAACTTTGCATATTTTAAATAGTTTGTTCTTCTTACCACCAAAACTCCAAAGAAAAGTCAAACAGAACAGCTTTTAGATTACTTGCTTTTAATTTCAGCTAGTGTAGGTTGTGGTTTGTGTTTAATTTCGGCTGACAAGATCAAAGTACCTTTATAATAGAAAAGCATTAAAATTGCTACAATTATGAAATCGTGGATGTATTTTATCATTCCTAATAAATAAGGACTAAAAATAAAGTATTATTGATTAATAATTTAGTTTCTACAATTTTTTAAAACTTAGAAAAATGCCTTCAAAAAAAAGGGCGTCCCCATTTGTCCCCAGACAATGGGGACGTTTGGTCAGTATAGTTTAATTTATTCCCAATCGAAATGTAAAACAGCGATGAAGGGAACTTGCTTTGGTGGAAGTGGAATGTCGTTTTGGCGGTAGAAACATCGGGTTATAGAATGAAATGGTGGAATGGTGGGGATGTGATCTTCGGTCGGAAGCAAAAAGGTTACTAGTCCCGGGTCCACTCTAATATCTCGTCGATGGGCATACCCCTTAGGATTATATATGCTTAACAAAACAGTATTAGATGCACATCTTTAAAATACGAATTATTGCAAGCGCTTCAATAATTTTTCTGCCAACTGTAATGCGAGGGTCGACATTTATGTTGCTTAGTTTTATTTAAAATTCCTTTGCCACTCTCGAGTGGCAAAGGATCAACCTGTATTGGTGGAAATACCAATGATTTGCTACGCTACCCATAACTTGACTGCGAGTGACGTCACATGCCCTTTCCTTATAGACGAGTATAAAATCTAAATTCATTAAAAACTTTAAATGAACAACTAATAGTTGAAAACAAAATATTTGAATACAATGAAACTTTAGTCAAGGTGTACAGTTACTGTATCATAGATAATTCAAGGAGAAATTGCATTTTCCATCATATACCACTGTTAAAGCACTAAATTTCAAATTTTCTTTTCTTGCAATATATTTATAATTTAGTCTCCAGCCATAACTCTATCGTAGGTGAAATAGGCAATTCAGTTTTCGAGACATTTAATTTAGCATATAACAATTATTTCTTTTTGAACGTCTATCTGGCATCATCATAGTCTTAAAAAAAAACATTTTCAACAATTTGAAGCATTTTTCTTAGATACCGTCACCAATAGCCCCTGTGTAACTCTAGTATGATATTAAATGAACTGAGCATCAATCCCAAGCCTTTAAAAATGGATTCACATTTTATCTGGAAAAAACAATCATGTTTCGAAAACTTTAAAAGCAATCTTATACGTGATTTATTCAAACAAAACATATTTTTTGCCACTTAAATTTTAATGAGAAAGTAAAACTATTAGATTAGTATAGTCATACTTTTCAAAGTTTTATTTCCTTTATTCTTTATTTCTCGCCACCAAACCAAAATTTATAAACATTTACAAATGAATATATTTCTTCTAAAGTAATTACATTTTTCAAACTTAAGAACTATCAAATTCTGAGTCCTGTGTATAATTAGTAATTTTTCAGATTTCTTTCTTTCTTTTATATATATGTAGATAGATATACAGGGTGTGGTAGATAAGTAATGAGACTGGCCGCCGCGCGGCGACCCAGTCGCTCGCAGTGCGGTCTGCACCTGCAGGTCACGTGGTGGGGGATCTGAGCTAACAATAGAACCGGTTCGCAGTCGCGTCGGATCTGTGGCGCAGTGAGGGTCGAGCTTCGCGTATTAGTTGTTTGTGTGCACGTGACACTTGTGAAAATGGATCGCTCGATAGAACAGCGGTATGCAATCAAATTTTGCTTTCGCTTGGGAAAAACTGCTTCGGAAACTTTTGGACATTCCAATACGACCCGGAGACGAAAGCCCAGAACTTGGAGTGGCACACACCGGCATCCCCGCGGCCGAAGAAAGCAAGAATGTCAAAGTCCCGCGTCAAGACAATGCTGATTGTGTTTTTCGACAAGCGGGGGTTAATTCACAAAGAGTTTGTCCCTCAGGGGAAAACTGTGAATGCCGAATTCTACAAAGAAGTCCTTCAGCGATTGCACAGAGCCGTCAAACGGAAGCGACAGGACCTTGCTCAACGCTGGCGTCTCCACCACGACATCGCTCCGGCGCACACAGCGTTCCTCGTGACCTCCTACTTGACCCGAATTGGAGTTGAAGTTCTGCCACAGCCACCATACAGCCCTGACTTGAGTCCTCCTGATTTCTTCCTATTTCCGAAGGTCAAAAGATGCCTGAAGGGTCATCGTTTCGACGATATTCCGAACATCCAACGTGCTGTCACGAAGGCACTAACTGGGATAACTCCAACGGACTACAGTGGGGCCTATGAAGCTTGGAAAACGCGCTGGCAACGTTGTGTCGACGCCCAAGGCGAGTACTTTGAAGAATATTAACGTTTTGTACAAATCGGATCAATAAATTTGTTTTTCTAGACTGAGTCTCATTACTTATCTACCACACCCTGTAAAGATGAATCATGAATGAATAGTAATTCTTGTTTTAATCCGTTAATTTAGTTTCTGTTATACTTCCATTCTTTCAAAATAACAGAATAAACCAATTACAAAATTATTTTTATTACAGAAAATCCATTAAAGAGTAAAAGAGAAAATATTTTAAAATTAAAATTTTCAAGTAATTATAACGTTCTTGTTATTATAACGTACTTGGATTCTCACAAGTAGTTAGCATCCGTTTCAGTTTGTAATTTTATCCTATTCGGGGGATTTCCAATGAAATACATTCATCTAGTCAAATTTTATTATATATGAGTTTTTCGTGTTCTAAATGTTTGGTTCGTTAATCTTGTTGAAAATTCCGTTAAGTTTAATTATGAAAATATGTAATTTATTCGATTAGCATCTTTTAAAATATTTTGATCGTTAGTCTTTTTAAAAGTTTTATTGTTTTTTATTAAGTATGAAAATATAAAATAAACTTACCTTTCATTTCTTTCAGGCGGTCGTTACAGCGTGTTTCCTTCAGGAGAGCTGCATATCCGGAATGTGACGCCAAGTGATGGCTCTATGAGTTATCGTTGCCAGACAAGTCATCGTCTAACGCACGAAATTATAGTCAGCGCCACGTCCGGCAGGCTTATTGTTACAGGTAAGTTCAATTTACTTATTTCAAAATTCTTGTTCCAATATTTGCTACAAACAAAGTATTTAATTTATGTGCCTCATTTCTGAGTTGCTTCTTATAGTAACAAAATAAACAAAGAAATTAAACAGATAAAAGAAACAATGCTCTTTTTTAAGTTAAAACGCAGTGTTTTAATATAAAATTGTTTACTTATGTATAAATTACTTTTAAACATGAATTAATGATTTACAGTTTGAACATTGTCACTAATTTACTATATATTTTTTATTATTAACCTCTGCAAACCTAAGTATGATGATTATTATTGTTATTGTTTTAATAAAATATATGTTTTTGCTTTTTATAAACATTTTTTGTTTCAAAATTAACGCAATTATTTAATGATTATTGAAACTTTTTTTTTATATGACATTAACGGTATAATAAAACATAATATGTTGTAAGATTACACATTTGCAGAAAACAAAGCATAGTCATAATACAGCAATTGCAAGATCATGATTCATTTGATGTGAATGTACTTGTATTTTACGGATATGTATATGCATACTACGAAAGGTAACGATTCTTTATACCAGCTGAAGACTTACAGTAAGCAAAAACATAGAGATTTTTAAAAATTAGTTGGCATAGGTTACCTCTGCGCCCAGTTCCTAATCATATATTTGTTCTCACAAATACTTTAGGTTATGCCATATTTCATGAAGTTGAGATGGATTGAAGACACAAATTTAAAGACAAGTAAGTTTATTATCATGAAACAAATCTTTAAAAAGTTGAACGAAGTATTGCCCACAGCTTTTAGGCTCAGCATTTATGCAGTTAAAGAAAGTTCTACAGTAATTCATCCAAAATAGCTAAGAAGGTTTTAGAATCTCCTAGAACATAAATGAATTTTAAATAATTATTAAACTTCAATTTCTACTGCATGATTGAATTGCTGTGACTGGGTACCGAACCGGGGACCAATTTAGCCACAGGCCAGCGCTTTCCATATTGAGCCTTAGCGATTACTGGTAACATTTCATTGTGTGGCATTGCTCCTGTTTTTAAAGGACAGTACCTCGCTATCAGATCAAACTGAATCCAGAAATATCAATCTGGAATGAGTGATAGGTCCTTTGTAAAATTTTACTTCTCAAGAAGAGTGCCATCTTAGTTGCGTCTGCCTTCGATTGTATTTTACTTATCCAGATCATGATGTTATTTCATACGTAGTACATGAATAGTATCTCTTTATTTCCTTCTTCGTGAAGACGAATTAAAATATTGAACCTCAAAAAGCACATGTGTTAAACGACACATGATATAGTCTAAAATACTTTCTTAACAGTTTTTCAGGAAGTCTAAACTTTCGGTCAGCGGTATAATCCATATTATATCTTCTGGAGCATAGGGCATCATTCGATTTTTCTAGTAGTAATATCGAGAATCTTTATCATGAGTTTATAGAATTAATAAAATAACATGGTCAACCATATGGATTTTTCGGCTATAGAAAGGATCTTTGAGATGTACTGATCTTCCACATTGGTAGAGCAAAATGGACACATTGTGTTCAATGTCACTTCAGCATTTCATGCATGTACCAAATAGAACGGTATATATCCATTATGTCCTATTTAGCTGTATTGTAAGTAAATATTATAAGTGGCAAAATTTCATTATAGTTTTTCTATAAACAGACAAAAAGTAATTATCACAATATATAATATTTAAATAAGCTTAAAATATTTTGTAATAAATAAGCTAATTTTATTATTTTATTGATAATTATTAATTAATCAAACTTTAAACACATTTCTTAGAATTAACTATTTGCAATTTTCTTATTAAAAAAAAATAATTTTTAATAATTTATATTAATTAGGTTTATTTTCTATTTATAGAAGAAAAAAAAAAAGATATTTTGATCATTATTCTACGTATTATAATTGCGTTTCTTAATAAATAAAACTAGTCTTTTGGATTTTATGTTATGAATTTAGTGGTCCGTGAGATTTTTTTTCTTATAAATATAGTAGTCCCTGAAGTCGACAAAAAGGTTGGCGACCGCTGTTCTTAAGCATAAATAAATTTTAAATAATAATTGAATTTAAATTTCCTTTTCAACGATTAAACTACCGCGGCTGGAATTCAAATCGGAGACTACCTTCTTCACAGGCCAAGACTTCGCAATCAAGACGCGGTGAATATTGATATCATTTATTTTTTCTGCAATATAAGCAACGAACTCGATTATTGACCAGATTCATTTAACTAAACCACAAAATTGTATTGATCATAGTCTAAGGCCCATTAAATCTTATTTATTGTCAATGTAGTTAGTTTTCTTAACTTTCAGTTTTCTAATTCACAGTAACCAGCTATTTCATATTACCCTTCAAATAAATCTGTTTTTAATTTTCCAACTTGTGAATAATGAGAAATTTTGAGAATTAGTTTTTAACAACAGATACTTAATTACAATAAGTTAAAGTCTGTATTCGTTTTGTTTTGTAGTGAATTATCATTTCATTGTTGAGCATTGCTTTCAAATGTAAATAGTAAACCATATTATCAGAATCTTCTCTACTTTTCCAAAAATTTTGACATTTAAATGTTTGAATGCTTTTTACAATCATTTTCTTTTAGCAAATGAAAATAATGTGAAAAAGTAATTGAAAAAAAATATATATCAGTATACTTTATTCTATTCTTTTTTTTTTTCATTTGATTATTTTACGTTTCTTCAAAAGCTATGAAGAGCTTATTATCTTCTCTGATATTATTGACTGAGAAAAGGCCGCTTTCGATGCCTTAATCGAAAACACTGTTTCTGACACACAATTAAATAGGTAACGTACATCGAGGTAATGGACCGAAAATAAACATGTGGCGTTGGCAGGGGCATTTTTTATGCTTTGGAAGTTTGCATTTCATTTAGTATTTTTCTAAATACTTAGATTAAAAAGTTTTGTAATCGGTTTATTTGATATCGATAGAGTTTTTATTTATATATTTTTTCTTAATAAGGTTTATTACTGCATAATTCTTAAGAAAGCTTTTTGGAAAAAAATGTTTTTACATAATTTCACTTAAATCACATTTGACTGCTTACTGCATATTTTTTTCCCATAAACGGTATGGGCCATACTATTTACAAAGATAAATATTTAAAAAAGCAACCGTAGTTCATAATAGTATATAAAATTTTCCAGAAATTTTATGAATTACAGAAAATTTCTGGCAGCAAACTGCAGCAAAAAGGACTTTTTTTTTTTTTTTACAGTGTATAATTTCCAAAATAAGTACATTAGATATGAAGCTAATTTTTTAAAATATCAAAAAAATTTTCAACAAAACTCAAACAAATAATATATTTTAAATACATCATTTCTTTTACTCTTTTGTAATCTACAATCAACTTTCTACAAGACCATTTCATAGTTTACCATTAATCCTTTTCATAAAATAAATAAATAAAATAATATTGATTAATTATTAATATATATAATGACCCTCATCCTCATCTGTCATTCACGATTCCGGTTTGCACCGCTTCAAAACAGAGACTTTTGGCAGCCTTTTTTTTTTTTTTTTTTTTTTTCCCATTTGTTCAATTCAACTTACGAAAACATACATATCATTTTCATACATGTTTTGTATCGCACATATTGTTATTTATTCCGTCTAAAACCTTGAAAAACTATTCAATTGTAATGTTTAAATGTTTAATTAAATATAACGGATCACTGGCTATTATAAACATGAACCTATAAATAGAATTATGTAACTTCATGATTATAAACAACGCAATGCCAAATAAAAACAAACATAATTTGTTGCCATTCAGAAAATACAAATTCCAAATGGACAACTCCTTAATTGCAAATGAACGACTCTTTGACTGTTTCATTAAAAAAAAAAAATGCTTAAAATATTTCTAAAACATATTAAAGCCTTAAAAATCTTAAAATATATTTGTAAAAACATATTAAAGTCTTTAAATATTTTTATCAAGCTTCATTATTTGTTTACATTGTATGGTATGATTGGCGTCGAGTTCAGTACGTAAATGTCGCCAGTTGATTTTAGTTTTGAAATTAATGTAAAGTTATAGTTGGGATAGAATGTTTGGTTGGGCAAGTAAAGGTCACCAGTTGAAATGAGTACTGAAAGTAGGGTAGTCTAAGGTGATAATGTCGAGTCAAGATAAAATATTCGGTTGAGAATGAGAAAGTCCCTAGCTGGATCCTGGATATTTTGGCGATGTTGTGGGTGAGATGGCTGGTTGGGAGTATAGAGTAGAGGTGAATTTGGGTTAGCATGGAGTGTCTGTAATTATTAGATAGTTAGTTAGAAAATACGCAAGCAAAGTGATGACGTCACTGGGCGTCAGTGGATGCAAGAAAAAGATTTCCTATGTTAATCGCCCATTGGATTTTTTGTAAAAAATTATTAAAAATTGAGGAAAATTATTCCCGATTTTAATTCCCATATTTCGGTATAGATATGTATTAGTTATCGTGTGCATGCGTTAGATTAAGTTGTTTTTGCTGTAAAATTGATAAAATTTTAATTTTAAATTTCAAAACTTTAGAAAAATAAAATAGCAAACTTCCATATTTGATTGAAAACATAAACATTTCATTTCAAAGGATGATATTTACACAATAAATATCCAACTAATATACTAATTAAAAAGAAAATGATAAATATTCTATCATAATTTGAAGTCAAATTTGTTTTCAAATGTTTAAATAAAGTGTCTGATATAAGATACTCATATGTTGCAGCGGAATAGATTTAATATATCTGTCATCCTTGACGGAAAAAATATATCGCCAAATTATTTGGCGAACATATTTCATTCCTTTCAAAAATCATGGTTATTTTAACTGAATTATATGAAACAATATATCGTACAATACGTATTACGAAAATAAACATCTGGCATGTATATTTTCGTAGTATGTTTTTAATCGCCAAATACAAAAAACGCCAAAGATGACACAGTTTTGAAATTTAAAATTGTGTCAATTTGACAGCAAAATAACTCAATCTAACACATGGATACGATATCATACCTATACCCAAATACGGGTATTAAAATCGGAAAATAATTTTCCTCGATTTTTAATAATTTTTTACAAAATATACAATGGACGATTAACATAGGGAATCATTTCTTGCATCCACGGACGGTCAGTGACGTCACATTTCGCTTACGTATTTGGAAACAGGATCTTCGATAGTCTTAAAAAAAAGTATTTTGGTAAAATGAAGTGAATAGTTATTTACTTCCTCTTACCCATAGGGTCGAGAAAGTATTGTTTTAGGGTCAAATTTTCGAACGTGAGTTTTTGTTATACTTACATGTTCTGAGGTCTCCTGAATACGAAAATCACGTTTTTAGCGAATGGTCTCTGTGTCTATCTGTGTGTCTGTTATCAGCATATCTCAAGAACAAATAGTAGCAGAAATTCCAAACTCGGTATTCTAAATGTGTATCATATAGGGATGCTACAGTAAGCTTTTCGTTAAGATGAAGCAAATGGTTCGTGTACAGGGACATTCAAAAGTATTCAAATACATTACGGCGGTCTATGGGGGAAATTGCAGGTAAGTAGAATTTAACATCTATAGACTGAACGTCTATAGACTGAACAGGGGAGCAGCCCACGCTCACCGCTCGAAGAGCGGTGTTGAGCGCTTCCAGAACCGAGGTTCACGTGGGCTGTCCCGAGAAGAACCCCTACAGACCTGCCTGACGTTTATTTAAAAAGCAAGAGGGTTTTACATAGGTATCGCCAGGCATGAAGCCTTACCGCGACAAGGGGCGATGGAAAACAACATAGAAAGAGTACATGGTCATCGCTTGGCTGAAAGCCACCTCGCGACATTGGGCGATGATAATTTTAGATGGATTGTGCCAGGCCCTTTAGGCCTGTCGCGACAGACGGCACTAGATGAGTTTTCACAACTCTTGATGTGTACTAGAGAGTTCAAGTTTGACTAGAATAGTCCAGATGATACAATTGGATGACAACATGGGTGACAGTATTGCAGAACAACTGTGCAGAAAACTGATTTTGCAGGGTAATTTGGGTAACAGAGGAGAGAATGAGAGAGTTAGGATTGTTGATAATTTAAACTATAGAGTTTATTTAGTTTTTAAGAGAGGTTTTAGTAAGAGGCTTCCTTGCAAACAGATTTTTGTTTTGGTGAAGGGTATTTTGAAAAAGGGTGGGAGGATAAGTAGCTTCATTTGGGAAGAAGATTAGCTGCCAGTGGGAATAGTTATTAATCAGTCAAATTGGTTATGTCCATTAAGAGGGAGTAAATATTGTTTAGTTTTTTAATTAACAGTTTTCTGGTTAAGATATTTTCAAGCCAATTATTTGGTCTTGGAGAGGGATTTCTGAAATGGAACTGTTGAGTTAGGGGGCAAGAGAAATAATAATGTTCGGGAGTTCCCTCCTCACCGCAGGGACACAGGGGAGAGCGTCGGCGATGAAACTTGAAGAGGTAGGATTGAAAGGGGCCATGGCCTGTTAAGAAAGCCGTTATGGGAGGAGTTAGAGTCCATGAATTTGTTGAAACCTGTGGGATTAGGGAGAAGGTATATCTACCCTTCTCGGAATTTCGCTTTTGTAATAGAGATAGTCAACTGGGAAATTTTTTTTGTGTATGTAGGAGCCTCGCCTCCCCCTCCCCCCCCCCCCTGGGGTAGATGTCCTCCCTCGAGTGGAGTAAATTTTCATGATGGATATCTTTCAAAAGATCTCGCCAATACCTTTAAAACGAATGGTTGAACCATCGATCTACGATAATTTAAAATAAAGTTATTGATTTCTTTCATTGTTAACATTTTTTTTTTTTTTTTTTTTTTTTACTTTAATATTGAGAATAAATTCAACTTTTTTTTAGATATTTAGTGTTATACTATTTCTCTAATATGGAAATCGTCTGTGTTATCATACAAGATAACTTTTTAAAATAATAATTTTAATAAATTATTTTTTTAAACTGAATTATTTTTTAATAACCGAATTAAATTCTATATAAATGTAGGTGCATTAATGAAACGGGGGGTTGAGGGGGGCCAGAACTAATTATCATATAAAACACTTCCGAACCCTAATTTGAATTGTTTAACATAGGTTTACATAACAGTACACGTTATCTTACCTCTTAATCTCCAACCTGTACTTATAGCATTAAATTTCAGGGTAAGAGAAAGTCGTGTGAGTGACACACTAGATTATTCTTATTATGAGGACTTTAAATAGAGCACTTAACGGAACACTGGGATGTGTTGTTGCTGTTGTGTTTTCGGGCCTATATTTTTTGTCAACCAGCAGTTTTTTTATTGTCATTCATATTTATTGATCGGGTAGAATTTTTTTAATTTCAGAACCAATATTAGAAAATATCGAAACACATTTGATTTATAAACAAAAACTGGAAATACATTTGAATGATCACGTGGTAATCTTCATGATCTAAACATTGTTTTCAAGATTTATCGTTCACATTCCGTCATTTTTGACGGGGCTATATACTAGTTATAAAAGATAAAACAAATGCATCAAATTTATGTTCGCGTTTATGCTTGTTATCTTCATACTTTATGGTTAAATAAAGAGTGTATAAAATATAAATATAACGTTCAATTTCAAAACCAAACAATTTATATACGATAGATATATATATGTATATATATATATATATAAATAATAGATATCGTAATAAGATTAAATCATAAAATTCAGCTATTAATAGAACTAAGACAATAACAGCACACTAAAATATAGAACTGAATTTAACACAGAGGAAAGAATTACACAAAAAGTTGCAATGTAGATTAAGAACCAATGAGTTAGGATAGTAACTTAAAATACTTACGCCTACCAGAATGATAATAAAAATGACCATTAAGCTTATATATATATATATATATATATATATGCGTTGATCAGTAGCAGGTTGGTTGGTTGGGATTTACGTCGCACTAGTGCTGCGCAATGCGCAATTGGCGATGGTCTGGGACTCACCCCTAGAGGTAGTCCGGAGACTTGCCATCTCAATTTTGATCCTCTACGAAAGGGATGGCTCTCCCGCTTCGGTAACCCCCGTTGGTCAGTGGCATTATACGATAAAAAATTAATTGATTTAAAATCAATAAAAAGGAAATAATAAGATTGTCATACTTATTAATACATGCAGATACATATATATACAGTCGGTAACAAAAGTGTCCGAACACTAGCAAAAATTCCTATGTAAAAAAAGTGCACTTCATACGGTTTTGTTAAATAAATCCTTGTCAAATCCTGTTCTTAGTCAGTGTAAAAACATGATTCGATGATGATTTATTTAACAAAACCGTATGAAGTGTACTTTTTTTACATAGGAATTTTTGCTAGTGTTCGGACACTTTTGTTACCGACTGTATATATATATATATATATATATATATATATATACACATATATATATTAATCTGTTATTTTATATATATTTAATATCTTGAAACTTACTATATTAAACTATTAGTCTGAAATCTCTCACGAAAAGCGAAAAAGGGTAAGTGAGGTTTTTTATTATTAAATTTATTATTACCTTATTATTATATTTCGTTTAAACTTAAGATAAAACAAATATCAATGTGTTCTAAATAATTGCAGATTCGAGTGGTACAGTTCCTCCCCGTGTGACAGACAGCCGGACTGCTCTGTCGGCGGTTCAAGGGGACGTTGTAGAACTTCCATGTGCAGCTCAAGGCTTTCCTGTGCCTAGGTATAGGTAAGTCTTTAAACTGCATTATAATTCTAGAAGTTAATATGCATAGAGGGAAGAAGAAAGTTGTCAAGGACCCTTTCTCTATCTCTCTTTCTTTCCCCCCCCCCCCCCTAACTTTAGGCGAAAAAGGTAGGCTTTTGTAAAAGTACTAAAAAGACTTGCTAAAAAACATAATGTTGAGTAGATTTTTATTTCTTTATTTTTTTAACTAGTTATTAATCAGAAATTATTTTTCGCTCTTTAATTATAAGCAAAATCCCATTAAGGGGACTCTCTACCTATCGTCTCCGGTAGCCGAAGCCAATGTTATTCTATGAGAAATTTTGCGCCATTATAATTTATTAACTAATATATATTTTTAAATTTTCACTTTCCGAAAATTCTACAATTTATCGCTTTCTAAAAATTGATTTTTTTTTTTTTAAGCTTTCATTTTTAAGCTCAAAAATGAAAAATTTCACATTGTGAAAATTCTCATTTTACAAACTCAAACTAAAATTTTAAAAAATAACTTTTAGAAAGCGATAAGTTGTTTAATTTAATATTTTTGAAGTTTCCGAATGTGAAAACGGAATTTAAAAATATATATTAGTTAATAAGTTATAATAGAGCGAAATTCTCCATAGAATAACATTGGCTGGGGACGATAAATGGAGAGGCCTCTTAAATGCGTGGAATAAAAGAATTTTTCAAAAATAAGTTAAACTAAAAAATTTTCATTTTATCAGCAAAAAGAAATATTAAAAGTTTTAAAAAATATTCAGAGTAGTTAGAATTAAAATATTTATATTCTGAAAACTAAAGACAGAAAAAAAAAAGAAAAAAATGTTTATAAAATTCTGCAACCTTTCTTATCAGATTATAAGAAAACTCAAAAAACAAAACAAATAGTAATAACAATAAGATCAATATAGACCAATAGGAGAAGAAATAGGGTTCCCAAGCCTTTCATAACAAAAATGTCTAACCTCATTAGCATATTGAAGAATATACACTACAGAATAAGACGACATCATTTGTAATAGTTTACTTCATTTATTTGACCTTAAGTCTTGATTTATCAAGAGGACACAGTTCATTAAATTTTCTAAAATGTGCATATTACCCTCAATAAACGAGGAATTCACAGCCAGAAGTGTTCAGATTTGCTGAACGGGATTAGCATGAAGACCTGAATAGTTTATCGAATTTATGTAAAATACTTTTACAATACAATAACTGTTGAACAAAACAACCAACACTGAATAAAATATTCGTGTTGTTGAACTATTATAGTATATGTCTTATACCATGTATGTAAATCCACAATACAAATTAAACAAATGGTTGAATTTAACGGAGGGAAAATCCTAAAACTGAATTAATATTGAGAGAAATAATTGCTTTTAAAATAATTTCTGCATACATTTTAATTTTTTTTTTTTTTTTTTTTAATATATAAAATTTTATATGTACTTCTATTATCTTCCTCGTTACTTTGTATGTGTTTTCACTCCAACAACAGTTTTAATAAGGGAAAGGAATTTTACTTTTTGTAAGAATATTATTATAAACATCATTATCAGGTACTGTTAAAATTTCTAAGATGGGAGGTCTATAGTGAACAAAGAATTTGAGTTATTTTGGAATCGCAAAAACGGGATGTTATATAGGGACCAAAAATGCACGCATCTAAGTAGATATTATAACGAATCTACAAACGAATTTGCAACGTACTACGTCCAACCGTTTTTGAGTTAGACTATATACATGCATAAAAAAATCTTTACACGTTCATTTATTATTTTTTTCTTGACGTATAAAGAAATAAATTGTTACGAAAAATTGTCGACTTTCTTGTGTATAGTTCGTAAAGAAACAAGCAGGTTCTAGTTGATTAACTAATTGTAATTTTTCGAAGCAGTACACAAAACTGTTATACAGTCGGTAACAAAAGTGTCCGAACACTAGCAAAAATTCCTATGTAAAAAAAGTACACTTCATACGATTTTGTTAAATAAATCCTTGTCGAATCTTGTTCTTAGTCAGTCTAAGAACATGATTCGATAAGGATTTATTTAACAGAACCGTATGAAGTGTACTTTTTTTACATAGGAATTTTTGCTAGTGTTCGAACACTTTTGTTACTGACTGTACCAATGAATATTCTCAAAACAGTCCATTAGTACTATCAATTCAATAAACATTCTCGAATTAGTCCAAGAAAAAAGTCACTTGTTCCAAAAAATAAAACAAACAGCGTCAAAAACTCCACAGAGCAGTAATTTTACCGATTCACGAACAAAAATCATTCGCTCAGAACACAGTCTCAAAATTGCAATCGCTCAGAATAGCTCTCTGAACAACACTGACTCTCGGACGTATATCCCTTACTATTTATTTTCTTTGGCGATTGTAATTTGGTACGTTTTTCGTGAATTCCGTTCTAGAATCTAATGAAAACTTCTACATGTCGGCTTCTGTTCATTACAGAGCTTCGAAACTTCGAGAACCCTAAATTACTGTTTTTCGCCAAATTTGGTCACCTAGTTGCCCAGTTTGTCGCCAAGATTGACCTTAGTGGAAGTGAACTGAAATGCCATTTATTCTCACCTTGACTGTAAAACTACTTTCACTGCAACAAACCAATTGAGGCAGAAAAAAGATTTTATCCGTTGCAACTATATTTATTTATATATGCATAATAAAATTGAATTAAAACTCAATAAAAATTGCACAAGCTAAAATATTCTGTTCTACATAAAACTCATGTTTGTATGTGTATTCGCTACAGACCAAACAAGAACGTAAAATCATGCGTTTCGCTCAGATAGCATGTATTTAAAACACTTTCGAACTGCGCGTACCCGTTGAATCGTTTAAGCTTCAGTGTATTTATCTCTATGATGACACATATTTTTTTTTTTTTTTTTTTTTTTTTTAATTAGAAAGTAAGAAAACTCGCAAAAATATTTTTTTATACCTTTTTCTTTTTATTTCAGAGGGAAAAAAAATATATATAATAGGTTTACTTCCCTGTATCCTCGTATAGTGATTGCCTTTGTAGTATTTGTCTGAAAACTTCAAGTATATTTTGTTTTAGCTATGTAATAAAGTTTTATAAAAACATATTTATAGCTTTATTTCTAAAGGGAATTCGTTATAAAGATTGCTTTTACGTAGTCTTGTGTTTCAGCTAATTTTTGTATACACACCATGTATTGTATTAAATAAAATTCTCACTGCACTGAGAGATTACATTTTACAATTTCCCCTTATGTCTCATAATGAATTAAAACAACTTTGTGGGGGCCCTGTAAACTAATCAATTACATTTATCATTCCTTATTTTACAGGAAAAAATGGATTTGCATATGTTAAAAATATATATCAATTTTGTTCTGTTGTATTTAGTGTAAAAACATTAAAATACTCTTTAAAAATATACCTGTCATAAATCGTAATGTTCCGTTAAAACTTCTGTGAATCTCTGCACTCAAGCCAGTTTCGCTTATACCATTTTCACTAGACAACATACTATAGTGAACTCAAATATCTTAAATAAATTTCAGGGCATTCTATTATAAGTATTAACGGAAAATAGAATGTGGACATATATATGGACAAAAAGACAGACAGATAAACTAATTGAAGTCATAATCACATATCGTAACAAAAGTTAACTACCTTGGCGATATTCGTCATTCTGATAATGCAATGTAAAAGCTATTTAGCCGATTGCAGAATTCTGGTAAAATATCAAAGAGCTACTTAGCCAGTTAGAATGTTTTTTTTTTTTTCATTTTGACTTGCTGTTGAGTTAGTTGTAGTGGATGTTTGAAATGTACTGCCAGTATGTAGCTGTGCGCGAAAGTGTCAGAAGTTTAAATTGTATATATGTAAATATTTCTTTTTATATTACTTAATAAATATGTTTTGGAAAACGAAGATCTGTGGATTACTATCATAATATAAAAATTGTTGGAATATGTTAAAACTCCTAACACAAACGAAAGCATTAGCATAATTTCAAAATATAGCCCTTATTGTATCTGAATATTTCGTTGTGGCACTGTAAACGTTAATACTAATCATACCACAGCGTATAGAAAATATTTTTTTGTGCATTGAAAAATAAATAATTATTTCATTGTTATTTTTGCCTTATTAAGGTATTCAAATTTGATTTATAAAAATGCCTGTCGTACAGCACAATGCATTAGTATTCTTTAGGGTGTTCCTGTACGCAAGCAAGCCGTAGTATGTATTCTATTTTCAATAAAAAAAAACACGCCATAATAACATATATTAGTTTGAAAATTTTCTGAAAATATTTACAAATGCTAACCCGCAGAGAGACAAATGGGCAAACAAAAGTGATACACGCTTTTCAACGTTGTCAGAAAATTTAAAAAATTAATGAATTGATTTAAGCGCGTTTTCTCACAAAATCATTCAGGTTGTCTGTGAAGGTTTAAAGCTTTTGAAATCTTTCATGTGACTAGCAAAAAGAAAGTTAGGGGCCTAAATGGTTTTTTACCAATTCTTTCAAGCCGACATTTAGTTTTTTACTTCACCTGTGCTTATGTTTTACAGTACTGGCCGTATCACTTTGAAATTTTGTCAAACGTTTCCTTTTCCCTCTTCATCATACTAATGATATCTATTAAACTGGAATTTTGTTTATTTCATACCCTGTGCTTATCTTTCATTCGGCTGAACCTATCGCTTCGAGATTTTGCCTAAAGTTTATTCTGCGCCTATATAGCAACGTCTTCTTTTAACCACGATTTTATTTATCTAACGTACCCCAGATAGCTTAAGCGTGAAAGACGATGCCGAAGGCGTTGGAGATCCCAACTGAGGTTCTTGTGTGAAACCGTTCCTTTCTGCGCGGGCGCGCCCTACTAAGGCGCTGCCGCAGGTATTGGGCTCTCAAACTCTCGGCATATTGAGGGCAGAGAAAATGCTGTCGGTAATTGCGGTGACCCTTACCAAGAGTTTTACCAGTTTAGAATTTAGTTTCAAATTTTATATTTATAAGGTATTTATTTAAGCATTATGAAAAGCTGAGCTGGCGATGACATATTTGCTGAAACCATTCTATATTTATTAAAGTTAGCACTCAGACAGACAGTCAAACCGATGTCATAAAACTTTTGAATTTTCTTGGAAAATACTAAAAATACAAAAATTTTAAAGTCGAAACTTTATCCTTAGTTTGACTTTAGCATAAAAATAAAGCTTATGCAATACTGAGTAACTGTTTTTATTTATTTATTTTTTAATAAAATAATCAAAATTATTTAAGTTTTTTTAAGTTTTATTACTCCTTTCTTTTTTTATATATAAAAACCAGCAGGCTTTATCTGTGCCGCTGCTAACTCAGAAAAATATAATAAAGAATTTTGAAAATTCCATATTACTTATTAATATAAAATATTGAAATAATAATAATAATAATTATAGCAGTATTTATATCATAATAACAAAGCAACTGATTATAAAGATTATATTTTTTATAAATTAGTGAAATATAACTTACTGACAGAAACTTATCCTATTTCCTTTCATATACAGTCGGCCGCAAAAGTGTCCGAGATATAGCAAAAATTCCTATGTAAAAAAAGTACTTTTAATACTGTTTTGTTAAATAAATTCTTGTCAAATCATGTTCTTAGTCAGTCTAAGAAAATCGTTCGACAAGGATTTATTAAAAAAAAAAAAACAGTATTAATTAAGAGTACTTTTTTCACATAGGAATTTTTGCTAGTGCTCGGATACATTTGCAGCCGACTGTATTTATCAGTACAGAGAGACGACAAATGATGAAATTAGGTTACGGCACACATGCTCATAGCGTCATAGCAGACATTTTTTCTACCAAGCTGCGTATTAAAAAAAAAATCTCGAACAGTTCTGAATTGAATATAAACAACAAAAAATTTACAGATATCGTTGTTTTTTGGAATAATAATTATCCTTGATTTCAGCTATAGTTTTGAGCATAGTGCTTTAAAGCCATTAAAAACACTTTTAAATGTGGATGACTGTCAAAAAAAACTTTTTAAACCAATCAGAAGCTGACTCACTCATAGATATAGTAATAAGAAGACATAGATTGATCACTGACAGGGGAAAAGTGATACCTTTTTTAATCGGGAAAAGACGGCCATTTTACTCTCTTATGGATGTATTTCCCCGAGTGAATATACACGGGAATACACATAGGTAATTTAGCAAATAAAATTTATGCACTAAAAGAGAATGAAAAACTCCAGATGCCCCTTTTTCTTTCTTTTCGTTTTCTTCTTTTTTTACTACACTCTACAGTTGGTAACAGAAGTGTCCGAACACTAGCAAAAATTCCTATGTAAAAAAAGTACACTTCAAACGGTTTTGTTAAATAAATCCTTGTCGAATCCTGTTCTTAGTCAGTGTAAGAACATGATTCGATAAGGATTTATTTAACAAAACCGTATGAAGTGTACTTTTTTTACATAGGAATTTTCACTAGTGTTCGGACACTTTTGTTACCGACTGTAGTATATTCATGTCTGCACAAAACTGTCTTTCTTTCGGCATTTATTATTAGTATACTTCTTTAAGATAAAAATCGTCTGCATTCATCATGAAAAATAATTTTAATAAATTACAATTTAATAAATTATTTGTATTGCGTAAATTTGTATGGGATTATATGGAAGAAAGTCTTATGGTGGCCACAACATACTAGTTATATATTAAAACTTTCGCGGCTGCTAACTACATTTAAAAGAATTTTGAGAATTACAATTACTTACTCTTACTAATATAAAATATTAAAATTTTAAAAAAGTATTCCATTAAATATGAAAACAGTAATTATCTCATAATAATAACAAAGCAACTGATTATAAAAATTATATTTTTCATAAATTACTTGAATATAACTTATTTATGGAACCTACCCCATTTCTTTTAATATATGTATTAGAACACTTAAAAGCCGCGCAATATTGGGCATTTTCAAAATTCATTACCATTCTATTCTGTTACTGTTTTCGAGTTTTAACGGTTTTAACTCTCTAATGGCTGATGCCAAAAAACTTTTTCGGCATCAAAAGTCTTTGCTCGTTAACATTGTGATGATAGATCTATATTAATTACTATATCTATGGACTCACTATTGACGCCTTGTAGGCTCTCTATCAAAATTCCTCAATCCCCAATAATGGCTGATGTCAAAACTTTTTTTCTTTGGCATCAAAACTCTTTGGTCGATAACATGGGGGATATAGATCTGTTGCTTGCATTTGAGATGAGGCATGAAGAAACCAACCAGCCAATACAACAAACAAGTCCACTGCGAATGTTTTGTGGTAGCCGGTTGTTGCAGCAACTCAGAATCACAAAATTTGCGCATGAGCATCTATGAGATGAGCTCTCATCGAACTTAAACAGATAGCTCGAAATAAGAATTAAGAATCTACCTCAAACTCTCAAGCTCAAGTAAGAATTAAGAATCTGTAAATTTTTGTTTTGGCTGATCGATAAATAAATCTCGAATTGCTATGGGTATTTCTGAAATCTTATATCAATCGGCAATGGAAATTAAAATTAAAAATTTAAGAAAATTGGTAATGCATGAAATTGAAATATAATGTAATTGAAATATATAAAAAAAGCGGGAGGTGCGGGGTGGGATTGTATGACATAGTACATAAAAAGCATCACATTCTGATGCATTATTATGTTTCAATTTTTAAAAACAAAATACTTTTTATTTTTTATTTTTTTTTAGTTTCGTACACAAAATTTAAATCCTCAGCTTTGCATGGTTTTTCCAAAGGTTATTCTAATGCTTTATACATTGCACAGTTTCTCCAAATATTTTTCATAACGGGATTATATATTTGTATTTTTAAAAACTGAATATATATATTTTTTAATTTTTATATAATCAGTATTGTTAATTTTGCGCTATATGGTACAAAAAATTTAATTTTTCGACTTTGGATTTTTTTTTTTTTTTTTTTAATTATTCTAATGATTTAAAAAAAAAAAAAAACTTACTACATTTTTAAATTTCTAATATAAATTTTAATTTAATGAGTACGGTAAAAGAAATTTAACTTTTCAATTTTCCATAGTTTTCCAAATAATATTCTAATGTATTTTGATTATATTTGAATTACATACGGATTTTTAAAAAACTAAATGCATTTTTTAAAAATTTAATCAATATCGTACAAAAAATTAAATTTTGCTATTTTGCATAGTTTCTCCATAGATTATTCTAATATTATTATATTTGGATTAATAGAAATATATTTTTAAAAAATGTAATCTAAAATTTAATGTAATCAATATGGTACAAGTAATTTAATTTTTCAACTTTGCAGGATTTCTTCAAACATTATTAATGTGTAACTATATTTGGATTTTTAAAAACGTAATATATATTTAAAATTTTAATATAAATTATAATTTAATGATTATGGTAAAAGAAATTTAATTTTTCAACTTTGCATGGTTTCTTCATAGAGTACTTTAATCAGAGCTGCCAACATTTAAAACTTTTAAATCAGAATTGACACCAGTATTTTTAAATGGAATATGTTACATATATTTTTGACGATTAATATTAAAGAACTTAAGTGTAAATATTTTCCGGTTTGAAGTCTCCCTTGAAAAACGGGAGACTTGGCATCTATGCTTTAATGTATTTGGATAATATTTGAAATTGGTATTACATTTGGATTTTTAAAATTTTTAAGTTAATCAGTATTGTAGAAGAAATTTTGCATTGTTTCTCCAAAGATTATTGAAATGCATTATTATATTTGGATTTTAAAAATCTAAATATATAAAAAAAAAAAAAAAAAAAAATTAGTCTAAATTTTAAGTCAATCAGTATGGTAAAAAAATGTAATTTTTCTACTTTGCGTGATTTTTCCAAAGATTATTCTAATGTTATATTTGAATTAATATATATATATATATATATATTTAATTTGATCAGTATAGTAATATAAGAATTTAATTTTTCAATTTTGCATGGTTTCTCCAAAAAAAATTCTAATGTATTTTTATATTTGGATTAAAAAATATAAATAAAGATGATCTTAAATATTAATAATAATAACAATAGTCAGCGTGTATAGCACAATAAATATCATTTTTCAACTTTGGGTGGCTTTCTCGAAATTTTATTAAAGTTTTAGAAAATTTATGGTTTTAAACAATTCCGTTAGATGGCAGCACCAACTGGTATTTCTTAGAAATCCTTTAGTAAACCAACAAAAGGTGTCTGAAATTAAAAAGGTGTACAGCTTATATGCGCATGCGCGAGTTTTGTGATTCTGAGTTGCTGCAACAACCGGCTACCATGTTTTGTTTTTACGGATGATGCTCTCTCAATATTTATTCTTACTATGTCACTGTAATAAGATTACGAACATTTGTATTCTAGATTTTTATGGAAATAATGTTGATTGCTCTACAGGGCCTAAATCTCAAGATTATTTGCCAGTCTACTGATGTAAAACGCCGCAATATGAAGAAACTGAGCACATAACACCGTAAATTAGGTGTTTATCTAACTATTGTATTTTCTGCCTTTTTAATGTATTGTATCCTAGATAAACTCTTGTGATTTATGTGATGATATAATATTGTAAAAATAAAAAAAACTTTGAGAAATTGCTTTTGAAATAATAATAATTATAATTATTATGAGTGCTAATATGTAATTTACCAAAAATTCCAGAATTAGTGTTCAAGAAGAAAAGAAATTGAAGGAAGAAAAAAATTGCACATAAAAATAATTTTGATCAAGGAGAAATTTAGTGTTGCTTCAAATATACTATTTACCTGAAATTCTTCAAGTCAGTGCTTAGAAAATCAGTTAATTTAATTGCTGAAAATTATTACAGAAAATTAGAAAAATTCTACTAAAGATTTATGATGTTCAAAGCTGTGGGATGGGCTTATTAAATAGTGCATTTTGGGCATCGGAGAATAATCTAACATAGTCTCAGTCCAAGTCTGACTCAGGAATACTTGAGGGTCCTTGGTAGTCAGATTCCCTCTTTCTTTCTCCCCGAAAAATCCAATAGGATTTTTCTCGTTTCGTATTACCAAAATATCTTGTTTAAAAATAAAGAAGTTTTGAAACAGCTTTACTATTAGGCCCCCATTACTGTTGCTGATGTACAGCTCACGGGATAGGTTGATACCATGAATCACATCACAAATCGATACTCTGAATCATTACAAAACATCAAAAATACATTTTAAGAAAATGAATTATTGTTTTACTCTGAGGCTTGTTTTAAAATTCACTGAAATAAAGTAAGCATATTTTTAAGATTAAGAAAACAAACATTTAATACTGTAATAGAAATTTGAGTTACTTCACCACAAAAAAAAAAAAAAAACTTTGGAGGGATTTTAAGCTTTAGCACCTAAAATTCAGTGTTATAAATGATGTATAACTTAAAGATTTTCTACAAATTTGCAAAATTGCTACCATGTATGAATCTGAAAATGCATGAAAATCTGTGCAGAAGCAATCACAAAACAAATAAAAAAAAATGAAACATGAAGATCCATACTGCAGCTGTCAGTATCCCGATATAAAAAAAAAAAAAAAAAAAAAAAATCATCACTGGCTACCCCTAATTTGTGGCGCATGAATCAGAAAATGCATGAAAATCTGTACTGCAAGGTCAGTATCCAAATATTAAAAATAATAATAAATTACTGGATACCCCTAATTTGTGGTGCATGAATCAGAAAATACATGAAAACCTGTACAGCATCAACTACTACCATGCTTTATTTTTTCCCTAAATAATTCCATTGTATTTAAAAAAAAATAATAATAATAAAATACACTCAAAAAATTAATATTTATATCTGAAATGAAAAGGCATTAAAAAAAAAAAATCATTCAGCTGGGTCATATTATGATAAACACTCAAAAGCAGCTGGTGCAAAACAAAAACAAAGTTCCAATGCAAAAAGGTTACTAGTAAAAAGTGTCAATACACTGAATCACTTTACCATGTCACAAATCAACAATGAGTGCCCTGTAGTAAAGCTTAGCTGAAGTTTTTTTAATTCCACTCCTTGAACATGTTATCGTTTATCTTAGAAAACAGTTTAAAAGAATAAGTTAAAATATTTCTTTTCAATATTGAAAATTAGACTCTTAAGTTTTTTAATAAAATATTTATTTTTTGTTAAATTTGCTCCCCCCCCCCCCCCAAAAAAAAAAAAAAAAAAAGCAATACATTCGAAGAGTGAAAATCAAAAAACATAAATTAAAACACCTTATTTATTTTGAACAAGATATCCTGATAATAAATAGCAACAAAAATCCCATTGGATTACATGGAGAGGGAGAAATGAGGGTACCTGACTACCAAGGATTCTTAATGTGTTAGCATCAAGGTCATTCAAATCCCATGTACTATATAAATTGTACGATTCCACTAATTTAACTTATGAGGTGGTTTTAGTTGGTGTTGTGTAGAATAAATAAAGAACTTGGCTCTTTCTTGTAGATGTGTTTTGATAAAAGAAAAAAAATCTATTTTTCTTTATAAAAGTTTTCATGAATTATAAGAAATATGTATATAATGTTATCTTACTTGTGTTGCTTTGTCAAACAATTAAGAACTACTACTATTGTTATTCAAACATAAATAATTTGAAAGCCATAGTCTATATTTTACTGCTTATCCCCAATAACAGCATGTTTATGTTCATCAAACAAACTAAAATTTCAGTATCAGTGAAGAAATTTAAACCTAAATATAATGGTGCCATATAACATTAAATTATTAAATTTTTTTTTCCTTAGTTGGTATAAGTATGCTGGAAGAAACAATTCCCAACTTCTCCCTGTATATCATGATCCTCGTATGGCTCAGTTGAGTGGATCGTTGATTATTCGTCAGGTTACAGTAGAAGATGGAGGAAAATATGTGTGCCTCATCAGTAACAGTGCTGGAGAAGAACGTACAGAGATGCTTTTGATAGTTACTGGTATGGTTTTGAAAATTGATGCCACTAGATTCTAATTGAAATTTAGCTTTTATGTAATAATTTTGCTGCAAAAGAAAAAAATTCCTTTGTTTCATGCATATATATATAATTATATAAATGTTTGTATTTATTCACATTAAATTGTTTTTAGAGTTTTGACTATTTAAATAAACATATCTACATACATTTATTGTTGTTATTATTATTAGCTCATCTGACTGCCCATATTCAACCCCAGCAACAAACAATTGATGTTGGAAGACCAGCAAAGTTTAATTGTTCATATGCTGGACATCCTGTAAGTGGTATTGCATGGATAAAGGATGGCAACCCTTTGTTTGAAGATGGTGTCAGGATCAAGCTAACATCTAGGGTTTTGCTCACCATAGTTTCAGTTCAAAGGGAAGATAGCGGAATGTATCAGTGCTTTGTTTATAATGATGTTGAGTCTGCTCAGGGAACTGCTCAGCTTTTGTTAGGAGGTAAGTTTCAGTTTTCCTAATTATCAGAATATTCCATAATTTCAAGTGTTAAATTTAACTCCTGAATGTTTGAAAGTGCTAAACTAATTTAATTCTAATTGATAATTTAGCATAAAAAATTTTTGAATATATTAATAAAGCATTAATTTGGTTAACTTGGAAAAAGAAATTGGCATTTATTGAAATTAAAGGAAATATATTTTTTTTTATTTCTAAAATATACATTCATAAATGTAGGTACATGATATTTATGTGCTTAGTTGAAACAAAAACTCATTACTTTTGTACTGCAAATTTGAATGTAAGTTTTAATAAATAAATGTTGTTAAAATGAATGTTGTTAATTAAATAATGTTATGTAAATAATTGAATAGGTAATTATTCAGTTAAGTATTTTAAGCTTTACTAAGTATTAAAATATTAAGCAAAAAAATTTTTGGCATGTAATACATAAAATTCATCTATAAAATGTTTAAAGTGATATTTTTAACATAAGATCTAGCTTGATTGAAGTATTATTTTTAAGTATTTTCATTGATGAGACTTCCAGTAGCAGAAACAGTGCAGCATGGCACTGAGTGCTGCAGATTGGTTAAAGCTCTGTAGATTAATTTAACACTTCAAAAATAAATACCAGGCTTGAAAATGTGTAAATATAATTTGCATTATTTCTCTAGATTATCGTTCTTCTTGTATATTCTTAATTTATTTTCTTTGTGAATGTAGATTTACCTATTTTATAAATTTCTAATATTTCTCTTGTGATATCAGACTTAGTCCACCATTTCTAGATTACAGGTAAATATTGTGTTGCTGCAGATACAGAAAATTTTGCTACTGGGGTGAGAATATTTTTCAAAAAATAATTACAAAGAATTTTACATCTGTAATTTTTGAATAATTTTTGCCCTGAGAAAAGAAAAAATTTTTTCACTGAACTGGAGTCCAAAAGAGATTTAATTATTTAGCAATATTTATCCTTAAAATAATAATAATAAGTATGATTATATATTCATATGTAACTGAAAAACTATGCAGTGGATTTTAATTTATTGCAAAAAGTTTCAATAATGCAGTCAAACCTTGTTAACGTGAATCTCAAGGGGGATAAAAATGTGTTCATGTTATCAGTAGTTTATGCTATCAGTAACTCAGAAACAGGGTTTAACCTGGCAAAAAAGTTTTTTTAGCATTTTAGCTAAAACGTATAAGCAGTATTTTAGCTTTTTCGAAAATTAATTCTTTGAATAGAATTGATTTCTTTTTCTTAACTTTGTTTTCCCCAATTTTGTTTTTTGTTTGATTTGTTCGCTGACGATTTTAACCAATCATATATTGTGATTTAAGAAAAATGAATCAGCAAAATTTTGTTTCAATTTCAACAAACACAATACTAGCACTGAGAATACATCTATGAAGCAAATTCTTAATTATGTTTTTAAATATTTTTGCATTTAAATTCAACCATTAAAAGTCGAAATTAAATCCGAATATACTAAATAGATAATTCCAAATATTTTTAGAGATTTTGTAATAAAAACTAGAGGTAGTTATATAAAAATATTTTATGAAATAATCTAGTTTTAGCTTTTTAGCGAAATTCTTATTGACATAGTTTAGCAAAATACAATACCTTTTAGCAAAATGCTAAAAAAACTAATGGCAGTTTAAACCCTGCTCAGAAACTAATCTTCCTTTTGACAGTGATGGTGCACTAGTTCATGTCAAAAGTAATTCACGTTAGCGAGGTTCGACTGTTGTTGAAAAGAAAAGACTATAATGATTCTATTTAATGTTAGCTAATAATATTTTTTTTCCCCTGTAATAAAAAAATAAATAAAAATGAATTTAAAAAAAAATATATTTAAAATTATATTAAGTGTTGTTTTTCTTTTATTCTCTTTCGCAGATGCAGCACCAGTTTTCCATTATGTGTTTACAGAAGAAACTCTGCAGCCGGGACCATTTGTATCTCTTAAGTGTGTGGCATCTGGTAATCCTTTGCCACAAATTACTTGGACATTGGATGGTTCTCTGTTGCCAGAGGATCAGAGATTTCGTGTTGGGGACTATATCACAATGCAAGGTCGTGTTGTGAGTTATGTAAATATCACTTCTGTGCGTGTGGAGGATGGAGGAGAATATGAGTGCCATGCAAGAAGTACTGTAGGCATTGTCAGCCATGCTTCACGGCTCAATGTCTATGGACTGCCCTACATCCGTCCAATGAAGGATGTGTCAGCTGTAGCAGGAGAAAGTCTCATGCTTCGCTGTCACGTGGCAGGATACCCCATTGACACAATCACGTGGTCACGAGGTGCATTTTGTAATTGTGCATTAAAATTCCATTGCTTGAATATTATGTTAAAATATTTATTTAAATAGTGTTTTCAAGGAATGCAGAAAATGTTCAGACCTCTAAAATTTCCCTTAATGCAAGAATCTATTATGCTCCATATAAAGCCATTTATTATAAGCAATAAGTGTTTAAGAGAATAAGTATTTACTGTAACTAAGAATACAACTTCACATTTTATTTTTCAAGCATTAGTAAGTTTGCTTTTTCAGCTGATTGTTATTGACTTTCAGTTTTAGCAAAATATTCCACGATACTGTTAACAAAATATTCCAAATTTCCCCAGTCAGCTGAAATTCATCCTGAACCTTGTTTGTGTGCATGTGCATATTCGAGCACATTCTGCATGACACCTGATGTTTTCCTAAGCTTATGAATTTTCTCTTAAAAAAAAAAAAAAAAAAAACATGAAATATTGATGCACTTTGCACAGAAAATCATTTCTTTTTTAAAACTACAATTGTTTTTTCTTTATTTTTTAAAAATACAACATAGAACTGGGTGCATTAATAAAACACTAATAAATGGCATAAATGCCAGATTTAATAGTTTTACCAAAATATTTAGCTTGCAGAATTCACATATATTTTAATTTTTAATGCTAATATGTTAAACTAGTAATGTTTGTCTTATTAAATTATAGAATGTTACTACAAGGATTTTAATTTTAAAATAGTCATTAAAAAAAAAAAAAAAAAAAAAAAGTGATTTTTTGCAATTAGAATCTTGGGATAAAACTAGGAAACTTTTGAAATGATAAAGTGATTATTCTAAACTAGATGCAATACAAAAATTATGTATAGTAGTTAGTAACATTAAAAAGAAAAGTTTTTTTTTTTTTTTTTTAATTGCAAAAGCACTTGATTTTACATCATAGGCTCCCATGCATCACAGATGCATAAGATTGGAGCATAAACATAAAATAAAATATACATCAAAACTGTGGAAATGTAAACAAACAAGAAAATTAGTCGCTGGATATCAACTCCATAACCTGCCAATATCGGTTGTATAAGTCTTTCTCAATCAATGAAATACAACTTAACAAATGTTCTTTGTCCATTTCAAAATTTTGTTTCACAGGGAGCTATTATAAATACCGAATCTATATAAATGTTTGGCAAAACAATCATGTCCAGTCTCCAGGAGGAAGGCTGCTACAGTGATGGATCTAGGGGAGTCTGAGATTTTATAAATCGACTCCCTCCACTTCTTGCTCTTAATTTCTTCTAATAGTTTGGCATTGTAATTTTTTCCCGTAATATTTTTTATGATTCTTTTAATTGATGAAAATGGTACTAAAAAAAGGTAAATAAAAATAAAAATTTTACAAATAAAATTTTAGAAGTGGAAGCAGAAAAAATGTTTTGCTGTATTTTTCTTTATGATCAGTTTAGTGCTATAAAGAAAAAGATGTTATCATAACATTTGTTATTTTGATTATTGCAAAATCTGGTTTAATAATTTTACATTTCTTAGGCTAAAGTTTATCAATAAATAATAAACTTGTTGTCATTTTTCAACTAAGCAATATTTTAAAAGTAAAATTTTATTATTTTAAGAATATTGTAATTTTCAATTATAAAATCATTATAAAATTAAATGTTCATTTTAAGAGGGTAAATAGTGTTTGTAATTCTGTTTCTCATTTTTTTTTTTTCTAATTTTATCAAGTATTTCTTTAAAATGCACATGTGCTCATATTGTAGAAATTTAGGATTAAAATTCCTGTAGCGTCTCAGCATTCTTCCATATATTAGAAATTTTTCACAAACATATTTCAGAGATTTTTTTTTTCCCTGAACAGAAAAAAATTATATATTTCACAATTTATTCACAATTCACCAACAAATCTGTAGTACCCCAAAGGTAAAGGACACTATGTCCATTTTGTTGAAAGAGTTATCATTGTGTGCAGTTTTAGATTTATACAGAGGCATTAAGCATTAATTTCCAGTTACTATAAAAGAGATAAGGCAGTAAAAAATAAAACCATGTCCATTTTCTTTGTTTATGATACACATATTTCATTGAAGCACATCAAAGACATGATGTAACTCTTTTCACAAAATGAACATAGTGTTCTTTACCTCCACGTTGCAGAAATATGTTATGACTTGTGTATCTTTCTCCATCTGCAACATGAATGTATACAATCGTATTATTTTTACTTTATAAAAATTTTAAATCTAAATTAAATTATTAATTTTCTGTAATAATAATAATTATTATTATTTTATTAAAATCTTTTAACCTACTATAGTTTTTGTTTACTTTTAAATGATTATTTTTCTTTTTTTTTTTACATTTTTGCTATAGTATAAAGTTGACAGTAAAATTTATTATTTAACTTCTCGATGCTTATGCTTAATCAGAGTTGTTTTGGTACCTGAAATTAAGGTAAAAGTCTGGGAGTTTGAACAAGTTTTTAAAATACAGTAAAGCCTCGCTTATCTGAAGTAATGTAGGCCAAGAGTACCCCGGATAATCGGAAACTCAGATAGCATGGACTCTGTCATAAATTGAGGGTAAACATACAGTATAGTTTAAAATGAATAGTAAGAGGTAGTTCATAATGTAAAAGAATATATCTATTATATATTTAAATGTAATTCAATGCATGCATACATAAATTATGAAGTATAGTACTCTATAGAAAAGTTTGTGAAAGTTAAAAAGATACTTCTTCAAAAAGTCTATGTGTCTTCTGTTTAATGAAACATTCTTTTGCTTTTTTGTTGTAATTTCACACAATCATCATAGCAGTAATTGGTCTGTTACCACCGCACTTTAGAATGTAGAAAAAGAGGGGGGGGGGGAGCTAAAAACTCCATAGAAATAGCATGGGAAGAAAACAAAAAAAACAAAAAAAAACGGCTCACACCAGAAGTAACAAAAGGACAAAATTGACTAAAAAAAGACATCAAAGAGCGGGCTGGGGCATTAAATATATCGTCCAGGGTTAATACGACTTGCCTAGTATGTGTTAAGTTGCCTCTATCTGTTACTTGAGGTACTCGATAGCTTTTTCTATTGCTTTGCATCCTTCATTGTGACTTCATTTTATCATTTTCTGTTTCAGTGTTTTCATAGTCACTTTTACTTTCTTCATCCTCTACAATCATCTTGCCATTCACTTTAAACTCTTTGTCTGCATTGATTCATTTGACTACACCAATTTCAGCTCCAACATGGTAGGATCTGAGTTCAAATTCTGGACAAAGCATGGATGTTTCACCCTGTATTGTCTTTATTAGGGGTCGCAATGTTCGCCCATTAGGTATGTCTTCACATGTAATGTCATTTCGCCAAGTCCTTGGCCAATGATCAAGAAGCAAGTGCTGCACCAGTTAAAAAAAGAAAAAAAAAATCTGCCTTTTATAGCGATTGCTTCATCTGCCAATCTTTCGGCAGTACTGTCCAAGGCTGAAGTTGTCATGTTTGTCTTACTCAGTTGTAGGCAAAGTTTCTTGATTGTTCGTAATGTTTAATAACTTCCTTCACAAATTCTAAAGAGTTGAACATTTTACCTTATTCCTTGCCTCAGCTGAACATCTGTGCAAAATCTTATATTTTGATTTTTTTAAGAGTCTGTACGATGTCATTTCCTTCATCAATTGCACTAGTAAGGGTTTTTAAAACCTCGTGTTTATAATTGCGCTTCAGGTTTTCCAGTGCAACTTAGTCCATTGACTGGAGTAGAGGGGTGATGTTGAATGTTATAAAATCATGGTCATTATATCACCAGAAACATCTGAATGACGTGGTGCATGTGAATTGTTATGACTGCGTGAACATGGCTGCATTAGCCGTGCTTCCTCTAGAATGTGGCTTTTCCAGACTACCTCAGTTAACCCATAACTCGGTTAGTTGGTGCTCAGAAAACCGCAGTTCTATTGTATAGGGGAAACTTATGGAATTTCAATATTTATTACAAACACAGTTAAAATTTAAGAAATTTCTTTTTCTTTTTCTTTTTTTTTTTAATAAACAGGGAAAAAAAAATATTGAAAAAAAAATTAATTTTAAATTATATAGTTTTATACTTTGGAGAAATAAAAAATCTTAGTGCTTTATAACGAAGAAAAGAGGTCAATTATATGATTTTCCCCCCTGAAGTAAATTAATATACCTTAAATATGTTCAATTGAATCTTAAATGTGTTACATTCTAATGCTGCATGAATGTCAATTATCTTACTTTTAAAAGAGAGAGAGAGAAAACTCAGTAAATTTTATTTGCAGATTTGTGTAGCAACCCTGTTAATTTTCTCTTTACTATACTTAACATACTGTATTGGGGGTAGGATGGGAAGGGTAATTTTCAGCTTTTTTTTTTTTTTTTTTTTGAAGAAGAAGAATTTGTATACATATATATGTGTGTATAAATTCTAAAAAAAAAAAAAAAAAAAAAACCTTACTCCCCTTTTCTCTCTTTCTCTCTTTTTTTTTTTTTAAATTATTGTTATTGAATATTTATATGCTTTAATCTCTTTAGGGGCTAACAGGCTACCCATCAATAGGCGTCAAGAAGTTTTCCCCAATGGCACTTTAATTATCCAAGATGTGCAAAGGGGAATTGATGATGGGGTCTACAAGTGTAGGGCTTGGAATAAGCAAGGCCAAAATGCAATTGGCACAGTTCGTGTGTATGTTATGGGTAAGAGTTAATTTGCAAAAGAATTCATTGTATATGTCCCTTGAATGTTTTGAAATTAATATTTACTCTCTTGGTTGTATTAACTTTTGTATTGATTCAGTTTCTTTTCAAAATAGTTTAGTTGAATACTTATCAGCCTATCACAAATTACCAACTACTGAAAATTGTAATTTTCAGTAATCATTCACATACTTTTTGTTAATTTTATCATGTTAGGTGATTTGTTTTCTATCACAAATAGAAAAGTAGATCTCATTTTACAGAAAGAAATTATAACGGTTGCTAAAACCTATAACTATAAACATAGCTAGATCATCAAAATTTTAATATTTAACTTTTTTTTTTTTTCTTATTCTTTTGAATTTACATAACAAAGTATTTTGTTCTATTTAAGTTTATTATGAAGTTCGAAAATGTAAAATAAACTTTTAGATTTTCATACTTTTTATTTTTGCCATAACACTGCTTTAGGTTATTTGCGTTGTTCTTTTATACACTAGCATGTATAATTTTTTCTTTATTTTATTTTATTTTATTTTTTGGATAGGTATTCTATGCCCTGTCCCTTATTTTCTTTATTATTTTTACAAAATAATTCATTGTGTTATATATATATATATTATATATATATATATATATATGATTCATTTTTTAATTATTTAATTTTGCCTTTACTCCTAAAGAAATTATTTTGAAAAACAGAATCCTGTTATTCATTTGTACATATTTTTAGAGTTTTCAGAAAATTATAAAAAATACAATATACCATTTGCATATTTTTTCATTGTAATCTTTGTATAATTCAGGTTAAGTTTTCATCAAATATAATAAATAACCATTAAAAAAAACAAAAAAAAAAAAAAACAGTGACTATTGGATATTTGCCAGATTTAGAATCATGAATAAATTATTTAATTAATTAACAATTATTTAACAATTACAATGAACATAGGTGTATTACACAGACGATTACATTTTAAGACTGAGTCTATTTTAGATTGTATCAACATATAGGGTATTATACAGATCTTACATTGGTTCTTACAGTTCACAGGTACCTATTTTTTGTGTGACATCATTATATCAATAGTCAATAGGCTAACACTCAGGGTACATTGTTGTAGAAATACCACAGTGACCATTTTTTTTTTTTTTGCATATAATATATAGTGTTTTGGTCCATGAAAAATTAAATTAATCATTAATAGCAAAACTTCTGAACTCCATGTGTCTTGCATTTCTTCAGCTCCCGAAATTTACCTTTAAATCAAAAGCTTTCTTTCTAAATTTTCTGAAATGTTTACTACTATCAGTTTTCCACTAGCAAATAATAATGTTTTCTTTTCTTTCTTTCTTTTTTTTTTTCAAAAGAAAAGTAAAAATATTTTCTAACCTTATTATCTTTTCAAAATATCAGTAAAGGTCTACTATATTTAAAAAATGAAATAATAGCAATTGCAAAAAGAAGAAAAATGTTTGCCTGTTTAAACTGATTGCACAGTTATAAAATATCCTTCTTTATAACATTGTTATTTATTTGTTGGTTTTGGTTTGTTGCTCAAGGTCATTTTTTGACACACCAGGGCTAATTAGACTGGGACCTACATCTTGAAATGGATTCCAAACCACTAGGAACATTCATTCTGGAATTGTATTCCAGACAACAGATTATTTATCTTATGTGAATTCTGGCGGTAACTATATAATCTTATATTTCTTTTCAGTGAGACCTGTTATAGATCCCTTTACCTTTCCCAAAAACCTGCAAGAAGGTATGCGCTCCCGCCTTGTTTGTACTGTGATCCAAGGGGACCCTCCCTTTGCCATTAACTGGAAAAAAGATGAGCGACCCATTGAGCCTGGCCTTGGAGTTATTATCCGTAATGATGAGTTTTCCAGTGACTTGACATTCTCCAGTGTTACACCTCGACACAATGGGAATTATACTTGTATTGTTAGTAATGCAGCCGCCTCAGTCAGTCACACTGCTACTCTTGTTGTGGATGGTAAGTATATGTGTAATTCACTTTTCTGTTGAATCCAAATAAATTATTTTAAAACATTATTCTGAGATAAAACTATAGAAAAAAAAAAATCTGGAGTGGCTCTATTTGGCATTTAGTAGTTATCAGGCATTCTAATAAATTTAAATCATCAAATAATTCAGTAAATAATCAAAAGGGAAAAGTACAATAGGTTCAACTTGCAATGTTAAAAATATGAAGAACTAATTACGTTAAATTTAAAGATACCTGTGACATGTCAATTCTTCTTGAGTACTTTCATCTGGATTTCTCAGCTTCATCATTGTCAATCTGTGAATATGGGTGAATACACTTGCTTCTTCTTTTTTTCTATTGGGCAGGTAGCATCATTTTGTGTCAACAAATAAATACAAACTTGCAACTATTCAGTTTTATATAAATTGTGCTATTAATGTATATTAAAAAAAAACTCCTAATACAAGAAATAAAAAACATTAACAAAGTCTGTCAAAAATTTGGGCTACAGTAAAAATCTAATAAGTGTATAGTAATAGAATTAAAAAAATAAATCAAATAGAAAATAGTCAAAAAAAAAAAAAAAAAAAAAAAAAATGTAACTTCTATCCCATACAACAGAGGAACCTCAAACAAAATCTAAGAGTAACTGAAATAGAAATAAATATAGTAGTAAAAACTAACAAAAATATTTTCTGATATTCTATTGGTATTTGATAATTGCACAAATACTAATTGTACGAATTTTACTGTGAGTTCCATGTTAAATTTTTTTGTGTTCATGTGTTTATCTACTTTGTATATTTGTATTGTCGTACAGTTGCAACTAAAACAGCCAATGGTACAAATAATATTTTATGTTCTTCTTGCAAAATCTTATATATATATATATATATATATATATATATACATTCGTTATAATATTTTCTGTTTTGTAGTTCCTCCACGATGGCATGTTGAACCTCGGGATACCTCTGTTGTTTCTGGGCAAAATGTGCGTATTGATTGTTTAGCAGATGGTTTTCCTGCACCTGTGATAACGTGGGAGAGAGGCTCAGGTAAAATTTTTTGATAATATTCAGAATTTTTCCGATATCTCTTTCTTTTATCAAGGTTATTTTGACTATTTACACACTATGCACAGTGTTTTTATGATTCCGAACCCATCTAACTCACAAAACCGTCTAAAAGATGACGATTTATGCCAATACCGCCCTTTTGTGTCTTTTCCTTACACATTCATTTTTCCCACATTTTTGCACTCAAAACAACTTTCCTCCTTTGCGAACACAGTGTTTTTATGATTCCGAACCCATCTAACTCACAAAACCGTCTAAAAGACGACGATTTACGCCAATACCACCCTTTTGTGTCAATATTGGGTATTTATGACTTGTCATTCATATGTGACCAACTGTCTAATAATAAATGTAATGTTTTGCTCATTATTTTTACTTAATTTGAACTGTATTTTACAGTCAGTTATTTTAATTGAAAAAATATCCTTTGTTAATAGCAGATTTTTGCCCTCTTAAGTGATTATGTTATTTTATGTTATATATATATATATATATTTAAATAACTATATGATTGATAAAGTTATTTTTCTTTCTGCATTATATAAGTATTTTCATGTTAATCTTCAATTTTTTTTCTTGACTTTTAAATTTCAGATTTTTTTTCTGAAACCATTAATTTGAGTTATTATTATTTTTATTTTAATTGTATAACAAGGAAATAATTTAATATTGTAGCTTTTTTTTTTTTAAATTCCTTATACAAAGTATAAGGAAGTATTGTAATTCCGATTTGCAAAATGGATTTTATATCTTGCATAGCTCAAAAACGAATGATCATGGAATGTTGCAAATTTATATTTGTCACTGTCATAATGTCTAGTTGCACATCTGCAACTTTAGTTTTAATACGAGCTCCCATTTTAGAGATATCTGCGACTTTACATGATTTTTCATGACATCTGTATGTAAGTGTGTGTGTATCTCACATAACTCAAAAACGTTTGGACATAGAATGTTGCAAATTTGTATATAGGCTTGTTATAATATCTAGTTGTACACTTCCCTTTTTGGTTTTTTTGTGACTTTCCAATTTGTAGATATTTATGAAAATTATATTCATCAGAAAGGTTCTTGCCATTGTATATGACCTACCAACATAGAGATTTTGAAAACCGCTAGTGATAGAGCCCATAATGATATTGTTATGAAAGTTGTCAACATTTTTGCATGTAGAAAGTTATTCTGAAAGACCTGAGCAGGTTCTAGACAATGAATGCACTTTATTTAATAAATATTCAGCCATACTGCTGTACTGATAAATATAAAGGATTTAAGTCCATATTCTTGATTTTTCAGGAGACGAAAAATAAAGTTAAACTAACTAAAAACTAATCAGAAGAATCGATTAGGAAAAAGGGATTATGTTGATTTATACCCTTTGTACCGTTCAGTGATTGTCAACCTTCATTTAATAAAGGGAAAAAATTGAATTAAATATTTTATACCAAAGATTAATGGTAAATTTCTGACTTTAATCTTTTTTTACCAATGGATTTTAACAAAGACTAAACGACATGGATTTAAATCCTTTATACCAATCGATAGAGATTTTTTTTCTGAGTGTGACTATGTACTTAACTCAAAATCGACATTTTTGGACTTAAATCCTTTATACTTATCATTACAAATTGATAGTAGGGATGTACCGAATATTCGGTATATATTCGGTATGTTATTAAATATGATTTTAAATTCTTAGTTCGGTTATATATAACATCTGCAAAGTTAAATCTTTGTAGTGTGAGTCAGAATTATAAGTATAGTATACTAGAATAGAATTTATAATAAAATTTATATTATTATTATTATTTATTTATTTTCTGTGCTGTTTATTTGATCATTCTTTGATAGTTTCATTGATATAAAGAAATCTATATTAAGACTGTGTAAATGTAGATTATATATGGAAATCTTATTTAAAATTTTCGCATCATAATAATTGCTCTGATTTTTTCTTGTTTGCTTCAATTTTTTAAGCCTCTTGCTCTTAAATTTTTAGTTATGAGTTTGGCAGCTCTGAATAATGTGGTGTCTACATTAGATTCCTTTTCTTTTGGATGTGTATTTTAGAAATTTTGATGCATATTGTGACAAGTTTTTGTTTTATCTGTTTACAAGTTTTCTAACTTTTTAATGGCTATTAATCAAAATAATTGTAAATTAATTTACTTGTTTGTTAAATTTTGACACATTTTATAGAATTAGGTATGCTGTTTCTGTTTAATCATTTTTATTTATTTATTTAATATCTAGATTAATATTGTTATTCAGACTCACTTCATTAGAAGGGCTACACGGAAGTTATAGTTGACCATTCTCCTTGAATTCCATCATATTTATGTTTAAAAGAACATATTTTTGTTTATGTAGTAATTATTTGGAAAAAAAAAGGCTGTACCCTGCAGAGGCTTTAATTTTTTCTCATTCCTGAATATTCAAATTGATTAATTTTATGAATTTACAAAAGTAATGTAAAATTAGAGTTATGTTAAATCTTACCATTATAACTTCTACTGCATGAATTTCTCCAAAAGAAATGTTTTTAAACTTAATTAATCCTCGCTTTCCCAAGATCAAGGCGTTACTGCAGAAAAATTTCTTTCAGGTGCCGCTTGGCACTTTTTGCAAAAATTACCAGCGCTGTGCCTTTTTGCATCATTTAGAAGTTGCAACATTCCACTGGTTACGTTTGCTATCTCTTGTGAATTAGCGTTTTTTGAATGAGGTGGGCTTAACTAAATTCCAACTACAAAATGGGGTCAAAATGACCCCTCTTGGGAAAGCGAGGGTTAATTTGCTAAAAGTGAAGCTAATAATAATTATAATGAAATTTTATTAAATCGTAAATAATAATCAATATAAACATAAAGAGTTATTTATTTTTTGACAAAATTCCATAAAAATTTCATAATTTTATAATTATTTCAATCAAAGAACAATGCAAATTTTTTCTGGAGGATAGAATCATGATTTTTACTACTAACATGAATATTAATAATTATTATCATATGTTTCTCTTAAATGATTAATATATATACATATATATATTTATTTATTTATTTTCAGCCAACTCTCCTCGTCACTATTCCGCCATAGCCAGTGGGCCTCATTATGAGGTCTACGCCAATGGTTCCTTGCTTATTAAAAACGCCCAAGAAGATGATGCTGGGTATTATTTGTGCCAAGCAAGCAATGGCATTGCTTCTGGCCTTAGTAAAGTAGTCTTCCTTACTGTTCATGGTGAGTTGGTTTTTAAAATATCTGTCTAAAAAAATTATAATTTTACTTTTACTATTTCTTGTTCTGCTTGAATCATGCTCTCTATACATACATTTTTGCTTTCTTTTAAGAATTAATTTTAAATAAATTCCTATCTGTTATCTATAGAAACATTTATTTAATCTAAATCTGAAAAGTGGTGGGATATGAACTGCTGTTAGTTGAAACACGCATAATCTTAAATTAAATATAATTCTTTATTGGGCTGGTACAAAATCTTTTTCTCTCTCTTCCTCTTATTTTTCCCCCATGTGTGAGTGTGTGTGTATGCTCCTGTTTGAATTATTTAACAAAAATAAAATGTGGTCTACTTCGTACTTAAAAATATTTACATTTCAAAGAGGAAATTTGAATGAGTTAACAAATGGAAATGTACGTTATTTCATTATATATTTTATGTATGTTATTTCATTATATATTTTGAGTTTGCTACATATTAAATGCATCAAGATATAAAGAAGATTTTCAATCTATGCTTTTTTATTTCTAGAAAGGCTTAAATGCTTTTAAAATAAAATAAAATAGGTTGCTGAGTGTAGAGTAACACTACTGATATTTCATTAGCTTCATAGAAACAATTTTTAAGTTACATATGCAAGATGTGATACATTGCTAATGGTAATGACCCAGGCTCCAGGAATTTGAAAAAAAAAAAAAACTGGTAGCTAGGAAAATTCCCCCCCCCCCCCCCCGCCATTACTTATTTATTTTTAAATTTACTTGACTATAAAAATTAAAATATTGTATAAAACTCTAATACTAACTACGATTGGATTATTTGCATCAGGAAACACCTGTTTGAATTTAACATCCTCAAGCCAGTTTTATTTTTTCCTTTAAACCGATAAACCATTGGCATCGACATATAATTACACTGGTATAACGATTCAGCACTTAGTCACAAAAAAGCGAGCAAGAATGGTGTAAACTGCATCGATTCAACACCGGGTTGTTAAACATGCACAGTGGAATGTGGTGTAAATTCCCTGTTTCCTATTCAACACGATGGTGTACGAAACACGCATAGATAGCCGTAAGTTACTATTTTCCTTCTACTTGTTTCTTACACGAATTAATATGAACTACACTGCAGTTTAGCATAGACGTTTCAGCATTGGATTCTGGTCTCAATTTTTTCACCAAAATATTGAAAATTTTGAAACGATGTTGAGTTTTTGTTGAAAACATAGTCACCAGCTAAAATATATTGGTCACCAATGGTTACCGTATTTCATGAGCCTTGGTAATGACAATATAATAGTGATAATTGAAAATTATCAGCATAAGAAACAAGAAATGTCAGAAAATCAACTAGTAAACTAAACTAAGATAATTGTATCAATTTAAAATGTTCAGCTTAAACATTATATAGGTATCACGTGAATGAATAGGGAAAACTTTTATTGGCTAAATTTCTTGCAGTTACTGTTAAAGTATAACAAATTCAATCCATTTTTAAGCAAATGCTTTCAATTGTTAAAAAATAAATTTATAATAATAATATTAAACATAGGAGTCATGATGTAAGTGCTGACATACTCATTTAACTAGCATAAAAGTCTTTTTATATCTGAGGAAGGTTCTTCTGTGATTTTGAGGGACTGGCCGTTCATCTTAACCCTTAAATGCCTGAATATTTTATTATTAATTTAAAAATGTTTTAATTCTTTCCTTTCTTAAATAAATCATGGGAAAAATACTTTTAAAAAGTCATACTTTATTTTAATTATGGTTTACAGCTAAAAAGCAATATGTTGCTAATAGGCGAACATGAGGCTTTAGAGCTTCAATATTATTTTAATAATACTTTTGAAGACAAAATTGGGTATGTTGCTGAAAGGCAAAACTGGGCATTTAAGGGTTAATTGTTACTTGAAAGTGTACTAATAGTTTAGAGAAATACTGTTTAAAAACATAAATAAATTCATATTAAAACAAATTAAAAATTTTACTTAAAATAAAACAATCAGTAAAAAAAAAAAAAAATTACTTGCCAGTTTGTCAAATGTTTTCCAGCTGAATGCTAAATTTTATATCTTTGCATGAAATTGGAACTAACAGAAAAAATATTTATTAAATTATTTAATTAGTTTCTTTTTAACAATAAATTATATTTTCAGGTTTGTTAAAATAGGAGAAAAAAGAAATTTATTAATTTGAAATTTTCTGTTACTTTGTGAAAACTTTCTGCTAACAGCATTTATACATTTGTATATTTGTTAACTCTATTTGATCTTATATATATGTGTGTATATTTAATCACTTTATAAAAATCGATTTGCATTATACTTCAGAACCAAAGAAAATTTGTAAAGATAGGCACAGAAAACAACCAACTTAGTGTGACTTTTATGATCATCAAACTTAATTTCTATGTGCAAAATACAGCTAACGACTGCTAATTTCGAACCCTCCTGCTCAATTGCTTATTTTTCTGAATATGAGCTACACAGAATAATTTTTGTGAAGCATTTAAAGGTAGAATAAATTGAAAAGATTTAAACGGGTATTGTCTTTCATTAAATAATTGAACATTATGTGCCCTGTGGCAGAAATTAGGTGGCACAGCGACATTTTTGCAGAAAAGGAATTGCTACTTGCAGAAGATTTGTTCACAAAAAAGATTTGTTCATAAAAAATAAAGATATTCTTAAATTTCTGTAGAAAATAAAAATTCATGTCTTATAAGAATTTTTCAACAGTCTATTAATAATATTGATATCTTTATAATTATATGTACATAGTATGTGTGGATTAGAAAATATGCCTATATTGTCTTGTAGAATAGTTTTGCACAAACAAGGCTTGTCGCAAAAAGCATATAAATATTCTGTCACAGGGATTATCTGTGATTGTTATTTACTGATTCAGAAAACTATGATCTAATGAAATTTAATTTTTTATCTGTACTTTTTATTAGTAAGAACTTTAATTTAAATGTATTTCTAACACAAAAAGTTAGCAAATGTAATTTTGTTCATATGTTGTTTCAATATATTCATTTTAGTGAAATTTATTTACCATTTTCTTCTAGAGAAAATGTAACTATCAGGTTGTAACATATGAAATGTCCGATTCTCTCCAATAAAATTTTTGAGATTTGGTTCCTTATAAACTTTTTTGATACAGTCGTTAATTATGTATCATTTTAAAGCTAAAACCTTGTCTTTTTCATCTGATGTGTTTCAAATAAAAATATTGTGATTTGGTGGTAAGTTTATAGCTTTAATCGTAGGATGAATTCTAGAGATTTTAGAGTGCTATTTTCATATGAGTGGAAAAGTAAGCATAATGCTGCAGCAGCTGGCCGAAACATTAATGCTACATTTGGAAACGGTTCTGTAAATGAACGTACCATTCGACGTTGGTATGCAAAGTTCGAAACTGGGGATGAGAGTCTCACAAACGAAGACCGGGGCAGACTAGAGACTGTTGTGGACAATGAAGTTTTACGAGCAATAGTTGAAAAAAATCCAGGCAATACTGTTAGAGATTATGCAGAAAAACTAAGTGTATCTCCTACAACCATTTCACGTCATCTAAAATTGATTGGCAAAGTTAAAAAATTGGATAAATTGGTACCGCATGAATTGAATGAGAATCAGAAGCGCAAACGTTTTGAAATCTCGTCTGCCCTTCTTCTTCGCAATCAAAATGATCCTTTTCTCAATCGAATTGTAACTTGTGATGAAAAGTGGTTTCTGTACGACAATCGTAAACGTTCAGCGAAGTGGCTGGATGCTGACAAGGCTTCACAACACTTTCCAAAGCCGAAACTCCATCAAAAGAAGGTTATGGTGACTGTTTGGTGGTTCTCAGCTGGTTTAATTCACCATAGCTTTCTAAAACCCGGCGAAACCATCACAGCGGAGAAATATTGTAGAGAAATCGATGAAATGCACCAGGAACTTACACGTAAACAGCCGGCATTGGTCAATAGGAAGGGCCCTATTCTTCTCCATGATAACGCTAGACCGCATGTTTCAATGATCACTCGTCAGAAGCTGCACATGTTAAACTATGAAGCTTTAGACCATCCACCATATTCACCTGACCTCTCACCTACAGATTTTCACTTTTTCAAACATCTCGATAACTTCTTGCAGGAGAAATGCTTCAGAAATCCAAAGGATGCTGAAGCGGCATTCAATGAATTTGTTGCCTCCAGGACGACTACATTTTATGATACCGGCATAAAAAAAACTTGTTTCTTGTTGGAAAAAGTGTATTGAAACTAATGGTTCCTATTTTGATTAATAAAGTTTGTTCTGTAAAAATATATTATTTCTTTAAGTAGACCATGAAAATCGGACATTTCATATGTTACAACCTAATATTTATTGGTTTAAATATTTTGATGTTTTTTAGAGTAGTTTTAAAGGACTGTTTACCTCAAAATTGGTCTAAAAATTTATATATATATATATATATATATATACATATATATGTATATATTATTGAGAGCCTGTTTAATTGTGAATAATATGTCATCTCATTTTTACTTATATGCTAATTATATCACAAGGATTGCTATTTGAGGTATACTTATTCATAAACACTTTAAGGCTTCTCTTTCTCCCACATTTTCCCTGTCTCTGGTCACCAAATTCTAATTAACTCTAAATTCCAATTTTACATTTGAAAAATTCATAACTGTTAAATTAGTACTTGTTTTTTCCCATAGAATATTGTGGGTTCATCTTCCAGTAGCTCTTGGGAGAGAATCCCTTTAAATGACATTTTCTCCATGTTTAGTTTTTTTTTTTTTTTTTTTCACTTTCATAGTTTAAAAATGCTGACTTTTTTTGTTCTTGACTCAGATTTAAGAATTTTTGTACATGGTCTTTAATATGTATGTAATGGACCTGGGCATGAAATTACTCCTCCAGTTTTTATTTTTGTTTTTATTAATAAAATCATATGAAGAAACATAAGATTCATAGCTTTACATATTTATTGCTAAAAAAATATATTAAATATAATATTAGATTTATTTAAAAATCCATGCCAATATGCAAAATCTGTTGTTTCAAAATGTACTTTTATTTGATTAATAGAGTGTATTAAATTCACAATTTTTTGTCATAATTTTTAAAATAAAATGTATATATATATATTGAAAAGATAAACTGTTCCCATAACTTTAGTTATGTGAATACTGATTCACATTTATTGATAATTTCAGTGCCGCCACGCTTTGAAAACAAGTTCCGAAGTGAAACTGCCCGTAAAGGTGATGTAGTGCGATTAAAGTGTGAGGCTACTGGTGACCATCCGATGACAATCGTGTGGAACATTGATAAACAGCCACTCACACCTGCTGAGGACCCGCGGTACGAGGGGCCCCACAAGCCTCTGCTTTGGTGATCGATAGGTGAAAAGGCCTCTGTTGCATGAGGAGTGCAATTACTTAAAAAGGCCCTATAAATAAATCATATTTCCATTCTCTATTGATTGTGCTTGCAAAAATTGCATATTATTTATAGATTTAAAAATATATAGTTATAATATTTATCTCTCTTTTAATTTATTTTTCAGACATAATTTAATTTTAGAAGAATCTTTGGAGAATGTCTTTCCTTGATAATTTTTATTCTCATTAGACCTATCGTATCGTTTACTTTCAAGAGTTTTTTATAAAATTATTTATTATTTGCTAAAAATTTGCTGCTGCAAATAAATATTGCACTTTTGTCTTTTCTGTCAATTCAAAATGATTCTTGACTTTAAACTCTTCTCAGGTTTATGAAATATGTTTTTTCTTTGTTTTTTTTCTAGTTTGATTTAAATTAGTCATCAGAATATCTTACTAATTAGTTTATTATTGTGTCTTATCAAGAATCATGTTAGAACATAATGTCAGCTATTATTCATATCATTTTATATAACTGAGAAATATTTCTTAGTTTCCTCCTAATTATTTATAATTTGAATTCTGCACTTATTGATATGGTTATAAGTATAATTTTAGTTGTATTGCATAGTTATAGCTCCTGTCTATAGACATGTAATGACAAACTATTTTGTACCATTTATAACTTCAACTATTCAAATTCAAATAATAAATTAGTTTTTATTTCTGTGAACTATCGAATTATAAAGTTATATATATATGAAAGGATATAAAATAATTAATTTTAATTGGAAAAATTAATAATAATAATAATATTTAAAAATTAGAAATCGCTATTGAAAATTGTAAATTACTAAGAAATTGTAATTTTTCCTTTAAATTTTGTTTTACAGTGGAATATTTCATTACATGAAAATCAGAAAATGGATGAACTTTAAAGATTAATTTTGCAAACTAAGCACAATATTATTTTAAATGTGGTTAAACTTGCATAAAAATAAAACTTGGACATATTTTTGTGAGCCCTGGGAAAATTTTAAACCAATCAAAATCAAGGATTTCAGCAATGAAAACCTAAACAATTGCAACACTTTTTGCTCAGATTTTAGTTGCTAAACATCTCTGCAGCTCGTCTGAATCGAAAATCATGGCATTTACGGAGGCTATTGGATTCACTCTCTTGCCTTCTCAGACCATGGCTTAGCTGTAATAAAAATCTTTTAATGGAGTAATTAAGAGTTGTTATTGTGTCCATAGATTGCATGCCAACCATACACTACACATATATATGTGTGTGTGTGTGTACATTATCATTATTATAAATATAGATATAGATCTCTAGTATATCTTTGCTTGTAAATTTGATTTTAATTCATTCTAAAATAGTTTTAAAATTATTTTGCTAAATTTATGAACAATATTAGATCTCTAGCTTTAATTTATCTTAATGGACTTCTTTGCAAGCACAATCTGTTTGTGAGAGTAAAAATATGAAAAAAAAAAGGGAAGAAGAAGAAATTAAAAAAAAAAAAAAAAAAAAAAATTGAGATGCTGCACTATGCACTCCTTTTTTATTTTTTATTTACTTTTTTTCACGGAAGTTATTGCATGGCTCTTGTATTACTTGCATTATGCCTAATATTGCATGATAATAATTTATTTTTAATTATTTGCACTGCTTTTTTATAATATATTATTTTTGTTATTTTATTAAATTTATTCTGCTGAGCTTTTCTTGATTTATTTTAAGTTATTTTACATAATTTTTCTTTTAACAAGTCTATTATTATTATTATTATTAAATTTAATTTTGAAACATAAATTCTTTGATGGTTTTATTTATATACAAATGTGTTTTTCATTTCAAAGCTGTTCTCTACTATTTGAGCATTCTTATCTCCTATCTCATACTTACTTTCTTTGCAGTGTATTTGTAAAATTAAGGCTACTGCTTGAAAATAAATAATGATTTCTTTTTAAATTACATCTTTTTGAATTAACAGAATAATTCTGACAATTTAAATGTATGGAAATATGAAATAATTGATTATTGGACTGGTCTGTACTCTTCATTTAGAATTTATATTAATATTATTAATATAGCTAGTGGCTGTAAAGCAAGATAAAAAAAAAAGGGGGGAAATGCCTACGTAAAAAATTGTGAGACAGAGCTAATTATTTTTGTATATACGGTTATTTATATTTAAAGAATCTTCAGATTGATTTTCAGAGAATTGTATATTACTTTTGGTACATGCTACATGCAGTCGAATAATCAAATTAATTACTTTTTTGAAAAAAAACTATATTTATTTTAAAACATATAGGATTACAGCTTAATACAATTACATTCATTTAGGATATGAATTCTTTAAACTAATTTATCTGAGATTACATGCATTGTTTTTTCACATTATTTTAATCTTCAATATGTAATGTAGTCTATTAATTGAAGTCATTGTCTTTTATATAAACATGTTTGTTAATAAAATTTGCATTTAAAATAAATTGTAATTGCACAATGACAAGCAGTTTGATTAAAAAAAATAATAATAATAAAAATATAAATTTAATTATACAGTGTATTATATTTTAATAAAACTAATCAGTGTTCAAATAATAATAAAAAATAAGTAATGTGTAAAAATAATAAATTTAAATTTTCTAAAAGGTTAAAATGATAACTAACTTTAAAATATTCTTTATCAATTTGCAGCTTTATTGAGTTAGATTATAAAAACATTATTCAAACTTGATTTGTGATTAGAAAAGGCTATCAGGCCACACTAATGTATCACAATTGTTTTTGTGTGTTTATGATGCATTATTTATAAAATGAATAATTAAAATCAAGACATGCTAGATTTTTTCTTAGTATATCTTTAAAATCTTTATTTATTTATTTTTGTAATGTAATCCTTTTATTTGCAGCCGCTATGATTTGAAAGAACTAGTGGACAAGAAGCGTATGTCTTCAGAAATCACAATCAAGTCTACAGAGAGGAGGGACTCTGCCCTATTTACGTGCCTTGTTACAAATGCATTTGGACGGGATGATATGAATATTCGACTCATAGTACAAGGTAGAATTTTCTTTAGATACATTTTATTTTGAAAATGAATTACTAAATATAATAAAATCTTTTATTGTAACAAAATCATAAAACAGTTTTACCAGTGTGTGTTTTTAGAAATAAGATATCATTGTACTTAATTTATTTCCCATATATGTATTTTGTCATATGGAGTTGTTATGCATTTATTCCTTGTGTAGTTATCTTTTCTTAAGAATAGTAATTAATCTTTATGATATAGCTTTTTATATTTCTATCTTTCTCATTTGTTAGGTTGATTTCATTAGAAATTGCCATATTGCAATCACTTAACTTAGGTTTCTAGTATATAATATATCTATCTTTATATAATGAAAAAATTGTCATTGTGATAACTTCCAAAATATTGAATTAATTGAAATCGAAATTCGACAGTGGACTTCTTAGAAATATCTTGGATAAATTAGTTGGCGAACTTGATGTGCTTGTTTCAAGATGGTGGTCATTTGCAAATTCCAAAGTCATATACAAAATGTACTTATGAACTGATTTGCTTTAAACTTGGTATTTACAAAACTGATAAAGTTTATTAATCAATTTGATCTGCCACTTCTTTCTTTTGAATGGCAAACACTTGCAAATTTCAAACCTGTGCTAAAAGCATATTTACGAACCAACTGATTTGCTTGGAATTCAATATGTACATAAGCCTATATCAAAATCGCAATCTATATGTTCTGCCATGTTCCTTCAAAAGGATGGCCACTTAAAAATTCCAACTCTTCCCCCCCTCCACCTTCACACAAAAAATAAATAAAAAATGTGTTTATAAACTGATTTACTTGAAACTTGGTATGTATATAAAACCATATCAAGGTATCATTAACCAAGTTTATTACTCAGCTTGATTCACCATTTTGTTTTAAAAAGGCAGCCGTTTGAAATTTCAAGTTGATATAAAAGATATTTATGAACTGATTTGCTTGAAACTTGGTAAATACTATACAAAGGTCTTAGTAAAGTTTATTAGTAAATTTTATTTGCCATCTTGTTTTAAAATTATTTTTAAACCCATTTGCTTGAAACTCGGTATGTACAATAATTCATATCAAGTTTATTAAACAACATGTTCAGCTGTCTTGTTTCAAATTGGTGGCTATTTGAAATTTTCAAATCATATCAGAAACAAGGAAATCAACCTGCTCTTCAGAATGAGTTCAAAGACTTGTTCAGTGATTGCAGTATAAGACATATTAAAATATCATCTTGTAGAGCCTTATTAAAATGTCATCATATTTTTAATATTTTTCAATCTAAATTACATGCTGAGTAACTTTTTTTTAATGAATCAAAACTTAAGTAAACATCATAAATGCAAAACTCTTAGCAGTTGTTTCAGGTCAAAATAATAACATGACTTCAAAAAATAGGCACAACACCAGCATGAAAGTGGCAATGTACAAAATGATTTTGCATATTGCCTTTTTTATGTTGCAAATGTGCTTATTTTTTTCACCAGCAAACTTTTTTTTGTCAACTAAGATATTTAAAATAATAATACAGTTTTCTTTGAAAAATGTTGCATAAATATATAATTTAAAAGAAAAAAAAAAAAAAAAATCTTGTTTGTAAAATTGTAGGATTTTGGAACATATTTAAATAATTTTTAATTTTTAAATAAGAAGTTATGTTGAAGTTTTCATTATTTATATGTAATGTAGAAATGAAAGCAGATTTAATTAAAATGTTTTTCTATTTTATTTTACTTTATTATTATTTAAACTGAGCCTGTAGAAAACAGTAAAATTAAACCAAGTTATTAAAATGATTTAGGAAAACAAAATTGTGCAGTAAATGAGAATTTATTTGTTTCTTCTAAATTATTAATATATTGATCTATATTATGCATTAATAAATATATTTTTATCAAATTAATATATAAACTTTATTTTAGAGCCTCCAGAGCCACCACGTGATGTACGTGTAATTGAACACAAAAGTCGCACAGCCAAAATTTCTTGGTCTCCTCCATTTAATGGAAATAGTGCCATTATTAGATATTTAGTACAATGTAAATCTGAATCAGGTAATTTATTATGAAGTATTTTTATTTACCATATCTAGCCACAGTATTGTGAATAACAATATGTATATATATATTTTTTTTCTTTCCTAATTTCTTATATTCTGTAATATACAGTGTTTATATTAAATAAATAAAAAAAAATCAGCTTAAATTGCAAAAATTCACAACAGTTGTTTTGGATCGAAATAATATCATGACCCTTCATCATGCTAAAAAAAGTAGGCACAAGTACATCATCAAAGTGGTCTTACAAAGATTTTTATTTATATATTACCTTTTAACACTAGTTTTTCAGTGCATTTAACAATGTTTATTGTTTCATGTAATGTATTCAGCATCAAATCTTGTTTTAAAAATAAAAATTGAGAACTTAAATTAAGAAATTAGTCAAAAGAAAAAAATATACTGTAGTTTTATTTTTAAACTTATCATATCACTTATAAACTTAAGCTATTAGGTGTGCAACTTTGCTTCCACCATTTTCCAATAGATGGCTGTTCATTGATCGACAGCAGATATATAGTAGCAGGTAACAGTGGTGGTGGAAATAAACAGATTTAGACATCATACAATATGCTTGGGCATTTGTCAACACAACATAATACCATCAAAACATTAGCCTATTTGTGTCCACATCATAAAGTTATTCTTGATTGAATATGTCAATTTATGAGCCATTTTTTTGTAATTTGAGGGAGGTTTTAATTCTCTGCTTCAGTATGAAGAAATTTTCAGCTAAGGCTTATCGAATGCTCTCAAAAACAAAAGAATGTGTCTTTGACTGGGGTTTCAATGCTTCAAGAATGGTGATTTCGGCATCAAAGACTGGCACTCTTGTCAAATGCAAGAAGAATTGGCAGGATCATTAGGTGTGACTCAACAAGCCATTTCAAAATGTCCCAAAGTCAGGGAATGATTCAGAAACAGGGAAATTGAGTTCTGTACAAATTGAAGCTGAGAGAATTTGAACAGGGCAGTAACAGAAGAGATTTCTGTATCACATTGTGATTGGGGGAAAAAAATGGGTTCATTACTATAACCCCGAGTGCAGAAAATTATGAGGACTTGCCAGTCATGTTTCTACATAGACAGCCACACTGAATATTCACAGCCACAAAGTCATGCTCTTCATTTCATGGTACCAGTTCGGTGTAGTATATTATTATAAGCTGTTAAAATCAACTGAAACGATCATAGGTGATCTGTATCCAAAACAATTAATGCATTTAAGCTGAGCATTGAAGACAAATGGCCACAATACAATAAGAGACACAATATAGTGATTTTGCAGCATGATAATGCCAGACCTCATGTTGCAAAGTTGGTCAAAACTTACTACTAAGCATTGAAAGGATAAATTCTACCCTACCCACTGTATTCTCTAGACTTTGCTTTCTCTGACTATCATTTGCTTTGATCAATGACTCACAGTCTGGCTGACCAGCTCTTACATTCTTATAAAGAAGTAAAAAATTGGATCAGTATGTGGATCTCCTCAAAAGATGAGCAGTGTTTTCAATGGGAAATTCAAACGCTGCCAGAAAAATGGGAGAAAGTTGTGGCCATCAATGGATAATATTTTGAAGCATAAATGTATAATCAGTTTTTTACAAAAAGCCTCAAATATTAGGGGCAGGGATGGTGGAAGCAAACCTGTGCATTTAATATTTAAAAAAAATAATAATAATAGAAAAAACAGAAAAATCATTTTCTGAACATTGATTTTATATATATGTACTTTTTACTGAATTATTTTATTGTTCTTTATATTAAACAAAAGTTATGCCCTTATTTGAGATACTATTTTAAAAAGTAATGTTATTAATAGGGGTGGGAATCGATTAAGAGTTTTAACTGGGTTAATCGTAGTTCATTAATCGATTAATTGGTCGATTAATCGGATTTTTAATCGGTTTTCATTTTTTTTAATATATAAATTTATTTCAATGACGAATAAAACTCTCATATTGTGTACAGTCGGTAACAAAAGTACCCGAATACTAGCAAAAATTCCTATATAAAAAAAGAAGAGTTAATACTGTTTTGTTAAATAAATCCTTGTCGAATCATGTTCTTAGTCAGTCTAAGAACATGATTCGACAAGGATTTATTTAACAAGTTAGTTCTTCTTTATCACTTCGGACTAGAACACAGAATGTTATTTTCCGTTTCTACTTTGATAGTTACTATCAGCAATTCTGAACAGACAATAAACGCTTGAAGATATTGTGAAACTCTGTTGACATTTTCTCCATCAGAGGGATAGTGGAAATCTCAATCCCTTCTTTTCTTTTCTTTTTTATCTTTAGCATTTCCATTTTTTGAAAGCTTCTTGTTTCTGAGAATACTATTGCCCTGGCCAACACTTTCTGTAGAAGGCTACAGACAGGTGGTGTTGCTCCAGCATGCACATGAAGCGGCATTTTGTTTAATAACTCCCCCCCCCCCCTTTTTCTCTATCAACAAAAGTGCAACATCTTTTGTAAGGTTTTATTTTTATTTATTTATTTATTTATTTATTTTATTTTGATTTTTCATAAATCTCAATCCCTTCTTTTCTTTTCTTTTTTATCTTTAGCATTTCCATTTTTTGAAAGCTTCTTGTTTCTGAGAATACTATTGCCCTAGCCAACACTTTCTGTAGAAGGCTACAGACAGGTGGTGTTGTTCCAGCATGCACATGAAGCGGCATTTTGTTTAATAACTCCCCCCTCCCCCCTTTTCTCTATCAACAAAAGTGCAACATCTTTTGTGAGGTTTCATTTTTATTTATTTATTTATTTTATTTTGCTTTTTCATTATTTGATGGATGTTTCTTAGAATTTTTGTTAGGAAAATATGTGAAAAATATTTTTTAGGCAGAATAGCCTTTTTACTTCAATTCGTAATTAGAACATTTTACTTGGATTTAGAAAATTTTTAATCAAATTAATCGATCCGATTAACTCGATTAAAAAAATTGATCGGGACTAAGCATTGATCGATTAACCGAACCGATTAATCGATTAATCGGCACAGCCCTAGTTATTAATATTAATGATTTATATAAAGCATCTATTGTCTCAATATAAAGCAATATTATTTACATCTCAAATAATCTATTAATATAATTATTTGGTAATATTTATGAAATGTGGAAACAGTGACCTTTTTTTACTAAGTATTTAAGAAGGTATATAGGAAAAAAATATTCAGTGGGATAAGTACTGTTTTGCATTGTGGAAGAAATAAAATCTTCATACTTAAGCAGCTTATTATGACAATAAATTTTCCATTTAAAAATTATAAATGTAGTTTTATCTAGTGTGTCATGACATGTTAATTTTTTTTTTTTTTTTTTTTTATATGTCATTGTGTCAGTAACCTTACTTTAAAATACTGATTATATTTAAAGAAAAGAAATGAAATTTGTTTAAAAATGCCAAAACTAAATAATCATTTCAATATTTTTCTCAAATAAATTATATATGTTATTACATTAAAATAAAACTGCAGACTTATTAAAGTCAAATAGAATGTGGGAATTACCAAGTAGATAAAAAAAGTAATATAATTCTATTTTTAATCTTCATTAGACATCACAGATGAAATTTTCTCCTCTATTTTTAATCTTTACTTTTTATACCAGTATCTCATTTATTATCTTTCAAGAGTTAAATCTAGATTTATTACAAGAAGGTGACCTGAATTCCCATTACTCCAAAAATGAAAACTAATACACGTTATAAGCCACTCAACTTATCACAATCCATTTATTGCTGTAAAAGCAAATTTATTTATTACTAGTTTCAATATAGTAAATATGTATATATTATTTTGAAAAAATTATATTTCTTTACATTTAGGAAAGTTGACATTTGGTTAATTTTATTTTCATCAAATTGTCAATAGCAATTGATTTTATCCTGTTTATGTACTTATATATTTATTTGGATTTAGTATGAGTGAATTGCATTACTTAGGTGACTGGGATTCCACAGTTCAAAATATCTCTACTGGAAGTGAAGAATCTAGTGTAACACTTCGTGGTCTTCGACCTGCAAGGACATATTTCTGTAGAGTTAGAGCTGAAAATTCAGTTGGGCTTGGGGATCCTAGTGAAGCTTTAACTGTTGTTACAATGGAAGAAGGTAAGCTTTGTGCCTCAACTTTGCTAAATTTTAACACATAATTTATTTTTAAAAAATTCATTTTGAAATAATTGAGATTGAAATATAGAGCAGTTATTGAAGGAATTCTTTTCTTACAGTTAGTTTTTTATTTTAATATACTAATCTTTAGAAATGTTATCAGAAAAGCTAACAGGTATTATGTGAAAAATGCCAAGATGGTAATCAGCCTGGGTGGTTCAGTGGTAGAACATCCGCACATTAAGCAGAGGGCCTAGGTTCAATTTCCATCTGTGGCATTTTTTGCATAGTTGGTATAGAAATTCAACTTTACACCCCAACATCTTTAAATAAAAAGTAATTTTTGACAGTATTCTTAGTGATAATATGACTTTATATCTGAATTTTTTTTTTTTTTTTTTTTGAAGGTGGTAAGTTGCAAACTTAAATGTAGATAACAAGTCCATTTTTTTATATATATATTTTTTTAAATACTTTATGTGCATTTTTAGTTTTCTATAAATTGGTGATAAGCCAACAATGTAGAGCTATAATTTCAAATTACTTTACTCTCTCTCTTTTTTTTTTTTTTTTTTTTTGCAAAAAAATGTGGAGACATACATTTTTTAAAAATGTCTTCTTAACATCTTTATTTATTTATTCATTTATTTATTTTTTACATTCTTTGATAGTTATATTATGATTTCATTGTATTAAGATATTGAAAGTAGAAGTTAATAGTTTTATAAATTCAAAAACATTTTAAAATTTTCATGTCTATTTTGATGCTTAATCCCTTAACTGCCCTGGACATATATATATATATATTAGGATAAAAAGAGGTAAGAATTAAATTTATAATTTTATATTTTAAACTATTATTTTCATATTTTAAATTAATATTGCAAAAGGAATTAAAGGAAATCTCATGATGTCATAAGTAACTTTTAAATAATAGAAAAAACAAAACAGAAAATTATAATCACATTCATTTGAAAATGACGAGTGTAAAATAATATGGTTAAGTAAATTGAAATAAATATGTCAATAAGTTAAGTTAAATGAGTAATAAATTAAGTTTAATGAATGGCTGGTGCCGAAAAGATTCAATACAAGAATTAAATTAGCAATGTTAAAAGAAATAAAATATTTGTGATTATAAAACAGGGTTTGATTACTTATGTCAAATATAAAACTATAAATATTGTTTTTATGAATTGGTGAGTTGAGAGCGTGGATCGGCACCACTCTGTCTGGTAAGTAAGAAGTCATTAGCCAATAAGACATAAAGAAGTGATGTGTTATTAAATAATGTAACCAATAAAAGAAATAGGGAGGAGATTAGAAATACACCAAATTACACCAAAAATTACGGGTATAAAACAGGAAACTCCCAAAAATTAGAGAGAGCCTTGAACTATCATCTGCTAACAAGAAATAAAGAGTTTACTTCGGGCCGACAGGCCGAGAAGATTTCATGGCGATTTCGAAAACAGCGTCCAACTAAAGGTCTGAGACCACAAGATTAGAGTATTGCAACTGGTTATAGCATCTAAACTTTCCATTGTCTTCATCAAACTCTTATCATGCTTTGGAATTACAGTAAATTTATGCCTTGCAAGCCGATATTGTGATTATTGTACCTAGACTGTAAGTTATTGACTCCAGTAACGATGAAGGACCCTGAACAACCCCATATTAACATGACATATATGTTTCCCCAAAGAATTATTATTTGCATTTTACTGCTACTAGTGAAACTATTGACTTGACTTGACAACCCAATAAAATAACCTTAAAAATTATCTTGACAGTATTTGCGGAGGATTATTCATTTCCGAGTTGAGAGAGAATGGTGACACTGGGAAATGAATCTCATGTAAGTTTTCCTCGGCAGGTAAGGGATTAATACAGTGTCCAGAAAGTAATGAGACTGAATTTTTTGTGCCAAGCAGAAGGCCAAAACAATGATATTTGTGGGTGTTATTTGTGCTAGGGGTTCTCAGCTACAGAATCTAGTTAAAGTTAGTTGTCTTTGAGCCTTTGCAGTGCACAGATCACTTGTGAAGTAGACATATGTTTGACAGTGGAATGCAGTGGACTATCAAGCTGCGATATGCCACAAAGTTTTGTGTAAAACTAAACAAATCGGTTACTGAGACCCTTACCATGTTACAAGAAGCTTACAGGAAGGAATTTTTGTGCAAAGCTCAAGTGTTTAGGTGACATTAAGTCTTCAAAGTTGGATAAGAGGTCATCAGTGATGAACAACACTTTATGCATCCATTAAGTTCTTGAAGTTCAGACAATGTGACTAAAATTAAAGAGCTTCTGCACTCTAATCATTGGGTGAGCATCCAAATGAATGTGGAGATGCTGAGACTTATAAAATGAATTATGAATCAAATCGTCACAGAAGAACTTCAAATGCTAAAAATTCGTGCTAAGCTCCTGACTCCGTTCTTGGCAAAACACTGTGTTGCAACGCTGCCCTAACCACCATACTGCTCTGATCTGTCAATGCTGGACTTTTTTCTATTCTGTCAGTTCAAATCCAGCTTAAAAGATTATCATTTTGACCATTTAGGGAACTTGCAGAAGAATGTAACGAGCATTCTGAACAGCATTTAGGGGAAGATTTCCATGCTGGCATCAATAGGTGGCAGAGCCGTTGGCAATGGTGTATGGATGCAGAAGGAGGATATTTTAAAGAATATTAAGAGTTTATAAAATTATCTTTAAATAAACAAATTTTATGGAATCAGTCTCATTACTTTCTGGACAGATGCTGTAAGACAGTTCAAATCTATTGTATAATAGCTTTAATTCTACCATCAGCAAATCATTGTGTTTAACTGAGTGCCTCAGAGTGTTCAAGCAAGAATTTTAAAATTACAATCATACATTTATTTTATTATCCTAGTTCCTGGTGGTCCTCCTTTAGAAGTGAAAGCAGAAGCTGTAGACTCCCAATCAGTGAGAGTTACATGGAGGGTAAGGTTTTATTATTATTATTATTATTTTGATTTAATTTGCCAGTTAATGATAAATTAAAATAAATCTAAATTTCAAAGAGTCTTTCATAAATTGAAACAAGATCCAAGCATTAATAGAATAATTTATAATTAATTTTTTAATTAATTTTCTTTTTCTGAATTAACTAGTATAAAAACTATTTTTTTTTTTTTTTTTTTTTTTTTTTTTTTTGAATAGTTAAAGGGGGGGGGGGGAATCGATATTTAATACTTTAAATTATCATAATTTGATATTATGTTTTGCTTCATTTAAAAAAGTTGATATTGAAAGGGTAAATTTTGTAAAGATTTAAGTATTTTTACTCCTGAATTTATCTATTAAATAAAAATATTACGTTATTATCGAATTATTTTTAAGCTAAACTAATTAAACATTAATATGTGTATCATATATCCATTTGTATATGTATTATTTTCATATCATACAGACTTGTGTAAAATTACAAAGTATCTATCTGCAAGCATGCAAATTAAAAGAAAAAAAAAGTGGTGATTATAAAAAAAATAATAATAATAAGATAAGGATTTCATTTCAATTTCATACATCTGGAATCATACAAAAAATTAAATAAATTAATTAATCATAGTTTAGCATGCAATATTTAAATATCTGTGAAAGAAAGGAGTGAATATGTTTCATAAGTTTAGCCACCAAGTTTTATATTGTCTAATTGTTAATGTTATGATTGATTCAAATATGATGTATATCTGCAATTTCCCAATTTTTTTTTTTTTTTTTGTCCTCCCATTTTAAAAAAAAATTAAAATGTTTCTACAAAAAGGTAAAAATACCCATGAACACCATGTGTTGCATGCATCTGCATTATATAGTTTTGATAGCATCTATGAATTATTTGATGAATTTACACTTTTTAATTGCAATAAGTATATGAAATATATATCTCATTTCAGCCTCCTGACATAGAATTGTGGAATGGTCCAATCAAAGGATATTATGTTGGTTATAAAGTTTATGATTCCAAAGATTCCTATCTTTACAAAACTTTAGAAGTTGGGCAGGGAACAAGGGAAGAAGTTTTGTTGACACAGTTACAGAAATTTACTAGTTATAGTGTTTTAGTGCAGGCTTACAATTCCATGGGGGCTGGACCACGTTCAGATGAAGTTATTGTTCGTACTCTGGAAGATGGTAAGCACTAACATAGTCTTTTTTTTTTTTTTTTAAATAACTTTTAGAATAAGCTTGTTTGTAGAAGCTTAATATTACAAAATAATTATGCATAATGCAATAAAATTATACTTTTGATATGTTTGAAAATAATTTCTAATTGTAGATTCAAAAGATTTGCTTTATTTCCATGTACTCAGTTATCTTATAAAATATATTCCTATTACCTATATTTAATAAAACTAGGTAATATATATATAACTAATAAGTGTTTGGAAAAGGAGGTAAGTCAACACTGACAATGTTTTAGGCTGCACTGTTTATTAAAATGAATCTAAAATCTGTAAATTTCAAAAATGTAAACTGTGTTCCTCTTAAGTTTACAAACTAAAGGAACATTTTTATGGTGTATAACAATGAATTTAGATGGGAAAATAAAATTATATAATAGTTTTTTTGTCTGATAACAATAATACTATTAACTGATAGTGCTATAATATTAGTTAATTTTTCAGTATATTTTAATGCAGGATTGTAGAATATTTATTATATTTGAAGTGCACATAAAAAGTAAATGTTTGAGTCACCAATGACTAACATTTAACATTGACTAAAAAAAAAACCCACCTTTTTAAGGAGGCTTTAGTTTTAGAAACAGGAAATTATCAGAATTTAAAATTTTTTATACGCAATAGAAATTTTAATACTTTTATTTTTATTTATTTAATTAGAACTAGAATAGGAGAATAAAATCAATTTGTTAAAAGCTCATTAACATCAGTCATAAATTACTGAAAGTGTAAATTATTTTATTATATTTACTTATTTTTTAAATGAAAATAGACATTATACATTTTCATTTTAAATTACTGACTAAACTTTTAAAGATATTTGCCATATTTTAATAATTGAGATTTGTTTAAAAATAATATGTGAGAAATTGAGTTTGTTTTTTTCCTCCTAAAAATTGTATTTCCCACTATTTGCAAGTGTTAGTAGTTCCCTTTCTATAAAAAATTGAATTTCAATCCTTGCTTAAAATCTTTCATTTTATATTCCAGTTTATTTATGTAAATCACTGAAAAAGGAAAAAAAAAAAAGTTTTTTCATGATTCTGTATTTATTTTTTCTCAAAATGCTTTATTTTTTGCTTACATTTGCCAAATTTGTTTTCCATCTTCTTTCAATTTTAGAAATACATTAAATTGATATTTTTTCCTCAGTTCCTGGGCAGGCTCCTAGGGATATCAAGTGTATGTCCCCCACCTCCCAAAGCCTGCACATATCATGGAGTGCCCCTCCTCCTTCATCAATCCATGGCATACTGCAAGGGTACAAAGTTCTGTTCCGGCCAGCAGAAACACTTGCAGGTTAGTTAGATTCATAAAAAGGCAGTTCTGTTGTTCATTATTTAAAATACTTAATTATTTTTTTAAGAGTACTTTCGGTTGGGTTTCCCAATCATCTTCATAGATTTTCGTTGAGTGTGGCTGAACATCTGCTTTTCCTTTTTCTTCCCACCATCTAGCAGTTAGTGTCATTTTATGTCAATCTTGGGTAATTCTGCATCATTGCACACACTATCATTGGTCAAAATCTGGGCTTTGCATTTTATGGCACAGGGAAAATTATTATAGTCTGCAAGTTTTTTAACATTATTGGAATTTATTGTTATGTTTATTTTTATGGGTTTTGATGTAGTTAATTTATTGTTTTTGAATCATTATAGTACTATTTGGTTCTCTCTCTTTTTTTTTTTCTCTCTCTCTCTCTCTCTCATTCCTAAATGTCTTCTTTTTTATGGGTTTTGATAAGGTCTGTAATTAATTTATTGCTTTTGATATCATAATGCATCTCAATTTTTTTTTTCTTTCTTTTTGTCAGTACTTACATAATCTTCTTTACATATAGGAGTGATACAAATAGAAAACAGAATCTAAATACACTATAATGATATAAAAAATAATGAATTAAATACAGCCCTCACCACAATCCATAACAATGAAAACATAATAGTAGACTTCAATAATGTTAAAAACTTGCCAAATATAATAATTTTCCCTCTGCCATAAACTATGAAGCAGCAAGATTTTGGCCATTGATAGAGCATGCAATGATGCAGAACCATGCAAAATTGATGCAAGATGGTGCTACCTACTGGATAGTACGAAAAGAAAAGAGACACAGATGCTCAGCATATTCAATGAAAAACTATACAGGAGGTTGGGAAATTTAATCAAAAATACTTGTAAAAAAGTCTAGTTAGGTTAATAGGTATTTTAAATATAAAATAGTTCTTTTTTGTTTAACACTTTTTACATAATTAGTATCTAAATGCTGTAATCAATTGAACTGAAATTTGGTAGTTGTGTTCAAGGCTGTAGCTTGAAAAATGTTTCGAGGAAGTATCAAATATTTCTGTAATATTTGTTAGATCAAGGAAGATATATCATATTACTGCAAATACTATATATATATATATTTACTATTGAAAGGTTCATGTTATAGAACTTTCAATATTTTAGGCTAAATTTATTATTCTGTTGTGTCATGAAGTCGTGACATTTCTTCATGTTTTTGTTTCCTTCTAAATCTTAATAAAGAATTTATGAATTATATTAAAATCTAATAAATAAAAATAATGATAATTATATCAATTAGATCAATAAAAGTATGTTTTTAATAAAAGTTCCTTTTGTTTACATAAAAATAGTGATCTTTCATGTGAAATTATGATCATTTTATCTTTTTTTTTCGTTTATATATTGTGTTATGTTTTTAGTTTTGCAGACTTCAATATGTTTCCCCCCTCAGTCATTCATTTGCAGATTAAAAGTCACCATGCTCTGAAAATCAAATATAATTAACTCAATAGAAGAAAAAAACTTCTAAATGTCTTGAAAAATTACTCTAAAAATGGCATACTTTCTCTCTATGACAATTTTATATCACTGCATAGCTAATGCAATCACCAACAATATGTCAGGTGATCACTGATACATTTCCTTTGATAACTGATTCAACTTTTTATGTAATTGCAAAATTGTTCAGTTCTTTTAAAATATTTTTGCAAGTTTTTACATAGGAGGGGGAAAAAATCCCACTCATTTCATCCTTTTTGTAATTTTTTTTTTAAGCATTCCTAAATGATTAAAAGTTGCATTTAATATTTGTACATATATATACAGTCGAACCTCGTTAACATGAATCTCAAGGGGAACAAAAAAATTGTTCATGTTATCAGCTGTTCATGCTATCAGTAAATAATCTTCATATAACCAAATAAATCTTCATTTTGTCAGGGACTGAAGAAATAGTTCGTGTTAAAAGTAATTCATGTTAAGTGTGTTGACATTAATGAGGTTCGACTGTATATATTAATTGCAATTTTTAGTTAAAAGTGTTCGTTTATTAATTTCAATGTTAATAACTTCTAGGTGATGAAGAATATGAAGAGAGAATTGTTACAGAACAAGAAATTAAGCTTACAAATTTACACAAATTTACTAATTATACTGTGATAATCCTGGCTTTTACTCAAAAAGGTTTGGGAGCTCGAAGTGATTCTATTTATTGTTTTACCCTAGAAGATGGTAAGTTTTCATTAAATGCATTGATATGCATTATTATTATTATTATTTTAATGAGATATTTCATTGATGAAAAGAATTGGCTTGATAAATATTTAAAAAAAAAAAAAACTGAAAGCCAAAATTTATATAAATTGTATATTTTAAAAATTAAAATTCATTGCTAAAGTTTCACTTTCGGTAAAAGTTTAACATTAAATTTGCTTAAGATTATATCTATTCTCATTTCTTCATAAATAATATCGTAAATCTAGTTATCAATCTATATAGATAATTAATTACCTTAGCATAATGCACGAAAGATTTACCAATTAAGCTACCTGATTAACAGCTGACTGCCACTTATTCACTCATTCCACTGTTGGAAACGCTTATCTGTTTTGTGAATAGTAACACAGTCTTACAAATGATTGAATTAGGAACTTTTTTACAGAGGGACATTAAGGGCACATGCTCTGGGATCCCTGTCTTGAATGTTTTCCAAAAATTTCTTTAAAAAATTACAAATCAAAATATTTCTGCCATTTGAAAAATTGTGTAAATCATTTTTAGAAACATCTATTTCTTTTTTTTTTTTTTTTTTTTTTTACTGATTGTATTTATTTTATTATTAAAATTACTGATATTATTGTGATTAATGTAGATAAATATTCTTCTGAAGGAAAATATATAATTATTATTGAAAACAAAAAGGTTATTCTATGCTGAATATCATTTTCTTTCCATTTTTATTTTTTGCAAGAATTTAAAGGTCTTTCACAAAAATAAGATATTTCTTCTTCATGTACATAAGCTATGGCTTTTGCTTGCCATTTTTTTTTTTTTTGAGTCAGATTGCAAGATTTTAAAATGTAAATTCTGAAAATCGCTTTGTTTATTCATGCTTTTGCTTTTTGTTCTAAAAATCCTCAAGTCTAATTGGTTGTTAATCTTATCCTTTGTAGTTTAGCTAGTTTACAGATATCTAAGGATTAATTATAGTGAAGCATCCATAATCTGACAGCACCCATAATTCGACTCTAATGACCTTTTTTTTTTTAACCTCCACCAGTAAATTGTAGTAGTACTCAACTTGTTATTCACAGCATTAACTTAACTTTTATGGATCATTAGTAAATTTTACGGATTTTCATTTAATTTTTATTGATTTACAGACTAGTGTGAATTTTTTACAGATTAATCAAGATGATGTCAAAAATTCCGAAAAAGAATGACATTTTTGTCTTGCAAATCCAAAAGTTATTAATCAAAGAGATTGTTACTATTCCTGATACTGAAAGTCAAAATAAACATGACCACCTGAAATCTCGGTCAAGAGTTTTTAGAAGGACTTGAAAAATATTATTTTATCAGCGATACCAACTAATAAACGTGCATATGTTAATCAGTAAGGAATGAAACAAATTAAATTCACTGACATATTTAATAAAATGTAGCATTGTCAAATTCCTGATCTTATTTCTTATTAAGCCAGTTTTAATATATATATATATATATATATATATATATTAATTATTATTATTTATACAAAAATAAACAATCTGTGTTACTGTTTTATAATTGTCATTTTAAAAAAAATATTTTTTTTTTATACGTTATTGTAATTATTTTCATTTTTAATAAGGGTTTGCATACATTTTTTAAAACTAATTTTTAAAAGATATTTCTTTAAATGCTGTGACTGATGTATGATTTTAATATACATTTTCAGAACACCTATAATCCAGAAAAATCCGTAATCCGACAATGTCTATTTCCTAACGATGCCGGATTATCGATGCTTCACTGTATTATGCAAGAGTTAACCACAGTCAAAATAAAGTCACACTTACATTTGGAAAATCATTCATAAAGTTTCTACATTTTTTAATTCCTTGAGTATATAAAGTAATTAACTTTAATTTAAGAAAAACCTTATTAAAAAATTGTAGATTTCTAAAAATATGTAATTTCCCCTGTAAACTTAATTTCACTGCAAGATAATTTATATATGTATATATATTAAGCAAACAGAGCCTTGTTTTAGTTTTATTCCTTAACTAATTTTTCTTCCAAAATTTTGTAAAGATCAAAGTAAATTCAACTGAATAGTTTTTTAAATATAGAGTTTAGATAATTTAACTGACTTTAACTTTAACTGTTAGATAATTTAACTGACAAAATTGTCATTCATAGTTGAAATTTTGATGGTGTGTGCCAGTGAAGCTCTGCTGGCACGAATGTGAACCCCTATGATGCAGATTATAATAAAAATAAATATAAGAGATAATATATAATAGGCTGTCATGGGTGAAATATCTAATTCCATTTTTTCCTATTTTACTTGGATAAAAGTAATATAAAGCAATGCTATTATTTAATTGATTTAGTAAACAGGAGATTTTCTATTCCACTATATCTAGAAAAGTAATGAAATGAAAGAAATATGAATGAAGTATGTCTTTAAATTGTTATAGCATAAAATAATGTTTTTCTGGTTATTATTTAATGCTAAAAATTATTTATTGTTATTGTATTAAGACATACCGTTTTGTACTATAATGATGTATTTTTTACACTTCTAAACTGATTTAATTAACCAAAAAACAATCATGTATTTATTTATTTATTTATTTTAAGTTCCCGGACCTCCTGCAGATATCAAAGCTGTTGTTATGTCTTCAGATACTATTCTTGTTAGTTGGAAACCCCCTTTGCATTCAAATGGCATTATTACCAAATTTACTTTATACTGGCGTAGTTTAGCTAGTGGTGCCAAGGTAAGAATTTATTTGTTATTCTTTCTTTTTTTTTTTTTTTGCCATAACTTTATAATTTTTTTATTTATATTTTTAGTCGAAAAGTTCATTTTTATGTACTTTTTTATAGAATGAATCTGTCATTCGTGTTCCATCCAATCAATATCAATACAAAGTCTCAGGGCTGCCAGATCGTTCCCGCCATGAATTTTGGGTCACAGCATCTACATCTAGAGGTGAAGGAGAACCAACAAGGGTGGTGTCTAGAACCACAAGTAGTAGGGGTAAATATTTTCAGTTATTTAGTATTATTAAAAATTATTCACAGCTATATCAAATAAATAAATAATGTAATTTGAGAACAATTTTCTAATTTCATTAAGAATGCTTAGAAAATAATAAAGGGATAAAAAAACAGAAAAGGAAAATGTATATATATATATATATATATATATATAGTATTTATTTATTTTTTTATTTATTCTTAATAATTCAGTTTTTTGTTGTTTTTTTCCCCCTTAATAGCTAAAACTTTCGAATAAAAAACTGCATTTATTCATGTGTTTAAATCTGCAAAAAAAGCAACAACTAATAATTTTAGTTTTTATTTTATTTTATTTTTTGTTGTTTGTTTGTCAAAGCTGTTCTTTAACTATGCTTAATGTGTTTCATAATATGGGTTGTAAATAAGTATAGGGAAAAGTACAATAACTAAACAGTATTGATCTTATTTATTTTTCCTTTAATATATTAAAAATTGATTATCACAAAAGATTGTAATATTCTGTCTAAGTTGAACACATATATATATATTTTCTTGGATTGGATTTTTATCATTTCTATAATGAACTAAACTTTAATTAGTCTTTCCCGGTATCTATTAACATCTTCATTGTCATTTGTATGATTGAAATTATGTATTAAAAAGTTAATTTTTATACAGACATTTTTTGTGCTAGCACAAAAGTAGAAATATTTTAAATGATGTTTGTTAAAACCATCTGTTGATTCTGAAAAAAAAAAAAAAGAAAAGAAAGAAAGAGAAAAACTTTGCAGTTAATGTAAGTAGCATCTAGATGAAATTCTGAGTTTTATAAATTTTATCGTAACAGTACTTCTGTTTTAAATATTTATTTAATTTTATCATTATTATTATTTGTCACGCATGAGAAGTATTCATCTGTCATAAACTTTTCTAGTGCTTTTTATTGTATATTGTTAAATTTGCTAGCGCCCTTTTTTTTAATCAAATGTGTCTACAATTTATTAATTTCTTAAATTAATTATATTTCTTTATTCTATAATGATTATTGTTAAGTTTTTGTATTACGGTAAATAAATTAAGTTTATTCAGTAAAGTAATTTACGTGTTATCCTTAGTTATCAGTCTTTTAAATGTATTATAAAATTTAACTTACACATCTAAAGAGTGCTAAAATATGCATACTTAATTTAACTGGTAATATTTGCAGTACCAGCTCGCATAATGGATTTTGGTGAAAGTATTGTTACTGTTCCTGGTGATAAAGTTGTTTTAACATGTCAAGCTGTTGGATCTCCTGTTCCTAAAAGAGAATGGAAATTTAGGTAATGTATTCTTAACATGTAGAAAAGTTATATATGTAAAAGGTTAAAAAATAAATAAATAAATATTTAACTAAAAGCCCTCTTCAAAATAATAGAAAATAATTAACATTTAATTAAGAATCTTAGTCAACATTTGGAATTTAAATATAATTTTTAAATTGCCCCTGTAAACTTTATTTCACCACAAGACACCTTATAATGGAAGATGTGATAAAATTAACAAATTTAAAAAGTAATTTTAGCTAAGTAAGTGCAGTTTTCTGCAATCAAATCTTGCATATTTATGAAAGTCTGGATATCCAGAACTATGCTTAAAATATCAATCTGTGATTGACATAACCAAATAAAGCAAGGAGATATTAACAAGGTCTTTTGTAGTGAGCCTGAAAATTGATTTATTGAAACTCAAGCTCTCAATCTCAAAGAGAAGATTTCATTGTGTAAGAGTTGTTAAATTAATCTACGGTCCTTTTGAGTTCCGGGCATAGTCCTGATTCAATGGGCCTTTAGGTTGAATCATCAGACTTAGAATTCATAATGAGCTTAGGGTGTTTATGACCACCCAGACTGCTTACATGACTGGTTATCTCTAGAATAAAGGATAATTCAAAACAAAAAATGCTTGTCATCATTCTAAAAATCTCTGTGTAAATCCCTTTACTATTACAAATTTCCTTGCAATTCTTTTTTTGTTACATATGTTTTAATAAATTTTAAATTTTTTGACATTTCAAATGTTCTTCTTATGTTATTGAAATGAAATATTTATGTATTTGCATGTCTGTGTTTCTTTCATGATCAAGAGAAACCAATCACACATAGAAAATATGATTTCTTATTTATTTATTTTTTATTTTTTTGTTCCTAGAATGTTCTACATAAATTCATGGGCATCCTATAACTTAACTCTTCTATTTTTCTCATCTTTAATTGTGTAATATAGTTTTAAGTATTTTCAAATTCATCAACTTTAATAGAATTTCAGTCATCATACTGAATATATTGAATTTATCTTTTCAACAAAAAATAAATCTATTTTAAATAAATAATTTAGATATAAATAGTTAAAAATCAGAACTGCATTTGGATCTGTTCTTTATGAAACCCAAAAACAGAAAGAGTATGCGGGGCTTATAATTTTAGTCAAAGTTTTTTCTTTTATAAATCTAATATGTTTTTATAAAAGTCAGATTTAAAGTATATATTAGTTATTTTACGTATTTGTAAATTTGTAATTTTATTTCTTCTATCACTTCTCAATACATATTAATAAGTATTTTATAAGCTAGTTTTCATTATATTTATCATTTTAAATATGTGTAGATATTTAATAATTGCTCTTTTGCATTGAAATAAGTTGAATTACAGACTTATGACAATGTGAAATTGTTCCCATTAGTAATTAGAACTATAAAAAGAAAGATCCCTCCTTTTATGCATTTCATAGAGATTTTACAGAATGTCATTTGTATTTAATGGAAAGGATATTTTATATGTATTTTTCTCATTTGCATTTGTGATAAAATGTTGACAAATGTAGAATAATCATCTGCTATTATATTGTTTTGATTAGAATGTAGAATAAAATGTTCATTTTCAAAATGGCTCTTAAAATTGAAAAAGGACTTATCTACATATCTACATCTTTTGAGGAGAAAAAATATTCACATCAATGAATTATAAAACAGCATAAAAAATGCTGTCCCCCCCCCCTTTTTTTTTTATTTTATTTTTTTTAATCTAAAGGTTTTTATAATACATTAAATATGAAAGGGAAAAAATGTCTAGCAGAAAGTAATAAAATAAATTATGAAAAACCTTTTCCAAAAATTGTTCAAATACAGATAAATATCAAGAAAATGAGGCTTCTCATCTTAAAAGAAAATTCAGCAGTTCAAAGATCCATTTCATATAAATTAGAAATGTCTTCTGTCACCTGTAAGTAAAGTTCATTTGCTTTTACAAAACATATCATTGAGTTGAAAGAAAAACAAATTTTTATGAAAATTATCTAGCTGGTGAAAAATAAAATTTTGGGAGTACTTGATAAAGCATGGGTGTATTTAAGTGACTAATAAAAAAGCAGAGCAGTTTTCTATTGCTTAACTGATGAAATGAATGTACAAAATCATTTAGCCAGCGTACAAAAAAGTTTTCAAAATAATTCATGATAGCTGCAGTATTTTCTTACAACCGCAAATTAAGAATAAAAAATGCTTTGGGTAAAGCCAAAAAATTAATTCATTCTACTATCAATATATTATTTTAAAATTTGAGCTAGAGCTATTGTCAAAAACCACGGCTGTCAGATGGAAGCAAATAACTGCAAAAAATATGGCATTTATGCATAGAAATAAATTATCAATATTGTTTCCATTAAATGATGTGAATTACAATCTGTACTTATTTAAATAGTATTTTAATTGAAAAACATGTATAAAAAATGTTTTACTCAATTTAAATTATAAAATGTTTAGTTATTTATTTTGGTTATTTATTTCTTTTTTAATCTATTACATATATAAAAAATATATAAAAATTAAACAGATGAGAAAAATATCTTTTTTTCCAGTGTTGATCATAGTTTTTTACAGGAATCCCTGCCGTCCTCGGAGACTTGAGTTGTGGTAAAATTGCAGAGGCTTCTGTTGTCTTTTTAACGGCTCTTTTCTCTATGAGGTGGCGCCACATACGATCTATACTTGTGGCAGACTCGTTGCCATTACAAGAATTTTTATTTTTAATTATTTCTGTTGTTCCTCTAAAGTGTGCATATCCTTGGTTATTGCAATTGGCATTTTTTATTGTTTTATTGACATCTATTTTAATTTTATTTTCATGATAAGTTTTTGGTTAAAGCAGTCATTAATTTATCGAATTTGATGTCATTAAAATGTTCTTTTATGCGGGTTTTAATCCTGTGTTTAGTCATTCCCATATAGGAAAATAAAGTATTTTTCTCATCCGTGTTAATGTTTAAAGTATTTCCAATTATTGCAATTAACAAGTAACAATTAAAAAAGTTATCTAAAATATTTGAAAATAATTGTCTACTTTAACCCATTAGGCGCCAAATCTCCCACTGTATAATCCTAATCGAAACTTAATAATTTTCCCTAGTAAGTTAGTTTATCTACAAGATAAATATTGCTTTCTAAAAATCATTTTGATACAAATTAAAATCCAAATTTGTGAGTTAAGTGCAATGCTCATGGCATCTGGCCCATGCAAACTGAACCCACTGAAAATTTCTAAGCCCAGTTATTAAATTTTCATTTCCCTTTTGACCAACTAGATAATTAACCCCAGTGAAAAAAATTATATCTAACAAAAAAGCATATGCACAACTCTGAGGAGCAGAATTTTCCGGCCAAGAGGGAGCATAAAAATCTATACTTACATAAGATCAGATTTGCATGTTTGACTGGACTCTGCCATAAACAGATTTGAAAAATTAATGCAGATAGTCTCTCTCTCTTTACTGGTGTGATTAATTTTATTTAAAGTTACTGTCCATGACTGATGTATACTTCTATATTTGCTGAAAGATCTACTTGAACAATATGTAGTGTAAGGTAAGTTACAAATCAAAATAATGTGTGCCTGCTCATTCATTAATATATATACATTTGTAGTGAGTGGGTGGAATGCAGTCAATTGATAGAATAAAGTGTTTTGATTAATCCATTTAAGCATCTTTATTTCAGCTAAATTATGGTCCAGGAAGGCAACAGAGAATGACCAATGATTTCTGCAAACCTCCATAATTTTGAAGTGATGAGCCAGAGAGATATTTAGCAACTAAAATCTGTGCAAAAAAGGGCTCCAATTGCTTATGCTTTTTGTTCCAAAAATCCTTGATTTTGATTGTTTTCTAATTCTCCCAGGGCTCACAAAAATATGTCCTAGTCTTAATTTTATTCATTTTTTAACCACAATCAAAGTATAATAGCACTTAACATGTGAAAAATTATCTTTCATTATGTAGTTTTTCCAATATAAAGTGTCTTGTGTGCTGTAAAATTATGTTTACAGACGAGCTTATAAATTCTTAGCAATCTATTTCGATAAGTGATTACTAGTATTTGAATAGGTTTTTCTTTAATTAAAATTATTTATTTTATATCTTTTCATATATATATATATATATATATATATAATATATCCCTCTTTTTAGAAGTGAAGCATTACCAGCTGCACATAGATTTGAAGTTCATGGTGATGGGGCCCTTTCTGTAAAAAAGCTACAAGTGTCAGACAGTGGAAATTATTCCTGTCGTGTTGAAAATAGACATGGTGCTGATGAAATTATTTATGCGCTATCAGTTACAGGTATCTTATGTCATGTACTATAGATATTAAGTAATATAAATAAATGCTTGAAATAAAAATATTTTGAATTTCATAAAACTGATTAGAATAAACTTATAATAATAATAAATAATAATAAATAATATAATAATAAATAATAATAATAAATAAATATGTAACTAGTTTGTACTTTAAATTTTACTAAAATATGCTTGTTTGAAAACATATTAATACATTTAAAAAAAAAATTTGATACTCAATTTGCAACTCTAGCTCATTCACAGGATAAGTTTAATGTTTTTATAACATAAAATTATTAAGCTGGTGTCTAATCTAAGTACTTAAAAATCAAATAGTCTAAAAAATATATTGCACACAATTAAAAACTAGTTGGCATAGGAGGACTCTGCTCAGTTCCCCATCATATTTATGTTCTCATAAATTTCTAGTTTGAGAGATATAATCATGTTAAAAGAAATGAATTTGACAAAAGCTTGATACAGTGACAGAATGAAAACCCTGCCTAATAGGCTATCCACCGTTCACTTTGATATATTTATCTTATTCTAATCTATTAATTTATTTTATCAGGGTCAATTCCGTTGTTTAGTTTTCACGCTACTATTTCCAATGCAATAATCCTCAAAATTCATATTTATATGAAAAATTTACAATTTCGCTATGTTGGTAAAATCGTAAATTACGAATAATTTACGAAATTTTCCTATTAGAATATTTGTATTCAATCATGTTCAAACAAATATCATAAATGTAATTTTGAAGTTGTCTAATGTATTTATGAGCCTCAAAATGAAAGTTTATGCTCAATTTTACCTTATTCTGGCATGTTAAGTAAATTGTAAATTCCAAATAACTTACGAATTTTTTTAAATTGGAAAAATCATAGTCTATGATATTCATGCCAGTATCCTAAATAATATTTCGAAAGAGGTTTGACATTTTTACGATGAAAATATCCCTCAAGATTGACGTTTATGTGAAATTTTGCTCTATGCTGCCATGTTAAGAAATTCGTAAATTTCCAATAACTTACGAAATTTTTATATTGGAAAATTCATAGTCATTAATATTCATACCAGTGTCCTAAATAATATTTCAAAAGTAATCTGACATCTTTACGATGAAAATATCTCTCAAAATTGACGTTTATGTGAAATTTTGCCCTATACTGCCATGTTAAGAAATTCGTAAATTTCCAATAACTTGCGAAATTTTCAAAGTAGCATATTTATAGTTACTGATGTTCCTTCCGGCATCAAAACTGATATTTTAAAACTGGTCTGACATTTTTACAGTAAAAAGTTTCCATTTAATGCACGTTTAAGTGAATTTTTGTCCTATTCTCCCATGTTAAGAAAATCGTAAATTTCTAATAACTTACGAAGTTTTTAAATTCGAATTTTGCAAATAAATAGAGTTCTTGCCAGTGTCGAAAGTAATATTTTAAAACTGATCTGACCTCTCTGCGACAATTTGTTCTTGAGATATCGTGTACACAGACTAACAAACTAACGGACTTACACACTAACAGACTAACAGACACCCTACAGACAGACACCATAGAAATTTTGTCATTTTCGGATTCCTCACACCTGAAAACGTGTAAAAAAGTAAAAAAAAACGAGGTCGAAAATTTTCATGATTACCTAAGTTCCCCATACCTATAGTATGATGGGGAACTAATATAATTATAAAAACTTAAATAATTCCTCAATAAAGTTTTAAGTAAATTTTTATGAAAGTATTCTGGGTTTTTGCATTCAAGTATTTATCCTATTGTTTCTTTTATCTATTTTTATTATTAAAAATTTTGAAAAAATGGTAAATTAAATGCAAAATTATCAAATGCACGATAAAATTTAATTATAGTTACTTCAGAAATTGTAAGGATATTATGCTTATTTGTTGTTTATAACCTAGGTGAGCCACTTAAATGTTTTATATTTTTCCTAATGTCTATATTAGTATTTTTTTACTCTTATTTTTTATATACTTTATTATTATTTTATTTTTAAATAAGATGTAAATTAATATATTCATTTGGCAGTTATAAATTAATTGCCAAAAGTTAAACATTTATTCCAAAATTGGACTTTAAGTCTGTAAATTTAATCTGGCAGTGATTATACATCAGTCTTTTGTTTATTTATGTGTTATATTTTATTTTGTTAGTAATAATTTTCTTTATTTTATTTTTATTATATGTATCTGATTGATGTATACATTTTCAAAATTTTTTTACATATTAGAAAATTCTGAATTTAGAAATTTAGATAAGTCCTACACTATTGAAAATAAAATATACCATTGAGATGCCTTTTATACAATCTTGAAATATTATAAAATTTATTTTTCTTACATAATATATATCTTTCAGAAAGCAATAACAAAATTTTTTCCATTCTCTTAATGCAATACTACGGACTTTCTATACACAGAGCCAGGTATGTGATTTTCAATATTTTTCTCTTCTTTTGTTGATCTTTATTATAAATGGTATTCATCATTTTTAATTATAACAGATAACTAATTATATAAGTATATTGGAGGTGATTTTTTTTTTCTTTTTTCTTTATCAGTTGTTGTTAAGACTGTTAATAATTAAGAAAAATTTTACTGTGTTGTATATCTTAAAGATTCATTAAAATGCTTTCAGAATATAAAAATAATCTTTGATTTTATAGTTCCATCTCATATACCACAAGTTAAAGTCATTTCAACAACAGGAAATTCTGCTGTTTTAGAACTTCCTCTGTCCAAAGAACGATCAATCATTCGAGGTAAATCTTAGTTTTAGCTTCAAAAATTAAATAAATATCTTAACTCAAAATTTCTTGGAAGTTTTAAAGTACAGTTAAAATAAATAGGGGCATAAAAGTATTTCTTCTATTTTACATTTTATATTGAAATATGCAGCTAATATTTAATACTGTGTATTGTTTGATAAGTCTTTTTTAAACTAGAATTCTTTATAAAAGAAATAAAATACCAATTATTAAAGCAGTTTTTCAATAAGTAATGCAAAAAGTGTTATCTGAACATTTTTGCTATATTGCCCCTCAAAAATAATATTCATATTTAAAATATAATAATAGTAAAATATTGACACACACACACACACACAAAAAAAGTGTTACATAGATTTTTTTTTTCTTTTTTAATTTTATGAGTTGATTATTCAGTGGCAATCTTTTTAATTAAGTTATAGAAATATAATATATGTTTAAAATTGGAAGAAAGAAAAATATTTAGTTTATTATGTGATCCAGTAAATACCCAAGTATTTGGTAATAGCATGTTTATCTATATATTAATAGGCAAGCATGGAGTTTGTGGTACACTTTTAATATTTTAATTATGGGAGTAGAGGGTTGAAAATGGTATCATTCGAAAGGTATGATTAGCCAGATGTGCAGAATGCAAAAATTATTTTCTTACGATGTCAAGAAGATATTAAAAAATACTTTTATTTTTTATGCATTTTTCCATTTTACTTCTTTTATATTAAAAAATACCTAAAGTAGAAAGTTGTTAAATCTCGCAATTTTTGAAAACTCAAATAAAACCATAGACACAGTAATTTGTATAATGTAGCATCACTATACTGATACTCTCGACTTGAAGATATAGAAAAAATTTTGATTTCCAGTTTTTGATGAATTTACACCTTCAGCAGCATTTATTATATGATGCAGCAATCATGTAACTTCCCGAGTAGTTAGACATTTGAAACTTTTGGAATTGCTCAGAACACGGTGACAATGCATTTTTTAAATACTTTTAGGCAACTGTTTTGGGTCCCCGTTGCCTTCGGCAACATTTATTATATAGTTTACCAATCATGTAATTTTCCGACTAGCTAGATATTTGAAACTTTCAGAATAGCTCAGTGACAATTCATTTTTTTTTTAGATTTTTAGCCAGCTGTTTTGGGTCTATGGACTAACAAACCAACATACTAACAGACTATCATCCTACAGACTGATGACAGCGACAGACACCATACTGATTTTGTGATTTTAAGATTCCTCACACTTCAAAACGTGTTTAAATATATATATATATATATTTACAATTACCTAAGTTCCCTATACCTATAATATGATGAGGAACTAAAATTAAACAGTATGTCTTTAAAAAATAATTTAAAATAATATTTTCACAAATTTAGTGCTTGAATGAACCAGTCTCATTAAAAGAATTTACAAATTCAAATCTTTAATTTAGAGATTTTATATAATGATCTCATCTATAATAATAAAAGAAGATGTCTGTCTCTCTGTCTGTGCATCTATACGTTCAGCCCCTACTGAACGCAGAAGTACAAAATTTGACATACGGTTGCTCCGAAGCCTTTCCGATGGGGCTCCTGAAAACAGAATTTAAAAATTTTAATTAGTTCTGGAGATATTAATTAAAATGTCGACCTATGTCTAATCAAAATGCGATCTCAATGACTGAGAATTCACCTCGATTGCATTAAAATAGATATTTTAACGGAGTTAAAAGCAGAAAAAGTGGAAAATAAATTAGAAATATTTGTCCAATTGTTACGAATTCAGTACCAAATGAAAGGAGCAATTTTTCCGAATCTAAGAGTGCAAGCGGCTTATCGATACAACAATTAGATTTTTAAAAATTAACTAAAGTATGAAATTTAGTTAGAAACAGGCAGACGACTGTCTGCAATGAAAAAGGAAATGGTTGTAATCAATTAAGATATCATGTGTTTTATAGTGTGTGTGTGTGGGGGGGGGGGAAATTGCAATTTTCAAACTTTTTCAAATTTTCATTTACGTTACATTTAAATGAATATTCGGCTTAGACAGCATATTATAAAGCTACTGTTCAATTTTCATGAAAATATATGAATAAACAAAAAAAATTACATATTTATTGGGAAAAGATTAAGTTTTCTTTTATATTTTGTAGTATTTTAAATTGAGATATGCTGTTGTAATTTCATAGTATTTGGTTTTAATGCTAGATAATTCAATTGTGAATATTTTTGAAAGAGTAGAATTATTAGGGAGGGCTTGAGGGAGGGGACAAAGGGGCAAAAATAAAAATTAAATAAATAAATAAAAAGAGTTACAGCATTTGAAATTGGTATATTTAGATTTTAAGGCAAGGTATATCGATTGCGGATATTTTCGAGTGTAAAATTATTATTAGCGACGGAAAGGGGCGGGACGCGAAGGGGCAAAGATGTAGAAAAGGAATTGTAGTTTCGGAGAAAACAATGGAAAACCCAGAACATCTTTATTCTTTAATATTTTACAGAGTTTCAAATTCCAATTTTTGCTCACATATCATACTAAAGATTTTTTAATGTTATATAGCCCGGAATTATGCAAGTTTCGGAGAAAACCTTGGTTAAGTCGGACACAAATCTTTCTATAAAAATGTTTATATTAGCTTTGTATCTCAGCTTCTAATTAATATAACTTCATAAGTAATATATCATTTAAAAAGTTATTTGAATTAGAATTGAAGAGTATATGTTTCAAACCTCTGTCGCCAGAGGGTGCCTTGATATTTTAATAATTCAATGTCTAGAATTCTAATTATGCTTAAATTATTTATAACACATCATTTGAAATATTACGGACTTTTAAACTGATATAAGCCGTTAAATTCCGTACGGGAGTTTCAGAGAAAACCACAGAAAAGCCAGAACACCTTTATTACAATATCTCCAATTCTAATTATGATGCAGGCTTTCGAATTCTGATACTCCGTTCACATTTCATATTAAGGATTTTTAAAACGCAAGTTTCAAAGAAAAACCATGAAAAAATCAGACACAAATTTTGTTATAACAATGCTTATATTACCTTTGTATCTCAGCTTCTAATTAACATAATTTCATAGGTAAAATATCATTTTAAAAGTCTTTTAAACTGAAATTGAGGATTACATATTGCAAATCTCTGTCACCAGAGGGTGTTTTGACATTTTAATAATTCAATATCTCCAATTCTGATTATCAGTAAATTACTTATAGGGAGAAGATTGGGAGACTGTAGGCCCCACAGGGTTGCAGATTTGCCACGATCAGAATTTTCAAGGTCCTTTATATGGTGAGCGAACAGACTATTTCAAATCATGAAACGTAAAGTGGTGCCTTAGTCGCCACAGAGCGAAAATGTGCTACAGTTAAAATTTTCAAATCTATTTGCGGTATGAGCGTGTAAGCTGTTGTAAGTTCTAAAACGAGGATAAGGCGCCACCGAGCTGGACTTTGCTAAAGTCAGAATTTTGAAAGATCGTAACACAGTGAGCGAACAGGCTGTTTCAGATATTGAAACGGGAAGAGGGCGCCGCAGACGCTACCGAGCGGAAATTTACTGCGATTAAATTTTTCAATAAAGTTATTTTCACTATATGTCAATCAGCTGTTGAAAGACCTGAAACGGGAAAAAGGCGTCACAGGCGCCACCAAGTGGGAGTTTCATAAAGTCAAATTTTTCAAGGATCGCGAACCAGCTGGTTGCCGAAGGCAGCTAGTTCATAGAATAAATAATGTACTTTAACTGTATATTCTGTGTGAATGAACACTTTTATGGCACATTTTTGTGGCATACTTTTGTATGTATTAGCCTATTGCTACTTAAAAAGGGAAAGGCATCCTGATTAAGTAGATCAGTTTTAGGTCTCTAAAATAGGTGTCTTAAAAACAGCTGTAATTTTTTTTTTTTAAACATGCTGTTTTAGTTATCTTTTACATAGCCTTTTGTATGTTTATGTATTAGTTGATTTCTCATGTTAAGATGAGTTTGCCAAATTTTGATGAATATCGAAAAACTAGCAGTGGGATATGGAAAGCTCAAAATGAATGACATGCAAAATAAATCTGATAATCATCTCAAAAATGGCTCTAATGATTTTCATTATATTTTCTATATACCCTTTGTAGAATGTTTTTTTTGTATGTGTTACTGAAGGAAAATTCTGATGCCTTTTGATTAAGTAGATCCATTTTAGGTTTTGGAATTAGATTTGTACAGTAAAATGCTCTACAGATTTCCATTAAACTCACTATATCAACTTCCTTTTAGATATCATGGCATGTGTCATATATATTTGTTGGTTATTGCAAGGAAAATTGGTAAGTGTTTTAATTAAGTCAGTAAATTTTATGTCTTCTGACCACACTATATACAAAAAGAGCTTGTAATGTGTGTAGTAGTGGGTAATGGAATTTGTGTAATCATTACACATTAGATTTTTTTACTTTAATGTTGAATAAAATACAAATGTAACCTTTTAACTTTTGATAATTAAACTCTAAAAGTTTTTAACATTCAGAAATATTTTTTTTTTTAAATTTCTCTTGTAAGAAGCAATTATTTACTAAAGATTTAAATTTATCATGATACACAATTACAGGAATAACTTAATCAGTGTTTTATTATCTTTTGTATTAGGTTTTTTTCAATATCTGATCAAAATTTATTGACAAATATTTGTTGTTAAAATAAAAATTAAATTTTTCCAAATATTCTGAAAATGTGAATACTTTTTTTATTAAACACTTATAATATTATACACTTATAAATTCTAAGAAAGAACTAATTATTTATTTGTTTATTATTAAACTACAGGTCATGAATTACATTTTAAACCTGAAGGTGGAGAATGGCAACAGCGACGTATTCTAAGCAAAAATCATACTTACAAATTGGAAGGATTAGAATGTGGAATCAAATATCAATTATACGTTGTTCCTTTAACAAGTGAAGGCAAAGGTGAACGAAGCAATCCCATATCATTTAAGACACAAGGTTCTGGTAAGTTTCCTTAGAGTTTTTATTTTTGTCAATATTTTTACATAAAGACCATATTAATTGTAAATAGATAATAAGACTTCTTCACACACCATAAGTCTTGCTTTTGGCTCCAAGGCAGTAGCACGTGTTTTTGCACCTGATGAAGGAAGGCTACGTCCTTTCGAAACCGGTTGTGCTGGCTTAAAATTTATGGTGTGTGAAGAAGTCTTATTATCTATTTATTGTTTGTACACCAGTTTTGCATTTAGTTTTGGCATATTAATTGTTCTTAAAATCTTTAAAGCTCCTGTGGCTCCAAAGCAAGAAGAAATGATTTATACCAATTCAACGCATCTAGTTCTGCATCTATCAATGTGGCAAGGTGATGGTTGCCCAATCACTCGTATGAGTGTAGAATATAAACCTCACAGTCATAATCGATGGACAGTGTTGACAGATCATGCCAATCCAGAACAACAACATCAACTTATAGTTCCAGATGTAGCTCCAGAAACTTGGTATGTCGTGAAAGTGATTGCTTATAATGCTGCTGGATCAACTACTGCTGAATATGATGTTATAACACTCACAAATAACAATGGTAAAGAATTTTTTGAAGTGTGCTTAGTAATTTTAAAATATTTTAAACTGGTTAAATATGTATTCAGGGCTGCCACAGATTAATTTAAATGCAGCTTTTTTATTACATTATATGACTTTGGCAACTTTTTCCAGCAAAAAACAAGCTAAAAAGCAACTTTTATAAAGGCAACCCTCCCTGGTCTGCACAAACTGGAATTTTGAAACCCAGCCCATTGAAGGCTTTGTTCACCTGCCCTGACCCAAACAAAAACCAGTAAAATCAGGCCTGACCCGATCAATAATAATAATAATTGTATGCATTTCCATGCAAAAAAATTTTTAGTATCTAATTTTTAGAGATTTTATATAGCCAAGCAATAGAATAAACTACACTAACAAAATAAATAATAATTAACAAAACTACTGATTTTTTAGAAGACAGCTACACATAATCAGAAATTCATTATTACTAATGGACAGAAGGCACACAGGCAGATAGAATGTCAAACCAAAAATTTTAGTATTCATCAAACAATGTAGGAAGATATTAAAAATAGTTAATACGAGGGTTGCTATTTATATTTCTGGCCTAATAATGAAAAAACAAATATGTAGGATCGAAATTGGTTTTATTGTTTTTCAAAATATTCTCCATGATGATCAATACACTTTTGCATGCGTTTGAACCAATTTTCAAAGCACTTTTTCCAGTCCGATTGAGGTAACTCCAAAACATGCGTTTTGAATGCATCAACCGCTTCTTCGGGGGTCGAAAATCGTTGTCCACGTAATTTATTTTTGATGTGTGGGAATAAGAAGAAGTCATTGGGTGCCAAATCAGGGCTGTACGGCGAATGACCCATCAGTTCGATCTTTCGCTCAGTCAGAAATGCATTTGTTTGAGTCGATGTGTGAGAGCTCGCATTGTCATGATGAAGAATGATTCGCCTGTTCTTCTGCTTTTTTCGAATTTCTCCGATGACTTCTGGCAAACAAATGGTCGTGTACCATTCAGAATTGACCGTCCTGCGTTGCTCTAACGCCACTGTTGCCACATGACCGTTAATGCCGAAGAAACAGGCAATCATTTGTTTCGATGTGCTTCTTCCACGAACAACTTTTGTTGGTTTTGCCTCGCCTTGGAAGACCCATACAGTTGATTGCTGTTTTGTTTCCGGCTCATATGCATAGATCCATGATTCGTCACCTGTGTAGATGTTATACACAGCCTTTGATGTACCTTGAACATATTTTTCCAACATTTCCTTGCACCAATCGACACGAGCCTTTTTTTGAGCGTTTGTCAGATTATGCGGGATCCAACGCGAACAAATTTTTTTTACGCTCAAATGTTCATGCAATATTTTATTGATGCTAGTCATACTAATGTCCAAAGACGCCTCAATCTCACGGTATGTCACATGACGATCTTGCTTTATCAGTTCACGCACAGCATCGATCTTTTCTGGCACAACAACGGATTTTGGACGACCTGCACGGGATTCGTCCTGGATCGAACATCGACTACGATTAAATTCGTTATACCAATTTTTTACAGTGCTGTAGGATGGCGCTTTATCGCTGTATAAAGAATTAAGTTCATCGAAGCACTCTTGTCTTGACAATCCACGTCGAAAGTTATGAAAAATAATCGCACGAAAATTTTCACGATTCAATTCCATTTTTTGAAAGAGAAGAACTTTTCAATTTACTGTCAACAACACAAATAAAGCTATAATGGTAAATCGTCTGCTGAATTTACGTTTAAAAATATCAAACTTTCGATTAAAATCGTCTGCGGTCGCCTAGCAACACTTACTGTTGCCAAGGCCAGAAATATAAATAGCAACCCTCGTACTACTATAATTCTACTATCATCCATTTCCACTTATATCCCTTAACATATCTGAAATTTTATGTGGGATCCTGTAAACAAAGCGTTAATACTAATCTAACCATTTTCAATGAAAAATACACTTTTGTTCATCTAATAAATTATGATAATTTCATTACATTTAGTTCCCTGAAAAATAGCATAAAAGTGCTTAAATAATATCTTTTGTAGTTCTTACACTCTACAGACCAAAGCCTCATAAACAGTAATGTATCTAATCTCTTTTGTTTGTACATGTGTACAAACCAGAAGCAACATGTTTATACTATTTTGTACAGAAAACCTGCTATTGTGACTTTAAATAACAGATATTAGTTTTGCTAAAATTATTTGCAGAAATCAGAGCACAAACAAACATCAGTCAGAAAATAAAGTATTTAAGTTATAAATAATTTTTAATCAAATGAAACTTTAATAATATACTAGTCTATAAAATTATGTAAAATAAATGACTGAAGAAAGATTTTATCATTTATCTTCTTTGTTAATTAACGAGGAGAGTGGGAAAAAATTTTCTGGGCCGACACATCCCAGACAAAATTTTATCCAGGCCCAGCCTGAATATTCACAAAAAAAAAAAAAAAAAAAAAAAAAAAAAAAAAAGCTTGAGACCAAATTGAGAAATTCGGCCTGAACACAGCCCAAGAACCGGGTCGACCTTGCCTGTGCAGACCTCTAAGCCCCCTTTTTAAAATTATTTCTTTCAAAAATACTTAATACTTCAGTACTATGTTTTTTTCTTTATTTTTTGCCATCTTGCACAACGTATTTTCATCTTCCTGTTATAAAGTTGCCCACTGTATAAAGCTCTAGGTTTATAATGACCTAAATGGAATAATCTATTCCCAACTTTTGTTATTAATTGAAAATAATTTACATATTTCATGCATCAATGTCAATTTTGGTGATTATTAGCCCTTTGCGGTCGTATGCCTACTTTCAGCCACCAAAGCTTTTTTACTGTTCTGGTCATATGTCTACTGTCAGCCACCACAGCTAATAATAACCATACTAATCTTATACTGTATTCATCCATGTATCAGTTTACACTTTCTCTGAACGAACCTGAATCTTTAAAAAACCTATTCATAAACCAATACGGTGCTCTTATCAGTTGGAGGTAACGGAACCCAGTATAAACAAAGGCTGTCACCCTGCACCCCTTGCAAGATGCCCTGCTGAGTCAGTCGCCTCTTATGCGTAAAGAAATCTACAAGTTTTGAAGATACTTTGTAGAATTTCAAATAATATTTTACAAATTATGTTTAACTGTAATTAGGTATTCTTGCTTCTTAAGATATTTCAAAATAATACTCTAAAATGGCAAAAAGAAAGTTACCGAAAGAAGTGTATTGTGAAACTGAAAATAGTGATGAAGAGTTTTATTTTGACTCCTTGAATACTGACTCTGAATAGAAAGTGACAACTTTCATAGTGACTCTTTCATAGTGACTTAGTTTGACTGAAGTGATGAGTGGGGCAAACAGTAACATCCAGCGATAGTGAAGTAGAAGAAAATGATAAAAATGAGAACAGTAATATAAACGAATTCACTACTTGGAGAGATGTTACGTACAGAGATCAGCCACAATCAAAAACTAATTTTTCAAAGGGATCGTCTCATCCATCCGGACCACCCTGTCAGTTCAAAGATTGTTTTACAATTATATCACAAGCTGTTGACCGCAAATCCTGAGGCAAAGAGATATATCTTAACAGATAGATATTTTACACAGATTCCATTAGCACAGGAGCTTCTAAAACTAAGCTGCTTTTTAACTAGTACACTTAGCACAAACAGAAAATATATACCAGCTGTAACAAAAAGTAATACTGTTGCTGCCTTTCGATCAGGTAATATTCTATTATTAGCATGGAAAGATAAAGAATAGTCACCATACTAAGCAGCTACGACACCTTGGGCACAACAACTATAGAAAGAAGGGTGAAACAAGGTGGCACCATCAACATTAGCAAACCAAATGTTATTATAAATTATAATATGAATATGGGAGGTCTCAATAAGGCTGACCAATTAGCAAGTTCATATTATTTTATGAGAAAATCTTGCAAATGGTGGAGAAAGATTTTTTTTCTGGGGTTTAGAGGTTTGTGCAATCACTATCTATATCTTATATAAGGTGTCAGATAGAAGAGAGAACAGGACGTCTATGTCCCATTTTATGTTTATCCGAAAAATGGTGGAACAACTTGTAGGTGATTTTCGTTATGGAGCATCTTCAAAACCAGGAAGACCATCGACCTCAGATAAAGAAGAAAGGTTTAACCCCTTAACTGCCCCAGGCATATGTAGTTGTCTTTCCAAAGTACATCCAAAGCAGTATTATTATACTGCTACCAGTGAAACTACTGACACGGTTTGATAGTGCTATAAGATAATCTTGAAAGTAATCATGACAGTGTTTTTGAAAGATTTACTCACTTCAGAGTTGAAAGAGAATGGTTACACTTTGAATTAAATCTCATAAATTTTCCTAGGCAGGTAAAGGGTTAATGGAAAACTGTGTATATTGTGGTACTGTGAAGATGTAAAAAATTGTTCTGTATGTTCAAACAGAAAGATTAAGGGTGAAAGACACCAGACTAATTATTTTTGCGGTACATGTAATCGAAAACCAGGACTGCATGTTGCATATTGCTTTGAAAAATACCATATGATGGATAATGATGAAATATAATTTTTACATAAAAACATGACATTAAAACACATTGTTGTGTAAACATATATCTAAAGTTCACAAAAGAATTAATAAATCTTGTTTATCCTTCATAATTTTGCATGTTATGTATCACTGCTCTTTCAATGGAAATTAATTCAGACTAATACGACTCCCATGTCTAAATTTAATACGACTGCAAAGGGTTAGACCTACTCTCAATAATCAATTAGGTATTTTGTTTTATAACTGTAGCCAAAGAAATTGGCATATGACAGATTTGGTTCATTATTAAGGTTACTTTAATGTTATTTGATTTCATTTTTCAGTTTCATTAAGTAGTAAAAATGGGAAATAATATTTTTATTCAAAACTATGATAATGTTAGGTTTCATGAATATTAAGATCACTGTTTTATTTATCGTAATTGAGATGTTTCACATGTTTTTTTTTTTAATTCTCAATTATGATAATATATATATATATATGGTTTATTATAATGGAGAATTAATAATGTTAGAACACAATATTAAAAAAGTTAATCTTTAGTTTTCATAATTTAAACCATTCATTTTTGTTATTAAAAAATAGATAAATTTTAACCAAACACTTTTATAGCATTTCCTATTCCTGATCATGGAAGTCAAGGTCATATTCCTTCTGCTACATCCTTCTTTGAAGATACTACAACTTTAGTTTCGATGGCATCATCTGGTGTAGTTCTTATTGCAGGAGTTGTTGCTGTTGTCTGTTTAGTCATGTATAAAAGAAGACGCAATAGTGGCCACCACTATAGAGGTAAAAACTGCTACATTTCATACTGCATGTTATTTAAACAGTTCATAATTCCATTATAATTTAATCAATAAAAACTTTTATTTTTTTAAATATCACGGCTCAAAATTATTTTACATGTTTCAATACATAATTAAATCTATAATTGGAAATTACATTTCTTTTACAATTACAAACTTTTTTTTTTTTTAATAAATTATCTTTTCTTCAGCATCAATCATTTAAAGTGACAACAGGAAAATCTCATTTAATTAATTAAATTATCATTTTCCATTCTTTTAAATTTTACTATGTTAAGATTCAAATTTCATCACACAAGTTATTTAGATCAAATTAATTTGATATGACTTTCACCTTTAAGCTATTTACAAGTCTCAAAGTAAATAGAAAATAATTTTTAATTAGTTAAATTTACAGTTGAACTTCTTTATAAAAAAAGTTCTATAATTTAAATTTTCCATAACATATTTTAGGGCACTTTTTCTTACAGTTCATGAAATGGAAAATTTTGGTACTTTGTCAAAGTATTTAATAAATTTTAACTAAGCAATAAATCAAACAGATATATTGAATAGTATTAATTGACAAGAACGTATGATCATAAAAATTCTTAAATGTCCAAATTGATTTAAAAGTTTTATTAATTTATACCCCACACAAATTTTATCTTACAAGCATGTAATAAAAATTTTAATTCAGTTAAGACAAACTGTCAAACATAAAATGATCTTTTTATTTATTTCATATAATTTTAATAAATCTCATACAATAAAAGAAAAAAACTACTATACAGAATGTGGCAATACAATTCCTGTTAATTCTATCTTGTAGTTTATTCACTGTTTGATTATCTAAATATAGAAGCATCCTCTAGAGCAGATGTTTCCACAACAACAGCTCTCATGGCTCACATGGAAAAGAAGACTGGAAGATCTGAATCAAACAGGCATAGTCACAGTCATAGTCATGGTCATTCAGGTCACAATCAATCTCAAAATCACAATAACAGAGATCTCCCGTCCTATTTTTCCTCTCCTGTACGGAAAGTGGCTCCGACGAATAATGTTCCTCAGTCCAGGCAAAGTAGTGGGCAAGCTGGACCTTCCACCAGTCATTGTGAGTCAATTTTGTTATTTTTTATTCAGCTTATGTACCAAGTGATCCAAAAGTCTCAGAAAAAATAAAGATTATATTATTCAAAAAGTATTGACCGTAGCATTATGTGGTTTTCACTGAAATACACAGAATAACATTGGATCTATCTTTTGTAAGTAACAAAAGACATATTCTCAAATTAGTTTAATTTTTCTCCATCATTAGCACAGTACATTCAACTATGAAACTAAAACTGTAATTGTTCAATGTGACACCTGTTATTCATGAGAATGGCTGTCAGATGTTGTGCATTGGGAATTCTCATAATAAAACATAACTAGCAATGCTTTATCTCTTAACAATATCATGATTTTCTTTTAATAATGATTAACAGCACTAATATGCAAAAAATTTTTAAATATTTGCCAACATCTGAAGTCAGATAAATCAGTATTTGCAGTATGGCTTCATTTGAGAAGACGAATCTCTTTAAAATGTGAGAGGATATTGCAAATACAGCACCATCTGCTGGTAAAATGTAACTAATATTTTTTCTTATTTATTAAAAAAATCCCATGTTTTTCAGCACATTTTAGTGTAAACTACATAGTGCTGCTATTTATTGAGTTATCGATTTATATCAATATTATTTATTGATACCAATCGAGTGTCAGCCGAATTACATATACGATCAATGTTAGCAATCTTATCAAATACTTAAGTATTGCATACTATTATAACTAAGACATTTAAATTTATAGGTTACAGTCAATACTTTTTGAATAATATAATTTTTATTTTTTCTGTGACTTTTGGATCACAGTGTGTATGTATGTATATATATTTTATTACATATAAAAATTTAGAATACCTGTTTTGAAGTTATTGCTTACAGTTTCAAGCAGACATCTGGTCTTCTTCATAGCTGCCTTTCTGATGAATGATGTTAGGGCAGTGATAATTCTATGCATTTTTAAAGCAACAATTTACCATGAATTTGAATTTAAAATTCTCAGTAATATTGCTCTCAAAGCTGCTAAAGGGGATGTGCCTGTTTTGAATCCATACCAAACTCTTAAGGATTTCCCATAGTTTTCTTTGAAACACATGTAACACATGTTTCTTTGAAACACATATGGGCTAAAACCTCCATGAAGGGCATTCTGTTCATGCCTAGGACTTTTGCATTGTCGATTTCCCTTAATCCCGAACACTAACTTCAACAGACTTGAATAATACTTATCAGTTTATAATATGGTAATGCACTTTTTTTTATGCTACTTTCACAAATTATTTTTCAATTTAAAATATTATTTATACAAATAAAACAATAATTGCCTTAATTGTTAAGCTATTCTTTATTAAAAGTAGAAAAATTCTGCTATTCCTGAATATCATATTAAAATTGTATAGCTACCTGAGTATTTTATTATTTTTATTAAAAAGAACTACAGTTATATCTATATTCATTTAGCATTCCTATTTTATAACAGGGTTAGCCAACCCATAGCATGCTAAAAGAAAGTTTTGCAGCATGCAGTGGAATATATATTGCTGTTGTCCGTTAATAGAGTAAAAACTAAAAAATCTGTTCTGACTCTTCTAAAAATGTCTGATAATGTTAATATGTATTTTTTTTGCATTCATGTATTTATTCTAATATATCAGCTACATATATATATATATAATATACATATATCAGCAGTGTTGTCTTGTGAATGTTGTTTTGAACTATCTATATACAGGTGCCTCATAATAGTACATTATAATGAAATCTTATTTGGTTGATTTGCTTATTTCAAGAATCCATGTACCTATAATAACATTTCAACAGTCAATCACACGAATGAGCTTTTCATGATAATGTACTGTTTCTAAACACTTATATGGAGATGGCCTAAAATGTCATTTACAAGATGCCACTGTGATATCTCAAAGCTGGTAGGTAGGAAGTGCCTGGTTTAAACCCACATCATGCTCTAGCCATTAGGAGTTTTATCTATAGTGCTATACATTTCGCTGGAATTAAATACAACAGCTATTCTGACTTTGTAGTAAGTGAAATGGTCTTAAAGTAGTAAGTCAATAGGGAATCAAATAAAAGCAGAATCAATTTAAATCTCAATGCAATTTTCTCAAAATTATGTTTAAAATAAATTGTTACAAAATTATCATAATAATAACGGTGATAATATTATTAAATGAATGAAATTGTTTATGAGAACAAATTAAGTCTGTTTTCAGCTTTCAACATTTAATTTTACAACCAATAAAATAAGCTTTTGAAAAATATTTTCTATTTCTCAATTGTTGCATCAGTTATTAATAAAACAATAAAATAAGTTTGGTAAATTAAGTCTAAAATGAGAAAATAATCCCAAAAGTTTTGTTTTAATAATTGTATGACAAATATTAAAGTAGAAACTGCAGATTATATCCTTATTTATGATATTAAAAATGATATTAAAACTGAAGTATTGCAAAAAACATTGATCTATTTTATGAAAGAACAGATATCATTCTGTGTGTAGCTTCCCATTCTGTTCCAGAATATGAAGATGAAATTGCTCCATATGCTACCTTTCAGTTACCAGGTCCACCTGCTGAAGAAGATAATGGTGAAACAGAGGAATTTAAAACATTTAGTGTACATCATGGTGAACCACCATACTTGACTAAAGTAAGAAGATTTTTACTATATTACTGCTGCATTGAATGAAGTACTTACTCTCAAGAATTAATTCTGACACCATGGTCCACCAGGGCCAGATTATGGCACGGGCACACGGGGCACTGGCTCAGGGCCTCCAAATTTAGGGGGCCTCATTTCCAAAAATTGAGAAGTAATAGTACAATTTTTTTTTTCATGATATGTTTATTAAAAACAAATATTTATTAATTTTTCTTTTTTCTATATTTTATTAGCGAGCTTAAACAATTATTAAATTTTGTGACTAATTTCCTAAACATTAGCTGATCAAAGTGCTTCAGGTTTTTCATATGTCTTCAACATAAAACTAATGATTTTGTTATAGGTTGCTAAAAAAGTGAGGAAATAGAAGGTATAATTGAAGGAAAAATTTAAAAAATGCACTATTTTTATTTATTTATTTTTGTTTTTGAGAATGGGTCCTTCTGGCGAGCTCTTTAGAGCTGGGTAAGGGGGCCTCCAAATAGCATCAGTGCCCCGGGTCTTCAAAAAGCATAGTCGGGCCCTGTGGTCCACAGACCCTTTTGAGTTCTTGGCCTATCTTTATTAAATTGTTAAAAATATGATTATTATTTTTTTTTCTCCAAAATCAGAAAAATATTTTTTGCATAATGAGTATAAAAGCTAAGAACACTGTTAAAAATAATATTGTTAATTTCTACATTTATGTGTGTATGATTATAATGCCAATTTTTATAACCTATTAGGCAAGCAGGTGGATAATAAATGGGATGAATTTTAGAAACTTATTTTATTACATTTAATAATTTTTAAATTTATTATTTGTTAAAATCTTGTTTGTAGCCGAGTTGTTTGCAGAGAGGAGGAGGTTTGAAATATTTAAACATTAACATCTTTTATTTAGGTTGAAGTATAAATTGTAATTTCGCTAGTGAACCAAGTATCCTGACTTTATGAATCCAATGTTATTAATATACTGAATGTGCTATCGCTATGAAAGCCTATCACATACTGTTTAAGCAGTCAGTCTGTATTCCAGAACTTGCTCACTTACAAATGTATCATGTTTTATATGAATGTGTTAGGCAATTGCTACTAGGAACAATAGCTAGCCAATCATGAATTACAAATTTCCATTGTTTTGTCAAGTGGCACTAACTATCTGAATGATATTTCATGAGGCTCCATTATTCTGTAATTTGACTAATTTAACAATAATTTAAATGGCACGGTCGTTATCTAATCATCATGGCACAGTTGTTATCTAATTTGAGACTAATGTTATGATATTTATAATATGGTGTCATCAAGATTTTTTATTTTTTAATTTTTTTTTAAGCCTAATGCTATATAATAATTTTTATTTCTTTTTGGGATTTTTATTTGATTGAATTTTATTGAATAATTTAATTTAATATTAATTATGTTTATCCTTTCATATATGTATACAGGGTGTCCCAAAAAGATTGAAACACGCTTTATTTCTGTACCCATTACAGATAAATGGGCAATGTAAATTGAAAAAACGTCCAAATTAAGGTAGGAAAGATGACTACATTAAGAAAAAAAACCTCCCGGTAATTTTTAAAAAGTTACATTTTTTTAATTTTTATACAGTCCCTCTACACAAATTTTGTCAATTACAAAGTTTTTATTTTTCATTCAACAAGACCATTAGAAAAAACTGCATAACTATATCTTTAAAACCAACAGAATTATGATACAGAAAAAAAAGTGACTTATGCCATTTTTCTGTATCATTTAACACGTTGAGCGCCATGTCATCCATTGTCAGGGGCCAATCCAGGATTTCAAACTTAATACCTATTTTTGTGAAAAATCTTAACTATATTCTATTTTTGTGAAAAATTGTAGCACACTCTTTTTCTGTGTGTGTGTAGGGGGGGGGGGGAGTTCAAACTAAGTAAAATAATAAAAATAACGCACAGCAGTTAGCGTGAGGCTTATAGCAAAACAGAAACCAAAATTCACTTCTTTCTGAAGTAAACAGTTCAGTAGAGAGAGTGTAAGTAAAAGTTGTTTTTATTCGTGCTAGTATCATTGCACTATACATGAATTATACTAGGGTGGATAGACACATCACCATACAGTCATCAAAACGTCAAACCACCTGATGAATCAGCAAACAGTACACTTTGGCCACAACTTCAGAGCGTGTCTCTGTCTGTATCAATACACACGAGGATCTTTTTGTTTACTTATACTAAACTGTTTCTCGCCCGTAGCAAATGCTTGTGTATAGATTTGTATCGATACACACGAGGAATCTTTTTGTTTACTTATACTACACTGTTTTTCACCCTTAGCAAATGCTTGTGCATAGAATAAAGCCAACATTCTGCATGATTCTTGCTTCGTGAATCACATCAACAGAAATGCACAAATAAGTTACTTTTCTTCGAAAATGTGCCCATTAAAATATCAGATTTTACTGGGATAACTAAGATTTTTGTGAAAGTACTGATTTTAGCTGTATGATTTTTTTTAAGGTACCTTTTTTGCCTGGTTGATTTTTGTGAAGGTACCTTTTTTACCAGGTTGATTTTTGTGAAGGTATCCATAAACAGTAGTAAAATCGACCTGCATTAACACCTGATTCTAGATTCTAGACATTTTATCATATATCTCTAAGTACTGAAGGAATCATCTTGAAACTTTAGGAGTGTGCAGAACATGTTATACTTCAAACATTTCAGTGAAAGTTTTACACCGAAAGTAAAAGCAGTCCAAATAAAAAATTAAAACGTTGAGCGCCCTGTCAGCCATCGGTGGCTGACAGTGTCAAATACGATCAACCATCGGTGGTGGATATAAAATAGGATATAAAACTAAAAATATTACATTGATTGATTGAAAATTTATTAAAAATTTGCTTAATTTTTATTTATTACAGGAGGAATCATTATGGAATTTTAATGGATTTTAAGAATTTGTGTGGCGCTCAACGTGTTAAAAGGCTGGCTTTTCGGTGAAAATAGGAATGATTTACAAATTGATAACGGAAATGTTTAGATCAAAAACATTTAAAATGTCCATATTATAATTAAATAAAAGAAAAAAAAAATTGTCTGTATATGAGTTAGCATTTATTAGAACATAGTTTTGAAAAAAATAATATATATATATATTACAAATTTGAAGACAAATTACCTAGATGCGCATATTATTTCTTTCTTTCTTTCTTTTAAAATAAAAATAAAGGTCAGTTTAATACATAAAAATTTTAGATTGTGTGACTTGATCGCAAATCAGTCCAACATACTCAAGAATAGTTTTAATGCAAATGCATTACATTTTATCTTTTTATAATGTGTCACAAATTTACATTTATATTTTGATATATGGTCCCTATAATCAGAGTTTAATTTTCAAATAAGTATAATTCATTCACTAATGTCATGGCCCCAGCTGAGAAAACAGACAGTATGCTGTTAATTTTTTCTATAAAACTGAATCTATTTCATGCAGAAATGAAAAGCAATAATTAAGTATTTATCAAAGTTGACATGTATAATACTGAGGTATGATAAAATATTAATTTTGAAATAATAAGTTCACTAATTAAATCACTTATTGTGTGATCTGCTTTTCTAATTAAAACAAGGAAAAAAAAAATCACAATTTATAAAAAGGTAAAGGTGCAAATGTCATGAAATGCTGATCCATAAACTTTACTTTCGCCGTAATTTTGAGAGATAACTTTTCTCTAAAACCAGTAAGAACTGTTACTGTGGGGCTGTGTCTGACCATTTTGAGTTATTTTCTTTCAACATGCTTTAGCGTTGTTTGTAATCATTACTTGGCTATTCCTATTTATACCAAATCACATCTCCCCCCCCCCCAAAGATAATATCTTGAAACGTTTTCAGTTAAATCAATTGATACAGTTGTTTTGATTTTAATATTTTTCCAATTCTTAAATGAAAGATTTTCATTTTCATCTCTTCTTTCATTATCAGAATTCTTTTCTCCCTCATGTCTATGTATCTAGCAGTTGTTTTGAATTTTGTAATTTATAGAATTGAATAATCATCCTCTCTTACTGTTTTACCAGAGGAATTTTTTTAACTGATCATTTTAATCCTTTTGTTTAGATTTTTTTTCCTTTTTTTAAAGAGAAATTTTATTTAATAATTCATTATTTGAGATTTTGGCAGTTTTATTCACTTTTAGGAAGACTTATTAATAAATTGTTTTTTGAGATTCTAAATGGGAACATTATGGTGGGTCTAATATATTGAAACTTGTCTTATTGAAAACGAGTACCTATCAATCGTTTTGACTTGGCTCGATATTATTATTATTATTATTATTATTTTCAATTATTATTATTTTTTTAAATCTTCAACTTGCGCAAACAGTCTAAATATTTAAATTGTAAATTTTCTTTTTATTACTTTACTTTACTTCCCCCCCCCCCTTGTCACTTATTTAATATTTTTAACTTGTGCACATAGCTTAAATTACAAGCATTTGTCCTTTTTAATTCTTATAAAACCTTTTTAAATTTTTGAGTTTTTTTTTTTTTTTTTTTTTTTTTTTTTGGGGGGGGGGGCGCTTGAGAAAAAACTACATTCTTTTTTTAATGTATTTTTAACATATTATTTCAAGTTTTTTTTTTTTTTTTTTTTGAGTATAAATTGGGAAAAATAATTACAGAAAATTGCAAAGAAAATTACAGATATTTAAAAATTTAAATTTCTTGTATAGGCTAAAGATGATAATAAAGATTAATAAATGTATATTTTGCAAAAATATTTATCAGGTCAAGTCACAATTATTGATAGATACTTATTTTTGATAAAAGAAATCTCGCTTTTTTCAATTCACTCCAGTGAACATCGTGACTGAGTATTGAGTAAGTCAAAGTGAAGGTTGGAATTTCAAAGCTTTACTATACAAAGTATAATTAATGTTTTTATTTAAAAAGATATGCATTGTAAAAGATAATGTGCATGTACATCCATCTTTGATTCAGGACTCGAACATGGTACCTGGCAGTTGAAGGGCAGGGAGCTAAAGGTTTATAGGACTTTTCAGTAGCAGACCACTATATTCTCATATTCAGTAATCCTGTGAACCAGTGACATTTTTAAATGAATTCAAATTCTGTAGTATATTGTAAAGTAGAAAACTAAATTTTTGTAGGCTTTCAATAAGCTTTGTGTTATTTCATTCTGTATGATAACAAATGTGTCCAATGCGGAAAAAGTTTTCAGTCCTCTATGATTCCACTTTGAACAAGTTTTGCTATTTTTATTCTGCATTCGATATTTTGATGCTGGAAATCTGCAAAAATCAGGAAAATATGATAAGAGTATCAATAACAATTAAAAGATTAATAAGCCAATATAGTATTATATGAAAAATTTCTCTGAAATTTAGTTTTATAAATTAAATTACTAATTAATATAACATCATCTTGTGATTTTTTATGAAATAATGTAAAGCAACAGATAATATGAAACTAATTTTGTAAATTAAAAAAGAGGATAAAATATTATGCGTGTGTGTGTTTTTGTCATCAGTATTTTCAATTTACTCTTTTAATTGTTTTCTTTGTTATTCAAAATTCCTTGAATTTCTTAAACATTTCTATGCATTATGTGTTCATTGATTTGTTTTTAACAAATAATTGTTTTTTGATTTGGGATTATGATTTCTTTAATTCTTTTATTTTTATCTTGAAATATTTATTTCTTTTGATAATCTGATTATAATTATTTTACTGTTTTTTTTATTGCAGTCAAGTTTAGATCCACCATCAAGTAAAAGTGGTAAAGCAAGTGAAGAATTATATCAAAGTCAAGGTAATGCATTTATAACTTTATGTATTATTATAGAAATTAATAAAAATTTTTAAAATGTAGAAATAAAGTTTAGCTGAAGACAAAAGTTCAATATCTACAATGTCCAGATGAATGTCAAATTTGTTACGAATATTTATTTATGAACTACTTAGAATTAGTTATATGGTGTTTATTGGTATACATAATGTTTGTGGCTCATATACAGCCACACAAAAGAATTTTGTATCATTACAGCCTATAAACAGTTTTTAACTTAAGTGCATTTTAATGCGATTAAGGTACATAGTGAACCATACATACATAATGCAATTAAGGTACATAGTAATGTATAATTAACATACATTATTAAGAAGCTTAAAAGCATGTTTTCTATATAAAAAGATATATGTAAACTTGATAATTATCTGTAGGACCACGAAAAAGAACTCAAATAATATGATATAAAATTCTGTATAAATACATCCCATAGGTTACACTTTATTCTATATAATGAAATTATTGTATGTTATTAGAATATTTAAAAGCATGGTTTGTGTAGAAAATAAATTAGAAATTAGTTTACAGGGTTACATAAAAGAATTGGGACATGTTATACAGTCATTTGGTATCAAAGTTGGTACAAGTATTTGAGTTACAAGGAATCGGCTGTATAGGTTTTTTGTTGGCATGTATAGTGTTTGTGGTTCCTATACAGTAGAGATGGGATAAACAGTTATTTTTATAACCTATTAGTATTTAGTCTATATATGGCTAATGTCTTTCTAATTCTTTTGGGATGTACAATATATACAAGCGTTTTGCATAATGGATGCAGTTTATGTTTTTGAGTCCCAATGCTTTCTAAGAATAATCGTCTCTTTATTTAACACTAAAACTTCTACAAAGAAAGGGGGAAAAAAACTGATATGAAATAGCGGTAGAGTCAAAGTTTTAAAAGTTTTACACAAACGTTCATCCCAAATGAGTAAGCATACGATTATGTTAAATTAAGTACTTCCATTTAAACATGAAAACAGAATATTTCAAATGTCAATTAACACGTATATGAGTGCCATTTAATGCGGAAAAAAAATCTGATGTGGGCACCACATGACTTCCTTATACACCTTTAGAAATATATACATAATGTTAAAAAGCATTGTCATTGGACCCAAGACAGATGGCTAAAGGTTTTTAAAAAATGCATTATCACCGTGTTCTGGGCTTTTCTGAAAGTTTCAAATGTCTATCTAGTCGGAAAGTTAGTTAAAATTTGATTGCAAGATTTGTACAGGTAACGCTGCCGAAGGCAGCAGAGATCCGAAGCAGTTGGCTAAACGGATTTAAAAAATGCATTTTCGCTGTGTTCTGAACTATTCTGAAAGTTTCAAATGTCTAGCTAGTCGAGAAGTTAGTTAAATAAATTTTCTGTTGAACCATATAAATGCTGCCGAAGGCAGCAGTGACCCAAAACAGTTTACTAAAAATATTTTTAAAATGCATTGTCACCATGTTCTGAACTTTTCTGAAAGTTTCAAATGTCTAGCTAGTCGGGAAGTTAGTTAAAAATCGATTGCAAGATTTGTCCAGGTAACGCTGCCAAAGGCAGCAGGGATCCGAAATAGTAGGCTAAAAGTATTTAAAAAATGCATTTTCACCATGTTTTGAACTATTCTGAAAGTTTCAAATGTCTAGCTAGTCAGGAAGTTAGTTAAATAATTTTTCTGTTGAATCATATAAACGCTGCTGAAGGCAGCAGGTATCCGAAACAGTTGGCTAAAAATATTTAAAAAGTGCATTGTCAGCATGTTCTGAGCTTTTCTGAAAGTTTCAAATATCTAGCTAGTCGGGAAGTCAGTTAACAATCGATTGCAAGATTTGTCCAAACCATTTTTGAGTTATTACCATTTCTTGATACATTATGGCCAAAACCTTTGTATTTTTGGTCATTAGGAACCTAATTTTCCTAAATATCTCCAAAACGGAAAATCATACAAAGTCCAAAAAGGGAGGTGCACAACTAGATGTTATAACAAACCTATGTACCAATTCGCAACTTTCTACATCCAACCGTTTTTGAGTTATGCGACATACACAGACACACTTACATACAGACGTCACAAAAAATCGTGTAAAGTCGCTTATATCTCTAAAACGAGAGCTCGTGTTAAGATAACACTTGCAGTTGTACATCTAGACATCATGACAATCACACGTATAAATTGGGAACATTCAGTGATCATTCGTTTTCAAGCAATGTGAAATACAAAATCCATTTCACAAATCGGGATTACTATACTTCCTTATACTTTGTATAAGGAAGTAAAAAGGGGGATCTCATATTATAAGCCATATGATTAAGAAATAAATATTAATAACATATCTTTAAAAAGCGTCTTTAAGACATACCAAATTTTAAACTATTGAGTAATTGTCTCTTTAGATTTTCAGAAGAACTTGAAAATTCCAGATTGACAAAAAAAATTAATATTTTTTAATCATATTTAACGAACATTCACTCTGAATATGTTTTCTAAATTTTGAAACACTTGCTTTAAAGTATAAATTTTGCTTACAAAAACTACATAAAATGATTTATTTTCTCAGACACTTAATTTTAACATAACTAATAATTTAACCATATTTGACAAAATAATCAACATCAAATAATCACACCTAATCTATATCATGATGGCTGCTTAAATTAACATCGTGACAATGTTATTTCGATAAACGGTGGTATTAAGGTATTTTCAACGTTAAATGTTATGTACGAACATAGACTATAATAATATTAAACTAATACACAATAATGATCAGTTTAGAATAATACTTTGAATAAAATATTAGAAAGATCTAAAATAATCAAAGCTATTACTTATTTCAAAAGATTATTTGACTAATATGTAATCTACAAGGTTAAATTTCACAGGCAGACTATCTAGAGCTGTACCATATGTATTCTGTTCGTTACTTAGATATGGGTATTCTTTCAGACTTGAAGTAATGAATCGGTACTTTAGAATTTGACATGTTACTTTTTACTCTTGTTACTGTATCTTGTGTCACAGAGCAAAGTTTGAACATTTGTGCGGGAAGTCTGATCTCGTATGATGTGATTCGGTCTAGTTGTTTTCACATGATTTGGATTTCGGTAGTTGCGATGTTCTGTTCATAGTTTTGTTTATGTAAATTCATTAATGCAGGGTGCGAAATTTCTGCTCGCCAGCTCGCCATTGGTGAGTGGAAATTTCACTGTGGCGAGTAAAATTTCAGCCTAAATGTAGATAGAATTCTTACAGTATACGGTGCTACAAAAAAAAAAGATTTAAAACGTAAAATCATGCTAATCTTATTTAAGGTGACCACATATCCTCTGTTTAAGAGGACTGTCTTCTTTTTCAATGCTCTGCCCTCTTAAGTGAAAAAAAAAACATTACAGGACTAAAAAGTCCTCTTTTTTATGTTTTTCGTCCTCTGTCTTCTTTTTCAAATGAAAAGGATTTAGTCCTTAATTTTAAAAAAATTGCAAAACTGGGAAGTTCAATTACCTGTTGGCTGTATCGAACGGTTAACACTATAGCCACCTACATTCGAGACATATATAAAATCTATCAGGAAAACATGTTTTCTTATAGATTTTTTTTTTTTTTTTTTTTTTTTTTTGAGCAACCTTTTGGTTACTTTTTCAAAATTTTAAGGTTTAGCAAATATTCCTAATGATATTTTTTGTGGTCTATATGTGATCTATAAATGAAAAAAAGAAAAAGCCTATTGTACTTCTTTAGCAATTGAATGAAATTGACAGTTTAGATGAATCTACTAAGTGCTCAATGACATCGTTTAAAGACATTTACTATAAACAGAACTGCGCATGAAAGACTACTTTTGCATAGCAATACTCTCAAAACATCATAATTTAACATGAAAATTTTATGATGCATTGAACAAGATGGCCTCGAAACAACAAAGTCTCAATTTGATTCTGTATTTTTTATTAATATATAAGTAATTTCATAAATATTTAAATAAATGAACATTTATAAAAACGTATTTAATATTACAGTATCTTTACTTAACATATGTTCTACTTAATAGCAAATAATACCTAAAATTGTTGTCAGCTATGGCCCCCATGTTATCCTATGAGAAAATTTGTTTCTATAATTACTCATTACCTAATGTGTTTTTTAAAAATCCGTTTTCACATTCAGAAAACTCATAATCATTAAATTAGAACTTATTTTCCAAAAATTGATTTTTTAAATTTTTAGTATTTCATTTTGTGGCTAAAACATGAGAAAAATACACCCAGTGAAAATTCACATATTTTAACTAAAAATTAAAATGTAAAAATTTTAAAAACTAATTTTTCAAAAATGAGTACTTATTTAATGATTGTGAATTTTCTGAATGTGAAAACAGAATTTTAAAAAATGCATTAGGTAATGAGTAAAGAAAATTTCCTATCGGAGAACAAGGGCCAACAATTGCTACAGATCTGTTGTAAATGTATGTACTTTAATTAAGTATGTTCTCAAAAAATATTTTCCCTCTTCCCAGTGCCCTACCAGTTGCCGAGCATTTTTCTGCGCTCAAAGCTGGTAGACGGGAAGTGCCGGGTTCGATCACAAGTTGTGCTCGTTGACCCAGCTGTCTGATGTTTTCCGTGGTTTTCTCTAAAATTTGCATAAATACGGGCTAGGATCTCTTAAAAAGACCCCCCCCCCCCACAATGGAAATTCCATCTATAGGCCTAGGATCCTAGCATAGTCAATCGGCCTTAACCCAACAACTACAATTAACCATCTTTCTGGTAAAGAGAAATTTTCTAATACTCCCAAAGTCATTTATAGACAAAAATACACAGAATTCACTGAAGTTACTATTCAGGCATTAAGGAATCGAATGATGTTTTAAATTGCGAAAAACACTTAGATAAATGTATCATTTTTTCGTGTGGATTCAGTAAATGTGAATTCAGTATGAACTGGAATTTTAAATTTTGATGTTTAAAAAAATGAGCTTAAACTCAAATTCTAGGAAAAGCTTAAATTTTACATACGTAAAGGTGAAGGTTTCAATTATTGTGAACAAGAGGCTCCTTACGAGAGGGGCAAAAGGATTCTCAGCTTTAAACGTATTTATAATAAGTATGTACGGAGCCCATAAAAAAACCATAGCCTTACTCTCTATGTGCCTAAATGAAACCTTGATTTTAGACCCCTCCCGAAGTAAAATCCTGGGTACGTCCTTGATTCAAACTCATTACTTGTTTGATGCTGTATCATATAAGATGTTCTTGTATGATTTGGATAGTGTTTGCAATTTTGTTTTAGAACTTTTATTATACAAAGGAAAAAAGTAAATTTTCAAGTTTTTTTTCCCCCTAAAAATATATGATTGCCAGAGTTTGAAGGCAGCTTAAATATCGGAAGCCTTTGCCATTTTTATGATGAATTAAAATGACTATTGCAATTGCGTGACTAAAGGTCTTGACAAGAAATATCTGAACTACTTCAATGCCAAATTTCAAATTTTGCCAAAGGGGTCTGATACTAAAGCTGTTCCATAAAAAAAAAAAAAAAAGCTTAATAAAATCCAAATTATGACTATTTACAGTCAAGGTAAGAACATAAAAGAACCTCATAAATTGGATATAAAGTATCAATAAAAATGAAAATTATTTTTTGACTCTAGAGAAGAAAAGTATTACTTAATTAAATAAAAATTTTGAGCTAATGCCAAATAATTATCGCTATGAAAATATTTATACACATGTGAATTCCTGATTTTAAAAAATGCACCAACTTTCATAGCGTAGCTGTTTTTTTTTTTCCTCTAATTTTTATTATTATTCACGCGAAATTAAAAGTACTGGTATCACCTAGTGGTCGAAACGCGACTAATTTTTTTTAAGTAAACATTTGAATAATAAATACAGAAATTCAACATTTCTTTGTAAACGATATTAGCAGCAATTAAATCTACACTTAAAAAAAAAAAAAAAAAAAAAAAAAATTAGCATTTTTATTTACATGATGGTTTATATCTGTATGAACTCCTCTATCTATTTAACTCGATTTGCCTCAATCCGACTGATTAAAATTTTTCGTCTGGCCATTTCAACATTTAATATCAAAACAATATGTCTACAGCAGTTTGAAAATAAATGAAATTGTACTCATTTCTGTTGTCTGGCAAATAAAAAATAAATACAATAAAATAAAGCCACAAAAATAGGCTGAATCATGATCTGATATATTATTTACATATTAATGCACAAACATGAAATTTATCAAACTATCACTTTAAATTTGAGCTGCCGTAAATCATTAAAAAAAAGAAAAGAAAGAAAAAAATTAGATAAAAAAAAAAAAAAAAAAAAAAAAAAAAGAACTTTCATAAATCAAATCTTTTTTTAATTTGCATATATGTTCAATAGTATAAAATTTCGAGCCATTGTTATAGGAATCAGACAATTCATTTGAAAGGAATGTTAAATACAAAAGATTATGGGTATAAATAAATAAAAGTGCATAAAAAATAAAATTATTTTTAAATGCCTTCTTGACATCCTAAAAAAATAATTTTTGTATTCTGCAAATCTGGCTAATCAGACCTTTCGAGTGATACCACTATCAACCTTCTACTCCCTTAATGTGTTAAAAATGTAGCTCAAATTTCATGCTTGCCTATTAATCTATAGATTTTATTTCCAGAAAAAAACAAAAAAAAAAAAAAAAAAACAGCACACATTTTATTTCCTTATTTTGGCATCAAATATTTCTTTCTTTTTAATCCATTTTAAAGTTTAAATGGTGGTTTTATTTAATATCTTTTGATCCAATTATCCGAATGAGCTAAAAAATACGGAGTAAGCTAGATTTTTTCCTGAGTAATAAGTGTGCCACTTTTGGTAGCTGTCGGTTGAATGGTATAGATTTGTATAGCGAACTAAAAATCCGAGCAAATAAACAATCAGCTTTATATATAGAGATGATGTAAATACTGCTTTTATATTTCAGGGAAATTTTTTAAAGTTAATTTTAATTAATTAAAATATTTTAATTAACAAATTCATTAATAAATTCTGAGTAATTAATAGTTATATAATTCTTTGAATGTCATTGTTTATTCAAAAATAATAATAATAGAAAGAAAAATGAATTTAAAACTGTATCTAGAGTTTTTCATTCACCTTTAGCACATAATTTATTCATAAATTTTACAAACTAACTTATCTGGGTGTATTCAGAGAGTAAAATGGTCATTTTTTCCCGGATGAAAAGGAATAATATTTTTTCTTGTAATGATCAATCTATGTTTTATTACTATATCTATGATTGGAACTTTTGTCAGTCTCTGCTATAACAATTTTAAATAATATGGATAAATAATAATGATCTGTCCAGTAATAAGTGATGCAAATGGCATATTGAGGCTACTGATCTGCAGATCCATTAGTTGGTCAATTTTGTCTTAAGATCACATTATACCTAAAAAGGAATTTATTATATGTGTAGTAGTGGGTAATGGAAGTTGTGTGATTATTACACATCATATATCTTTATTTCTCTTTGACATGTGTTTCTCGTTTCTACAATTTTATATATTTAAAAGGTCTAAGCGAGTCTAAGAGAATTTTGCTATTGTCTAGTATCAGATAAAATTAATTTTGCTGATTATAATATATTTTAATTAGTTTAACCTTAAATGTTAACCTTTTTTTTTTTTTTTTAAATAGCCCCTAATAGCCATAGCTTAACTTCTGGTTCATCGAATCAAGAAGAATTATTAAGAGCATATGAATATGCTCGAAGGCATCCTCCTCCACCGATCCAGTATGATAATGGTCATAATCGTGGCCACAGTCATACCAGTGGAACAGGTACCACTGAATCAGAAGCCACTGATCCTGGTATTAGACAGTTTAGTGGTACTCCCCCTAAGCCAAATGAGAGGCGGCAGGGAGCATGCCTTACTCCTGGAACACAAAGTAAGGAATTTATATTATTTTGATTTTGGTTGTTTTATAATAATAATAATGTAATATTAAAAAAAAAAATAATAATAATAATAATACAATTGTATTCACTGTGGTGTTATATTTGTTCAATCTTTCTTAGATTACCTATACCCTTTCAGTATAGCTAATCTCAGAAAGTAACAATAGAACACCACTGTACTCTTTCAGTATTCCTTTATAGCTGGACCTGTCTTTGGGTGTATTTCTCCATCTCACAGAGGAGATTAATTCAGCAAGCAGTCCCCTTTTGAGTACAATTTACCTCTAGTTGATGTGCCTAGTTCTCAGTGTCCTGCTGAGGGCTGTCCTCCTTATAAGTCATAAGTCAAGCAGTCTCCTTTTTCCTTTCCCAGTTGTCTGGGGATGCAGGCTGCATTTTCTTATTTGTATGGGTTGGAACATTTCATAACTGCACCTGCATTTGAGGTGTGGAAAGGTTTTTTGTGCTTTTCAGCAGTGTATAAATATTCAGTGAACTTTCCTCTAATTTTTCACTAATAACCCATTCAATCATATGTGCTCAATACTGTCCCTCATCTTAATGCAGTCGACTTTTATGTACGTTTCAGGTAGAGTAATTTTAAAATGTAAAGAAGGCTAGGATTCTCAAATATAAGCTTCCTGTAACCATAAAAGTTCCCACACTTGTAGGGACTTTCACCTAAGTGGGGTATTGTCACTTCTGTGGGACTTTAAAGGGACTTGAGGTCACTAGTAGTGAACTGAGTTTGTTCTTGAGAGCCTGGATTGGTTGGTGAAATATGCTTGTACCTTTCTCATACCTTTTCAGTGTAACAAAATTTAATTACAGTAGATTTTTTTTTTTTAATTAGCTTAAAATACAAAATACGATTTTATATCTCTCTATGATTAATTTTATGATTATTTGGCTTTTAAATTAAATTAAATTTGCGTGACTCTTGTCTTCTATATTTTATTTTCATATATTTTCCTTAAATATAGATTTGTTGTATATTGGGGGGGGGGGGGGATTTCTGATGGAATTGTGCTATAATTGACATTACTTAGAATTATATGTATGAAAGGATATAACAAAATATGATTTAATTCTAAAAGAATAGAATTAATATTTAATTAGCAAAAACCCCATTTAAAAACATAAATCTAAAAATAATTTGTAAAGTTTAATTTTTATCTTATTTTCCCATCATAACATTTCATAATATGGAAGTAAATAAAATAGAAATTTTAAAAATAATTTTAGTGAGTGAATGTGATTCTGATTGTTTTGTTTTATTTATTTATTTTAATAGTTACATAAAATAGACACATTTTTCATTGGGAGTTTGACTTAGCCAGAGCCATCAGTTAAGTAGCTGATTAACCAGTAGAAGTAAGATAGAAGTAAATGAGCTAAATATTTCTATTCTACAATTAAAAAAAGAATTACAGAACAAAAAACTCTGCAAGTGATTGAATAGAGCATTTTCAGGATAATTGACTGGCTAAGTCTGTGCCAAGCCTCAATAAAAAGGCCTCATTCCTATTTTTTAGCAGATTCATCTGCTTATGCATGTAGATCTAGCTACTTTATTAGTAACTGTGTAAGTGAAATACATTATAAAAAGCACATATTGAACAAACATACATCGAAACGATTGTAGATATTAGATAAGTAACCAATATGTTATCATTATCATCAATTTATTAATGGTAAAAATAATATAAGATCTGTCATCTGTAGCTTTTCCTCAGTGGAACATATTTAGTGTTTCAGTTGTTCATTAATTAATAATTTATCTTGATTCATTATGCATGTAATAATTATACATTACTAGGAGAAAATTGTAGTCCATAAATATTACAATTGCTGAAGTATTTAGAAGATCTTTCTCATTTTTTTAGAGCTCACTTATTTATGTTATTTTTGATTTTATAGCTGGTGCTTCGGGTCAAAATACAGATTCTAGCACATCAGATGAAGCTACTCCTGTCAATACCCCTCATCAGGCCAGAATTATTCCTACAGGTTTTGGTGCACTGCCAAGAGACCGAGGTCGGACCTCATGGGGGGGACAGAAAGGACGTAGTCAATCTGGTGCCAAGAAATCTAGTTCCAAAGGAATTAAAAAAGGGTAAAGAAATTATTTTGCTTTTGACTGTATACTGCAAAGTTTTACTAGTAATTCTGTTTCATTACTGACTGATATCATCACTATTTATAATAATTTAAAATACAATTTAAGAAGATGGTCTTACAAAGTTTATTCTGATTATTTTTACAGAGTTTATTATGATACTCACTAAAAATTATGTGAATATAGGCTAGGATGCCATAGAAAAGACCCCCATGGAGGGTACTCGACTTAGGCTTAGGAAACATGCATAGTCAATCAGTCTTAATCCAAAATACTAAACACTGATATAGAAAGACCTTAATTATAGTAACCTCCCATTTTATCGTAACTAATTATGTACAATTTTTGTATGTATGCAGAAATTAGCACAGTTTAGACTTTTTGGATTTTAGTTTTATATATATATACTAGCAGACCCGGCCACGCGTTGCTGCGGCTAAGTAATACGTTGATAATTTGATAAGGTATATAGTAAGGTATATAGTATAATATTAACTGGATTTGGCGATTTTTTTTTTTTTTTTTTTTTTTTTTTTTTTTTTGGCGCCTTTTTGAACGATAACGAAGTCGTTCTGGATTCTTTGCAATAAAATACGGTAACCTGCATGCTTTTATTTTAGATTTATGATTTAGCTTATGATTTTATCATTTATGATTTTTAGATTTATGATTTAGCCATAATCGCCAAATCCAGTTGTGGGGAAATACTATAGTTGTTACCGACAACTATAACTTATAATATAACTTCAGTAATTATATTCGGATAATTATAACTTCAGTATCAGTATATCCCCACAGCTGTATTTGGCGATTTTTCTTTGGCGCCGTTTTGAACGATAACGATGTCGCTCTGGACTGTTTGTGATATAATATGGCAGCCTATATGTTGTTTATTTTGGATTTATTATTTTATGTTTTTGATTTATGATTTAGATTATCATTTATGATTTATAGATTTATGATTTAGCCATAATGGCCAACAAAAAATCGCCAAATATCGTTGTGGGGATATACTGATTAATATATTACTGAAAAGAAAATATTTTACTAAATATTTTAACGAAGTGGTGAGAAGATTCTGAGTATGTTAAAATTTTAATAGTAAATTCAAGTTAATCAAGAAGGAAAGCATTGAGGATTAAGATAAGAAAATTGCAAGATTTTAAGATCGCATTTTCAGCAATAAATATGAGTCAAAATTTAATGCAAAATACATATATAAATCAAAAATTTAATCAGGAACGTTAAATTGGTAAGTTATTAAAGAAAAAGTAAAGAAAAATAAGAGAAATAATTAATTAAAGTTTCGAACATCGATCATATAGATTAGCATTACAAAACAAATAAACAGACTTAAACTCTTCCAGACTTTTAAATAAGTTTTAAATTAAGTTTTAAAATTTAATGTTAAATGAAACAGACTTTTAAATAAGTTTTAAAATATTGAAATGGTTACTTTTTATTTAGAACGTTATGTATAGATTACAAATTTCTTAAAGAAAACGAAGTGATACAGATTAGAATAATGCAACAAAAATTGAAAAAGCAAGGTTATGTCGTAAATAAATTTTTAACACATGTGTCACGTGAAATAAATTGTAGCATATACATAATGTATCTGATATAAGATATTAACATGTTGCATCGGAATAAATTCCATATCTATCATCCTTGGCGGAAAAAAAATAATATCGCCAAATGATCTGGCACATACATTTAATTTCTTTCAAAAATCATGGTTATTTTAACAACTTATATTAAGAGAGTAATGAATAATATGAAACAATAGTTCACACAATACATATTACGAAAATATACATCTAGCTTGTATATTTTCGTGTCACGTTTTTGATCGCCAAATACGAAAAACTCCAAGGACGACAGAGCTTTGAAATTTAAAATTAAAATTTTGTCAATTTGACAGCAAAATAACTCAATCTAACGTATGCACATGATAAATAATACATATCTATACAAAAATATGGGGATTAAAATCCGGAAATAATTTTCCTCGTTTTTTAATAATTTTTTACAAAAAATACAATGGGCGATTAACATAAGAAATCTTTTTCTTGATTTCACAGACTGTCAGTGACGTCACACTTCGCTTGTGTATAACTACATACTTTATCAATGCGAATAAAATCTTTAAATTGATTATGACGTCAATTTTCGTGAGATGTATAATTTAACTTTTTATAATTTTTTAACGTTCACGTTTGATTAAATGTATTTACTTTTATGTCGAAAGAAAATGAACTCGTATTTTTTCTTTTTGGCAACAATTAATCTTATGGAACTCACAGATATTTTGGAGCAACTTTAATAAAGGTCTATAATTAACAAATAATTGCAATAAAACAATATTGTGACAATAAATTGAGATAAAAACTATCCTATCTCTCAAGTTGGACCAAACTGCGCACAGTGTGCAAAATTTCATTAAAATCGGTTCCTTAGTTTAGGAGTTTACCCCGGACAAACATCGTGACACGTAATTTATATATATTTATATATATATATATATATATATAAACACACGTTGGAATGCTATAATGCGTAAACAGTTGTAGTGAATGTATATGAAAAAGCATGAAAAATATACAAAAAATAAAAATATAGAAAATAAATGAAGGCAATTAGAAAATAATGCATTGAAGATATGCATACAGTGTGTTTCAGAACTCTTGGTAAAAAAAATTAAGGGATTGCAGAACACATCTAAATGAACAGTTTTTGTCATGCAAAACAGATTCCAATGGAAGTAATAAATTGCAAGATAGCTTCAAATATAACTTCCCCACACTGTCTGTACTTTTTTTTTTTTTTTTTTGTGCTTTTTTCTATTGCTTTTTTAATTTTTCTTTCATTCTAAAGTGTTACTACAGTTTAGAAAATGAAAAAAATGGGAGAAAAGTAAAAAAATAAATCCATTAAAAATAGCACAGACAAACACCCCCGCATAATCACAAGTGTGGGAAAATTCAATCTGAAGCGTCATCTAGCAGTTCACTACTTGTGTTGTGACCATGCTTTGTATGACAAAAATTGCTTGTTTCACCTTCGAGGGGGGGTGGAGTGCTGAGTACCCGGGGTCCAATGATGACCCCACACCTCAGCGGACCAGAAAATAGGAGCAGAATGGAAAAATAACGTGATGGCTTAAAAACAAAAAATAAAAAAAGGGGGACAGGCCGGGACGAGAAGACAAGAAAGGGAATTCTGAGCTCAATAAGAAGGAAGACAGAGTGAAATCGAAAATGACAGTTAGAATTACATTAAGATTTAAGTGAAACCTAAGTAAAAAGTGACAAGAGAATAACAGAAAGTTTAAGTATAGCATTACAATAATAAACCAGAAAAGAAGAGAGTTTAAGTATAGCATTACGATTAAAATAACAAGTTTTTCTTTTTTTTTTTTTTTTTTTTGGAATTTTTTAAGACGTTTTTGAATTTTTTTTTTTTTTTTTTTTTTACAAATTGACAAGAAAACAATGAAAAACTATAGAAGAGAGGAAAGAATAATACCAACATTAGGACGACGCCTATTGGCAGGATCCGTGTGGTCATACACATCGAGTGTGTTTAAAGCTTGATTGTCAATATATTCTAAATTTTCGTGGAATTTAATATTAAGGTGTTGTATAAAATTTTCGAGACGTGGGAATTTAATTTCACGGTACATTTGATAATTGTGTATATAGTATGGGAGGTCATAAATTTGCCTTATGGTTGCATTTTGGCTTCGGAAAAGCAGATTAATATTAGATTTAGATGCAAATGACCACACAGGGGATCCGTAAGTAAGAAGAGGACGAAGATGGGAAGAATAAAGGAGCATTTTGTTACTAGTTGACAAATCACTGTTCCGAGAAATTAGGGGGTATAGTTGGCTTTTAGCTCTTCGGAACTTATTACGCGAATCTATAATGTGTTTTTGGAATGTAAGTCTCGGATCAAGAATAATACCTAGATATTTGCATTGGTTAGACCATGGAATGGAGTGGTTGTTTAAAGTAATCTCATATTTATCTCTGTACTGGGGGCGCATAGCCGAAAAAAGGATGGCCTCCGTTTTATCATAATTGATGGCTATTCTCCATTTTTGGAACCATTTGGTTAAAATTTTGAGGTGTTTGGAGATAGCCGTAATATTAAATTTCTTATTTCTGTGTGCCGAAAAAATGCAGGTATCAGCTGCAAATATAGCCAAATGGGTATGGGGGTATTGGGGCATGTCGTTAATAAACAAATTAAAAAGTTTTGGAGAAATTTTGGAACCTTGAGGGAGACCATAATGAGCAAAGTAGTTGTTAGAAAGTTTATCTTTAACCCTGACATGGTAATTACGATCAAGTAAATAGAAGTAAATAAGTTTAATAAGAGGGGGGGGAAGTTATAGTTAATTAATTTAAAAATAAGACCGGCAATCCAGACCTTGTCAAACGCTTTTTCAATATCGAGGAAGACGGCGGCAGTAGTTTTCTTCTGGATTTTGTTGGTGGTGATGTACTCGACAAGGCGATAGACTTGATGGGTGGCCGAAAGATTGTTCCTGAAACCGAATTGTTCCGGAGTCATAATATTGTTATCTTCAATGAATTGATCAAGTTGTCGAGCAATGAAGACCTCGGTAAGTTTACTAAGTGAATTTAGAAGGGAAATGGGTCTGTAGCTGGAGGCCTTCTCGGAGGGTTTACCTTTTTTGTGGATAGGGGCAATAATAGCTGTCTTCCAGGCATGCGGAAAGTAACAAAATTTGAAGATATTATTAATTAGGTGGGTGATTTTTGGAATAAAGGAGCGTGGAAGATTCTTGAGTGCTTCATTAGTGATAGTGCTGATGCCAGGGGATTTTTTATTTTTAAGTTTAAGAATTTCTTTGATTACATCAGCATCGGTGAGCCTGGAGGGTGGGGGATTGATGTCAGAACTCAAGAATCTTTTGACTTGAATATTGACCTCTCTCTCAGTTTCGAAGTTAATAATAGGATTTCCCTGAAACTGTGTCTCAAATTGGATGGCAATAGCATCAGCTTTTTGATCATTGGAGTACGCATAGGAACTAGAATTTGGAATAAGGATAGGGGGAAAAGTATGAGCTTTGTTTTTAAATCTCTTGGCGGCCTTCCAGATGGAACAGTCATCTGGTGAGAGAGATTCTAGGTGTTTCTTCCAGTTTTCTTGCCTTTTTTTGTACAAGTAGTTTTTGAGCTCTTGCTGTGCTCTGTTCATGATAGTTTTATCAGCAAGCCTATGCGTACGTTGCCAGTTGCGCTTAGCACGATTCTTGTTTTTTATGAGATTACAGACATTGGGATCATTTTTATAGATTTCAGTATAAGGAATTTTAGTAGTAGCACCTTCAATAGCACTTCTAATTTGATTAGTGATTATATCGACCACGAGATTAATGTCATTGGTGCTATTGATGGGAGGGTAATCGGGAGGAAGTTCGTTAAGGATATTATGATAATTGGACCAATTGATTTTATTAATGAGATGGGGGGGGGGCTTTGGGAGTCCGGATATGGATATGAATTTTGATTGGATTATGATCAGAGGAGAGTGCTGTAAGAGACTCAATCACTTTGTCATAGTAAAATCCAAGGCAAATGCCAAAATCAATGGTACTACTACTGTAGTTAGTGAAATGGGTGGGGGAGTCCGGAAAAAGAATGTCTGCATCAGAATTTTGAATGAGGTCGAAGATACCATTACCATAGTTAGAATTTGAGGCACAGTTCCAAGAAGTATGATGGGCATTAAAATCACCTATAAGAAAGGTGTTAATGTCGTAAAAAAGAAGCTTTTTAATTTCCTTTTTAATAATTTGAATGTTCTCACGATTAGGGATATAAACCGAGAAAAAGGTCAAAGGAGGGGTTCCAGGAATCTTAAGAGTGATAGCACTAGCCTTGACGAGTTCGATTGCCGGTAAAGAAACAGGAATAAAATCAAGATTGTTTTTAATGCCAATGGCAGTGCCACGCATGAGTCTGTGTGAATTAAGGTAATCATTCCTAATAATAGTGTAATTTGGAATTTTGAGAGTGGTTTCAGGTCTAAGGTGGGTTTCTTGTAAGAGTAAAATATCGGGATTATGCTCCTTTATAAATTCCCTGAGCTCAAGAATTTTGCCAGAAATGCCATTGCAGTTCCAGGAAACAACGCAAAGAGAATTTTTAAGGGCCATTATTCAGCAGTGGACCATGGGAAAAAATATTTTGAAGGACAATTAGTTTAGCGGCGTGATCAGATTGGTTTTTTATTTCCTGCAAGGTGCTTTTTAATGAAGCTATTAAGCTGGAGAAGTTGGGGGCATTAAATTCTTTTGCGATGTCATTTAGAATAGTGTTTAATTCAGAAAGTTCAGTTAAAATTTGGGGTGGATTAAGGGTAGAAAGTCCCGGAGCGGGAGGGGTGGTTTGGGGGCTGGCGATATTGGAGTAGGAGATTTGGGGGTTAGTTAATTTAGGAACGTACGGTTTTCTGTTTTCGGGAAATTTAGGGCAGAGTCTCCAATTAGCCGTGTGATTACCTTTACAGTTGCTGCATTTAGGGTTGGGAATTCTTAATTCTTTAATGGGACAGTCTTTCCTTTCATGATCACCTGCGCATCTCACGCACTTGGGGGCCATTCTACAGGAGTTGGATTGGTGATGGTAAAGTTGACAACGAAAACATTGTCTGGTGCGGGTTGGTGCCTTATAATTTTCAAATTGTACGGAGTAGTATAAGATCCTATTTTCGTGGTATATTTCTTTTGATTTCTCGTTAAGCGGTAGGTCGACTTTAAATAGGGGTAGTATTTTTTGGTCGTAAATGACACAAGTTGATCAACTTTAAAAGGTTCATAACCTATAGATTTGATTTCTTCCAGAATTTCCGAGGGCGTAGTGTCGAACGGGAGGCCTCTGATAACGACTTTTAGGGTGGGGACGTATTCCTTTTTAGGGGGCATAACGTAATATTCCTTTTGTAACTCATCAAGTTTTTGCGTTATTTTTTCATAATTTGCAGGAGTATCAGGGTAAATTTTTAAGAAATCTCCCGCTGGGATGACAGTGAATTTGCAATGGCATTCCTGTTCTATGGTAGTGAGAAGGATTTTACGTTTTATATTTCCTTCATTTTTGACCGTTATATGCCTAGTTTTGGGAGGTAAGATCCTTTTATCTTTAGTAGTTTTCTCAACAGGTTTGGTAGGTAAGGTTTTATCATCTAGAATTTCCTCATTTAATGATTCGAATTTATTTGACAGATTTATGGGGTCAGTTATGCTTAATTTTGACATTTTAGAGTTGGCACTATCATTAGTAGTTAAAGTAAGATTTCTACGTTTTTTGGAGGGCTGGAAGGGGTTAAACAAGCCATCACTTACCCCACTCGAAGATGCCATACTGTTATTGACGTCCATGTCATCGGATGTGTTGTTGGATTCTCCCAGAGATGATAAGAAAATGATGACTTTCTGTCTCTCCTCGTCGTTGATAGAGTTTAGATTAAATGAGGTGCCATCAGGCAATGAGAGAGTGCCGTCATTAAATGACACTGAATTACTATTCATAATGGTTGATAAAGGAACGTTAGCAAACACTACGAAACAATAAAAGCCCTTAAAAGGGCTTCGTAGTGCTTAAAAAGCGAAATCACAAAAGTTAGCAAAAAGCGCCACCAGATGGCAGCACTGAGCCGGAAAACTAAAAGCGTCTGTCTCTAATGGAATATTTGAATTGAATAAAAAGAAATTGCTTGTTTAGTTGTGTTCTGCCAGCCTTTAATTTTTTTTATTAAGAACTCTGAAACACCCTATATAATAACATTTTATATAAATTTTCCTTGAAATAGTGGATTAAAATTTATACTATAAAGCAAAATAAAAAATTTTAAATATACAAATATTTGTACAATAAAAACTTGTATTAGAATTTTACTATTTTATTATAATTTTTTAAACACAGATAAAGTTATTTTTTAGTTATTTTTTTTTTTTTTCCTTTCTTTTTAAGAAATTTATTTTACAACATATGAATAGTTATTATAAATCATTCAAAGGAATATTTTTGTAAATTTATTTACTTAAAAGAGAAGTACTTTGCTCAAAGTTATCGAAATTATTCCTTACTTTATCGGGTTCAGTTAATGATGAATCACCATTAATATCTGACAGTGCAATTTGTATTTTTTACATAAAAAACTTTACTAAAGCATTTATTGTTCACATTGATTGAGATCTGTGGATTTCTAGAGTGTGCAGACTTAAGAAATGTAAATTTCTAGAAGTCTTTTTTTTTTCTTTTTAATGTTTCTGTATTAAAATGAGTTATAATTTGGAAATTCTTGCAAGTATTTTTATTTTCATTTATTGTATTTCATTTATTATTATTATTATTATTATTATTATTATTTTGTCATTCTTAGTTATGCAATTTTTAAAGATTAATTTTATTTAAACATTAAATGTGCACTCAGAGTGATATTTTTAGGCAAATATGAATGTTTACCCATAGGTTATCATCTTCCTTAATTGTGTTTTGCACTTGACTATTACATATTCAAGTGTATCATGCTTTTTTTTACTTGATTCCTGTCTTTAAAAATATAATAAGAGACTTTTTTTTCTTTCTTTCTTTTTTCTTTTTTTGCTTGTAATTAATTAAAAATTTGGTGATAATTATCTAAAGTATTAATTTAATTTTTCAAGAAAACTATTTAACCAATATATTTACAATTCTAGGGAAATTAAAATCTGTTAATAACAGAAAAAAATGAAAGTTAAATTCCAGATTTAAGTGAGGGAGGGGAAGTCTTATTTGTGTTACTTATTTATTTCATAAAATAGCCAGTTTTCTCTTTTTTTTTTTAAAATAAATATTGATTGTTTATATTAAAATTATATTTTAAGAATGAGGTAAAGAACAGACTAAGTGAAATAGTAAAATAAAATTTTAAATATATTGTGTAAAATATTTTGTTTGCTGTCTTTTTGAGTTAAATATTCCTCATACTAGTAAAATAAAAAAGTTTGCTTTTAGTATTTCATGTAGTAATTGTATGTATATTAGTTTTTTTAAATTGTAGTTTATATTCTAAAACACCTTCAGATTTTATAACTGTAAACCTTTGAACCCTATGCGTTACATGCTCTATGATCCTGGCTCATTATCATACACTCTTGATACTTCTAATTTGCCTGTTACATATATTTAAAAAACCCTTATATTTTATTTTAGCATTGTTAATCCTATCACTGTTTTGTAGCATTTTGCTGCTGCTGCTTTTTCTTTTTTTCTTTCTTTTTTTTAAATTCTTAGTTGAGTATTAATTGGCTATTTTTTAGTGTTCCATGATTATGTTTAAAAAAATATAAACTCAGTAGGTTTTCCTTTTTTCTTTTTGTTTGTTAATGAGGATTATATTTTATTCACATTTTAATGGAAATGTCGAATTTGTTTTAGCAAAAGTGGAAAGAGACTAAACCAGTTTTTGAACCTGGGTCTTGATGCATGATGTGCTAGTGTCTAAACAGCAGAACAACCTAGTCAGTTAGGTAGGTCAGTTAGTAGAGCATTGACCCACCACAGGATCTAGATATTCTGGTTTGGTCTTTTTTTACTTTTACTAAAATTAATTCAGCATTTTCATCAAAACATGTGTAACATTATATGATCAAATTAAAAAAAAAGAAAAAAGTTTATATAGTGACAAAAAATATGTCATTTGTTATCATTTTGATTCAATTATTTTTTCTTCCTAGATGATATCTGTTTTTGTCATGATTATAGGGCTTTTAATTAAGGATAATGTAGGCAGGTGCCTGAAAATTAGTCATTCAAATATACATATTACTTTCTTTAACAGTTTAATGGCCTGTAGGGTTCAAAGGATTATGTAAGATTTTGCTGTCAGGGGGGATGATTATGTTAATATGCCTATCAACGTGATGAAATTGAATCCTGCATCTTCTTTTAGGCAACATCCGAAGAGGGATAAATAGCAATCAATTAGTACATCTGTTTTATTGAGTTACTCAGTTGTTTGGTTACTTTTGCGACCAACACTGAGGGGCCTTTGATTCTTCTCACCTATTGTGCCTCCTCATCAGCAGGGTTTGACCCACTCATGTCAGCATCTATTGTAAGTAGATTAAATACACCCAAATACTTCTTGATCTTAAGACAGTGGTTCTCAAAGCTTTTTTCTATCCTATCTTTTCCTATTCATTATTATTCAAATGAAAAATTTAAGCATCTAGACTAACGATTTTATTTCTATTTCATTTTTTAAATTGTTGTGAAATTATTAATAAATGAAAAAAAAAAAAAAAAAAAAACGTATTAAATGTTGATTGATTTTTGTTTGTTATATAGAAATCTGTTGTAATTGATGAAAAAAAAAAAAAAAAAAAAAGGGTTAAATTAAAATTAAGCAGATGATTTTTAATTTAAATATGCAGCCATCTGATCCATAATTCATGTGTTTAATAATTCACAATTGATTCATTGTTAACTTGAAAGGAATGCTGTTACTATTCTTTACTGTTTTACAAATCAATTAACAAAATTTATCGATAAGATGCAATTTTTTTATCCAACATGATAAATTTTTACAGTTTAGATTTTTCCCCCTTTATGCCAAAAAAAAAATCTGTATATAAACTTGAGGGCAAAGCCCTACTTTGCTGGTCACTATGTTTTAATGAATCATTTTTAAATAAATACTTAAAAAAATAATCTATTAAAATCGATCAATTACTTTTTGAGAAACAAACGAATTTACACACAAACCAAGGTTTGTGTCCCTTAGCCTTTGACAGAATCTTTCCTGAGTATGCTCTGCATGCTCTATATCTTTTATAGCCTTTTGATATATCTATAATAGCCACAGACTCCACTGCCTTTGACAGCATCTTAAATGGAGACATTGCATGTGTACAATTTCTTCCTTTTATTTTTGAAGAATTAATGCCTGTATATATATATATACTTTGAAAAACAAAGATTTTTGATATTGTTCAATTAATTCTGGAGAAATAAAAGAAATTGCACATGAACCCTTTTTGTGTACCTACTGCCTTCAGCAGAGTGTTCTCCTCACTATTATTTTTATTAAAATCCCCGTTTGTTACACCCTATCAGTATTAAATGTGAAAATCAGACAATATTATATGCATAATTTGGGAAATTTTTTCATAATTTAGGAGTGATGCATTATTTTACTTTAAAAAGAAAAAATAAATAAAACAAACTTATATTAAATCATACTTCTGACTCATTTTAAGTTTTACTAAACTATATCCTGTTAATTGGGAAAGTGATTCATAATTTTGTCAGTAATGCCTGATTTCACTGTAATAAATTTTCATTCAATAATTTTATGACTCACTTCTGGCAATGATTGGTGCTAAATCTTAATTTTCATATTTTATTGGAGCACCTGAATGTGTTTTTTTCTGCATAATTGCAATGCGTATTATTGGTTTGGTTTGGTTTGATGAGTACATGAGATTTATTGCTTGACTCTAGGGCTGCTTATATCTCGAATAATCCACACCACAAGGGTTTATAAGTCTTTATTTAAGAACAGATACAAGAACAATGCATACATCCATGCCTTCTGCGGGATTCGAACCCGGGCCCAACTGTGTAGAATTCAGGGTCGCTAACCACTACACCGTCTGGGTGGCTGCAATGCGTAATACACACACATGATCTCATTGTTCAAGAAAGCAAATGTATATTCATATTGCCATTTTACAATGAAGAATATGTTGTTTTCTGTAGAATACCTTTAAATCAAAGAAATTTTATTTGTTTTTATAAGTACAGAACAAATTATTAATATAGAAAATAATCTTATCTTGATTATTTATCAAATCAAAATGTGTAGTTTTCTACAAATATCTGGAAATAATTTTAAAAATGACAAATTTTACCTTCATGGACATTTAATGAATCATTCATGAATGACTCTTTTTGACTCATTCAATTTTGAAATGAATTTTCTAAAGTAGTTAACTTTGTAATCACATATGTTTTAAACTAATACTTTAATGTAAATAGTGTTTTCACAGAAAAATGCTTAATGATATAAGATTTAGGTTGGTTTAATTGAGAAAAAAAAAAAAAAAAATCCATCCACTTTATGAAATTAAGTTTGTACCTAAGAGTTATTTTTGAAATCAGTCTGTTTAAAGTACCTAACTTTATAATTAGATATTTTTTAAACTTATAACTTGGTTTATACTGTGTTTTCGCAAAAGTTGTTTTTAATGATATAAGATTAATGTTCAGGATTCATACTAGGAAAACTAGTATGTTATGGCCACCACAAGACTTTCTTCTATATTTTCTTATACATATTCAATCAGTAACAATATTAAAAAAAAAAGAGTACGATTTTTTTTTCTAAGTTTTTTTTTTTGTTAAAAGCAATACATATTCAATCGGTAACAATAAAAAAAAAAAAAAAATTTTTTTTTTTTTTTTTTTTCTTGTTAAAAGTAAAAAAAATCGATAACTTTGTTTTAAATTATCACAGATTTATAGTTCAACCATTCATTTTAAAGGTATTGACGAAATCTTTCGAAAGATACCCATCTTCAAAATTTACCCCCCCCCCCCCCGGGGGGGGGGAGGGTACTTCCCCTCCAGGAGGGGTAGCGATGACCCCACCTGCACAGAAATTTTTTCCTAGTTAACTATTACTATTATCAATAACTCGTATTAATTTTACAATCACAAGTTAAAAATAACTCTACATTTATATGAAATTTTGACCTATACTGCCATGTTAAAAATTTAGAAAACATGAGATCACAGCGCCACCTGTTGAGCGATTGATCCCCAAATGTAATCAGCACCCGCTTATGTCAGGGGCCAACTAAATAACAAGTTTTGTTAAATTTCGTGAAAAAAAAAAAAAAAGAAAGATTTTTTTCCCAAGTTTTTTTTCGTTAAAAGTAAAAAAAAATCAATAACTTTGTTTTAAATTATCGCAGATTTATGGTTCAACCATTTGTTACTTTCTTCTATATGTAATATAGAGAAAGTATTGGATTCGTAAAAATTTTCGACCTCGGGTTTTTGATGGATTTACACGTTTTGAGAGCTGTAGAATAGATTTGACTATTTTTAGAAAATGTCTGTCTGTCTGTCTGTCTGTCTGTCTGTCTGTCTGTGTGTGTGTGTGTGACAAAATTTTGTGGCAACTGTATCTCAGGAACTACTGCACAGAATTTCATACAAATTGGTATGTAGTTGCACCTTGACATAAATTAGTGCCTATCAACTTTTGGTAAAAATTGTCTTACAGGTTGCGTTGCCATCCCGCTTTTTCTAAATTTTTAACATGGTGACATAGGACAAAATTTTGTATAAATGTGCTTAAAGAGAATTATTTTTTAGTAATCATTATGAAATTTACAATAATTATTTATAATAGAGATAGTCAACTGGGAAAAATTTTTTTGTACGTGTAGGAGCTTCGCCACCCCCCCCTGGGGGGGAAGTCCCCCCTCGAGGGGAGTAAATTTTCAAGATGGGTATCTTTCGAAAGGTCTCATCAATACCTTTAAAACGAATGGTTGAACTATAAATCTGTGATAATTTAAAACAAAGTTATCGATTTTTTTTACTTTTAACAAAAAAAAACTTAGAAAAAAAATCGTATTATTATTATTTTATTTTTCTTTTTTTAACAAAACTTAACCAAACTTGGTATTTAGTTGGCCCCCGAAATAATTTGGTGCTGATTACATTTAGGGATCAATAGCTCAACAGGTGGCGCTGTGATCGCATTTTTTCTAAATTTTTAACATGGCAATATAGGACAAAATTTCGTATAAATGTACATAATGAGCGTTATTTTAAACTTGTGATTGTAAAATTAATATGAATTATTGATAATAGTAGTAGTTAACTACGAAAAAAATTTTGTGCATGTCGGGGCACCGGTTCCCCCCCTGGGGGGAAGTACCCCCGGGGGGGGGGGGGGGGGGTAAATTTTCAAGATGGGTATCTTTCGAAAGATCTCGTCAACACCTTTAAAACGAATGGTTGAACTATAAATCTGTGATAATTCAAAACAAAGTTATCGATTTTTTTTACTTTTAACAAAAAAAAACTTAGAAAAAAAATCGTTTTTTTTTTTTTTTTTTTTTTTTTTTAATATTGTTACTGGTTGAATATGTATTACTTTTAACAAAAAACAAAAAAAAAAAAAAAATCGTATTTTTTTTTTTTTTTTTTAAATATTGTTACTGATTGAATATGTATATAGGAAAATATAGAAGAAAGTCTTGTGGTGGCCACAACATACTAGTTTTAAAGGTATTGATGAGACCTTTCGAAAGATACCCATCTTGAAACTTTGCACCCGGGGGGGGGGGGGGGGGAAGAGGACCGATGCCCCCACATGCACAAAATTTTTTTCCTAGTTACCTACTACTATTATCAATAATTCATATTAATTTTACAATCACAAGTTTAAAATAACTGTCATTATGCCCATTTATACAAAATTTTGTCCTATGCTGCCATGTTAAAAATTTGCATAAAATGCGATCACATCGCCACCTGCTGGGCGATTGATCCCAAAATCTAATCAGCACCATTCCATGTCAGGGTCCAACTATATACCAAGTTTGGTTCAATTTCATTCATTGGTTCGTGAGATACGGTGAAAAATATGAAATTTTGCGATCACAGCGCCACCTGCTGGGCGATTGATCCTCAAATCTAATCAGCACCATTCCATGTCAGGGTCCAACTATATACCAAGTTTGGTTGAATTTCATTCATTGGTTTGTGAGATACGGTGAAAAATACGAAATTTTGTCCTATACTTCCATGTTAAAAATTTACATAAAATGCGATCACAGCATCACCTGCTGGGCTATTGATCCCCAAATCTAATCAGCACAATGCCCTGCCAGGGTCCAACTATATACCAAGTTTGGTTGAATTTCCTTCATTGGTTCGTGAGATACAGTGAAAACAAGAAACCACAGACACACAGACAGGCAGACAGACATTTTTTAAAAACTATCAATTCGTGTTCAGGACATCCCAAAACGTGTAGATCTGTCAAAAAACGGAGGTCGAAAATTTTCGCGAATCCAATTCTTTCTCTATATTACATATAGAAGAAAGTAAAAAATCGAGTGGGATTTTCCCACTCTAATAAAAATTTAAGGAATTTTTCCAATTTTTATGAGTAATTACATTTTTTATATTTTGGCAGGAAAAAAAATGTTTTTTGAGAATTGCACAATCTAACAATTGTAAAAATAATTGTTAAAATAACTGTTAAAATAGAAGTTTGATCTTTTCTTTCTTTTTTTCTAGTTAAAGACCTTCACTGCTTCTTTAATTTCAGATTATTCATAATCTAAATTTTCATAAGAAATGCAGGCAGAATTTCTTAAATTCTTATCCTTAATCTCTTTTGAAATGTATTATTTCATTTTGAATACTCAAAGAGTATTCAATAAAAGTAGGGTTAACTAGAATAACTAAAATAATGTCACATGTATTGGCATTATAGCTGAAACACATTAGTATATGTATTTTAACAACACTAACTTCCAAACTTTGTAACTCTTTGTTAATAAGGTATACACATCTTCCTTCTTGCATTCTCTTACATTTATTATTTACTTTAAAATAAAGAAGTGTTTTGAAAAAAAAAAAAAAAAATTCTCCTACTTTGAGAACTTCTTACAAGAATCACAGACTTTAAAAAATTATCCAAAGTAAAAAAAATATTTAAAATATTTAAAAATCATCACGTCTTGTATATAATTATATTAAACTTTAATCACATAAAAAAACCGAGACAATATACACTAAAAATATACAATTTAAATCATTAAAATACACAAAACATAAATTTAAACGTTTTGAGCCTTTTACAAGCTCCTCATCAGTAAAACATCAAAAAGTAATTCATTAAGTGGAACAAGAGAACTCCTTTAACAGAGTACAGTGTATTCAGCGGGAACTGTGCATGCCTCATTAAGCAGGGAAAACTGTTGCTTTGTATACCAGCCCTCGAGGAAAATTCTTGAATGATAATTTGAACAGTTAGATATGATTATTTTATAGTATTGCTAAAATCAGGTAAATGGTCGGTTTCTATGACATGTTGCACTATTTTAGAACGTATATTGCGGTTTTTGAAATTTCTTTTATGTTCGAGAATTCGGGTATGAAGGGAACGGCCAGTTTCACCAATATAAACCAAACTGCAAGATTTACAAGGAATATTATAAATAACACCTGTATGGGAAAAGAGGGGGAATAACAGGTTTAAAATTAGACAGGAAATTAGGAATTAGAAATTAGGGTTTATAGGATACAGATATATTAACATAAAAAATGGAATAAAATATCCATTAAATAAAAAATGGATAAGTGCTGGATGAGTAGTGGGAAGAGCCCCCATATAATATATTTTTGATTGGTAATTTTTAAAATATAGTGGGATTAAAAAAAATAATAATAATAACAGTAATAATAATAATCCATTTTATCAATTTGAAAAGGCGCCCAAAATTCCTCTTTTGAAATGAGTTGCCTGGATATTTTCAAGAAGCACTTTGCTTAATATTATATAGGATATTTTACACTGTATATTTATAAAATCTAAAACATTGAGTGCTTTCCTTTAGAAAAGACATTGCAGTTATGAACAGGGTTTTCAAAAGGTTTTTGACTTGATATTTTCAGTAAAAAATAATGCTACATAAATTTTAAAAAAAATTAAAAACACTCTTTGAATCCAAAATGTACTAAAATTTTTTAATTAGAGTTAAGAGGCTCAGCCTCCCCCCCCCCTCCAAATCTGTTACTGCTTGAGCATGTATTGTCATCGGAATTATACATGTATGAAAATTTTAAGCTTAATCAGATTATAGGAAGTGGCTTAAATTTCAAAATCAAAATTTTAAATTGAGTTGGGATTTAGGGACCACCTCCTTAAGTGTGTTATTGCTTGATCATGTATTGTCATTAGAGTTGTGCATGTATGCAAAATTTTAACTCAGTTGGATTGTAGGAAGTGGGTTAAAATTCAAAAACAAAGGACCATTAGGCCCTTTAGTCCATTACTGCTTCAAGCCTGTATGTCATCAAAGTTATGCATGTATGCAATCTCAATTGGATGATAGAAAGTGGGTTTCAAAATCAAATTTTTAACTGGAGTTGAGACACAGTAGACCCAAGCTCCTCTCTGTAAGTCTGTTACTGCTTGAACAGTATTATCATCGGAGTTACACACATATATAAATTTTCCGCTTAATCAGGTGATAGTAAGTGGGTTAAAATTCAAAATAAAATTTGCTACTGGAGTTGGGGCCTAGAATCTTTTCCCTTAAGTTTATTGCTACTTGAGTATGTATTGCCATCATTATACATGTATGCACAATTTTAGATTGGTATGCTCAATCATATAACAGAAAGTGAGTTAAAATGCATTTAGAAGATTTGACACTGACAGATAACAAATGAAGTCTAATAAAAGTGTGTAGAAAACAACATATCCTTTTACATTCCTTAAAAAAAATGGAGGTTGGGGGGGGGGGGGGGTAGTGCTCTGGGTCACCCAATGCTCTAGACTAAAAAATTATGAGTTGTAACTAGTGGCTACCAGATTCATAAAAAAATGGTAGCCACATTTGCAGCTTTGATAGACACTTTTAGATATAAGCATACACACAGCACAGAAACTAATGTACTCATTCTCAGTTAGTAATATTAACAAGCTAAAAGACCCCCTCCTCCTCTCCCCCCCCCCCCCCCCGAAAAAAAATAAAATAAAATAATAAATAAACTTATACTCAACAAAAATGACTCACAAAATTTCAACAGAGATATTTTTTTAATATGAAACTACAGATGATGTCTGTAAATTAAATTTTTTAAAAGCATACTTTTATTCCAAATTGTACTAAAATTTTTAAACTGGAGCTAAGGGCCCTAGTTCCCCAGGCTCCCCTAAGTTTGTTACTACTTGAGAATTTATTGTCTTTGGAATTATACATACATGCAAAATTTTAGCTTAATCAGATGATAGGAAATGGGTTAAAATTCAAAATAAAATTTTAAATTGGAGTTGGGAGAGCAGTGCTAACAGACCCACTTCCCTGAACTCATTATTACTTGAATATGCATTGTCATCAGAAATACACATGTATGCATATAAAATTTCAACTCAGTTGGGTGATAGAAAGCAGGTTAAAAGATTCAATTTTTATGCTTTTTGGGGTGGATGTTTGTTGGTAGCAATAAGTGTTAGAAATGAGACGACTTTTTCAGTTTTAAATGATAAATGGGCATCTTCACATAGGCAGTATTTAAAATTTTAAAAAAGAATCTGATGAGAGAAGACTGATTTTGTAGCTTTTTACCTTTTACCATAGTTTTGTATCATCCCCCATAGAAACTATGCTGGATCAGGTACATGTCGGCAGGTATGAGACATGGTGCCATTTTTGTCAACTAAGGTTTAATTTTGTGGTAGCCATTCTCATTGTAATGATCCCCTGTTGGTGACTGGCGACTACTAATCTAGAGCTCAAGGGGGGGGGGTATATACTGTTTATTTTTGCATAATCTTGAGGAGCATATCATTCTATCTTATTCTTAAATTTAATTTTGTGTTATTTTCAATGTTTATTATTATTGTTATGCTACTTAAAAAATATTATAAATAAAGCTTTATAGTTTTTAAAGTCAGAAGTGAATAATTTAATGATTGAACTAATTTTAATTTCAAACTAAAATAATTATTGTTTTAGTACATTGTAAAAAACATACATAAAAACAACATTACATTTTTGTCCTTTTCCAAGATGATCAGTGGGTTAAAAGTATCTTTGATAGATAAAAGTGGAAAAAATAATAATGAATTATAAAAATATTTTATATCCATCTGCGAAATCCAATGAATCTACCTCATAAAGGCATTTTCAATAATATATTTTATAATTACAGAAGTTTGAAAACTCAACACACACAATTTCTACTTTATCATATTGAGATAAATAAGTATATATATACTGCTAAGCCAGATTTCAAAGACTGCTCTTGACATGCGGCCAAAAAAATGGATTATTCCGGAGGGAAGGAAACATACGTTTGAAGGGTGAGAAAATTCCCCCTCTCACCAAACTAGTAATGAAACATCCTCCTGTCATTTCCCTCCTATCCTATTTTACAGAATATATTCGTCTTCTCCCCACCTGTCAGTCACATGACCCGTCTTTAATTCTTGGCTAGGCAGTATATATATATATATTTTTTTTTATACATTCAAAATAGTTTGAATTTTGCTTTGAATGTCTTTACTATATTCTACAGCAATTGGAAGAAATTTATTTTCCTAAAAATGAATCCAATTCGAAATTTCAAACAGCTTGCTAATTTTGATGTATCGTGTTCATATTTCTTTAAAAATATATCTTTTTGTTTTAGAAACTTGACATAGTTTTGTTTACTTAAGTCTTTGTACTACACTGAGCTGACAAACTTGAAGCAAAATTTAGTTTCTTTTATTCTGATTCACCAAGGACTCGAAATATTTTTTTTAACAAATCTCATATACAGATTTTGTTGGTGTTTCAATTTAATCAATTTCAGAAGAAATTTTGAAGCGTTTCACTAACAGAATCCACTGAGAAATATTACAGCCACCTTTAAAAATATTCTAAAAAATATTTAAAACTATATTAATAAAATAAGTGCATATATGTCATCAATCTACCTGTCTTTTCAATGTTTAAATATGTTACAGTCATTGGAGAGCTACAAAATTTGTCACAAAAGTTTATTTTTAAATTTTAAATAGTTTTGTATAAAGATGAATAGTCTTAGTGTAATAACTTTTCTACAGTCTGAGTAAATTTTTTTCTTACAAAAAGGAACATTATTTGACATATTTCTTGTCATACTGTATCTTTTTCTACTGCTATTTAAATGGCAATTCTCTTCTTAAGGTGCTAGTTGATATCCATTCAGATAATTTTTCATCCCAATTAAAAATTCTAAACTAGTCATATGCCCTAAATTTATATTTTACCTGCTTTACTCTTAGAATAGATCTAAAGTAATTTTTTAGAACTTACAAATTAGTCAAGAAATTTTTTACCATTTCTGTTTTATAAATAAACAAAATACATATAACACATTTCTTTCATATTTAAACTTTGACATAGAAGTGTTAATTTTGCATTTTCTTTTCAAATCACATATTTTATTCAAAGATATTTGTACAACATAACTAGTATCCTGTAGTCATCACAAAACTTTCTTCTATATGTAACCTACTACTTATTGGTTAATATGCATATAAATTTAATCATCATAGCTTCTACCAATAAAGATTTCAAATATGGAATTTGGTGCAATTTCAACCAATAGATGTTGAGATATGACCATGAGAAAAAAGTAAAAAAGCGAATAACAGCAAACCGACTGTGGTCCAATATACATCCAGATTAATAAATATGCATAATTTCTCATAATATCTATCTTGTATACCAAGTTTGGTGCATATATATGTCACAGGCTCTGAGTTATTGTCTTCCATAAACAAAAATTATTTCAACATCGAAGTGCCACCTGTTGTTCAGTAAGAGGCCAAATTGAATCAGAATAACTTTTCATAATATCCATCTCACAAACCATGTTTGATGCATTTATATGTAATAGAAGCTGAGATATTGTTGTTTTGTAAACAATGTTAAAATTGCAGTATCAGCTGTCAGCAATTCGCTATGTCGACTCAAATTGAATCGACATAGTGGTTTATCATGATCCTCATACTTATCTAGTTTTGTGTCCTTTTTACAATATAGAAGCTGAGATGTAGCCTTCCCTTATATAGGGGAATTTGACAGTCAATAAAATGTTTCAGTCAAATTTGCTTGTAGAATATTGACAATTATGTATTAGATGCTGTCATATAGGAACTTCCAACAATTTTTATGTTTATGCTCCTTCTGGAAGAACTAGAATTATTGTTTTCATGGTTCTATGCATTCACCAACAATTTGGGATGAGTTTGAAATCCATTTATTTAAACTTTCAGTTGCAATATAATAAAGCTTGAAGATTTTCTATTTTAATTTAATTTAATTTTTATTCCCTCTCACGCTTTCTTTGCTTCTTTATTAAAAAATTTTGTACAGATTATCTCAACCTGAGCAGCACTATGTACACTTGCTAATATACTATATTTTTGTCCTGCTACTTTTGATAAACAGTTAATGTAAGTAAAAGTGAAATTTAAAATTAATAAAGAAACATGTTGATTTCATCAGTAACAAAATTACTCTTTTAAGAATTGTAGGTTATGTTTGTTTACTGTGATAATTAGTAAGTAATAAGAAAAATATTCAATAACTTCATTAGTCTATTCTAAAGCAAACCAATAAAAGTGTTTTACTTGTAGTCTATCATTAACCTAAACCAGAAATGTTCTGTGAAAAACATTAAATAACTTACAGTTTATATTATACTCTCAGTATGAAGAATGACTTATCTTATTATCATTGTAATTTAATATATTAGCAGACTTTGCCTGCTTTACTGGTCATTATGTTTAAATGAATCTCTTCAAATATAGAATCTGAAAAAATATAATGTTGAATAAAATTCCAATGAATTCGATCTAATCCTCAGTACAGATCATTGTTGTCTTGACAGCATCTTTCTTGCCCTCAATATATGCTGGATTTGAATTCCAAATGCCTGCAGCAGTGTCTTACCCCAGTATGCTGTATATGGGCAGGAAGAAACAAATTCACACATGAATGTTGGTTGGGAACCACACTACCTACAACAGCCTCTTTCCTACTTACACTATTCTGTGTATGTTAGTGAAAGAAAATCATAGCTAAAAAAGAACATTACTATGATAAAGGGGCAGAGTGAACTTTAAAAGAAATCTCAAAGCGATAAGTTCATTAAAATGCAAGATAAACGAAAGGAATGAAATTAAGAAAATTCTGACTGGAGAATCTCTAAAATTATCTCCTTATTTAAAAAAGGAAATCGTAATATATGTGATAACTACAGAGGTATTAGCCTATTGCACACTGGATACAGAATCTTTTCAAGAATTGTAGGCAACAGACTAAAAGTCATTTCACATGCACTATTATTAGAAGAACAAAATGGTTTTCGAAAGGGAAGATCCTGCATAGACCGTGTATTTACCCTGAAACAACTCTTTGAAAAACGCTGTGAATTTAATTTAGAAACTCATGTTGCTTTCATAGATTTTGAAAAAGTCTTTGACCGAGTAGATCGAGGAAAATTGTGAAAGATCATAGAGTATATGGGATACCCTCCTCATCTCATTAAAAGTATTAAGAGCCTATATAAAGACACTTCTATTGTTTTAGACCTAGGTTTTAAAATTTCAGATAAAATAATAATAAATCAAGGTGTGCGACAGGGATGCAGTTTATCGCCACACCTAACATCTATATTGACTATATCATCAGAATCTGGAAAAACAAAATCAAAACAGGAATAGGTCTCGGAAAAATTTTGTTTAACAATATACTATTTGGAGACGACTTATGTCTGTTTCAAGACAATGAAGAAAATTTGCAACGTGCAATTTTTACTCTAGACAAAATTGGAAGTGAATATAACTTAAAGATTTCGAAGAGTAAAACGAAGGTGTTTTGAAGGTAAAGAACCTATAAGAACAAAGATTATCTTAGAAAATTTGAGAAAATAAGCAATTTGAACAAACTTCACATTTTAATTATCTAGGATGTGACATATCTTATAATTACAACAATGATATACAAAACGAGCTAAATAAGTTCCAATACATCTGCGGGACTATAAGAAGAACATTAAGAAATACAAGAAAAGATACCAGAATAAATTTTTTCAAGACAATGGCGATACCAACTCTTCTATATGGAAGTGAGACATGGACGCTCAAAAAGAGTGATGAAAGAGAAATACAATCTTCAGAGATGAAATTTCTAAGGAGTGTGAAAGGTTGTTCTATAATGGATAAAATAAGAAATGATGACATCAGGAAGGAACTAAAAACTAAGGAACTAAGCCAATAATACATACTATAATAAACTATAGAAATAAGTGGAGAGAACTTTTGGAACGAATGCCAAATGACCGTATACCAAAGGCAGCTCTAAAATATAGGCCAAGAGGGAGAAGAGATAGTGGAAGACCATGTAAAAGATAAATTGAGGCCGAAACAGCCTTATAGCCTTCAACCGTGTTGGACATGATGATGATGATGACTTAAAAATATGATTTTTATTATGATAAAAGGAGAAAAGACACAGTTTTACAAAATTTTAGAGTGATATGCCTGGCCCGATGAAAAATCGGTACGGGTGATATTAGAAACAAAATGGCGGTTTGAAAGAATTTGCATTACAAAAGAATTTAAACCTCAAACTATCTTTCTGTTGGTCAGATTGAGGATTTTAATAGCTTTAAACCTTTCTCGACAACAGGGATCATTTTGTAAAAAAAAGAATGTGTGTAAATGGGTCCAGTTGTTTTTAACAATTTCTAACAAAGTTGAAAAGTGTTTATGACCTCAGTTTGTCTCTCTCTCTGTCCATGCTTTAATGGCTAGAAATATTTTCAGAATTTCTAAACTAATACATGTTATTCAAGTTCACTATGGTATATTCTTAATTCATAACCAAAGGGTGTTGGAGGGTTTATATTACCCCCCCCCCCCCAAGAAGAATTTGAAAAATTGTCAATTTTTTTTTGAATTATTCTACACTTTTAACATTTAATATTATGTATTATAGTTTGAACTCACTCTGAAAAAAAATCTGGCTACAGCCTTGAATATTACCTATTGAAAGTGGTGTAGTCACTACAAAAGGTTTTGTACAGGGATACCCTCTTAAAAAATGCTGATGTATTGTGTTCTGTAAGAAGCATTTTTATAAATCATTTTTTAATAGTACAATTATAATGCATTATATTGCACATAATCATAATAAATTTATTTATTTTTTCAAATGGATAAAAATATTTTCTACAATATTTTTATAATGTGTACAAAAAACATATTTTCTATATATTATGGTATGATTATCATTAAGAGTTGCAGGACCATATAGAAATATTCAGATACATTAAAAGCTATGATTAGAAATTGTTTGAATGCATTTTTGTTTGCAGTAAGAATTTTAACACTTTCCAACAATCTTTAAAAGAGATTATAACTTCAGTTAGTCAGTCTGTCTGTGCTCTAATTTCAATTAATATTTATAATAGAATGCTTTGAAATTAATTTATGATATATATTTGAGTTCACTATGGTATATCCTCTATTCTCTTGTGATTTTGGTATAAATAGTGCAGCTGATTTTCACACAGGATTTACAAAAATTCCTGATGCATTACAATCTGTGAGGGGTATATTTTTAAAGCATAATTTGAGGTTTTATACTAAATATAACATAACGAAATTGATATTCATTTTTAAGGTACACAAAACCAGTTTTTCTGTAAAATAAACTGTGATTAGCATAATTGATTAATTGACAGGACCCCATAAAGTTATTTTGGATTTATTATGAGATATGAAGATAATTGTACAGTGTAGTAAGGATTTTTTTTGGTATAAAATATGGTGCATATGCAAAGTTTAAATGATGCACAGAGCTACATAAAAGCAATTTTTATCATGCTTTCTCTTAAAGATGCTTTATGGGACTTTTAACCACTTGGGACTTTTTAACCACATAGCTAAAATAAAATGCTCTTTTACAGGCTTGCTGTTTTCAGACAAAATACTACAAAGCAATCACTACATGCAGGATACAGGAAAGCAACCTATTATATGTTTTTTTCTTTAAACTAAATAAAAAGGTATAAAAATAATTTTGCGAATTTTTATTCTTCCTAATCAAAAACAAAATATTTTTTAAGGTATAGAGATAAATTCATTGAAAATTAAATGATTTAATGGGTACTTTTGGTTGGAACGTGCTTTCAGTCTATGTGAAGCACATGATTTTTCGGTCTTGTTTAGTTTATGGTATGTAAACACACATGCAAACATTGTGTTTTGTATGAGGTATAGTCAATAAGTTCGGGGACTACCCTCCCCCTCTAATGCCAGTATGGTTGTAATTCAAATAACAATCTGGCTTGCAAGTCTGGTTTTCTGCACACACATAAGATGTCACATGACGCTTCGAGAAACTGATAAGATGTACTGCTTACCATTCATCTGCAGATAGTCAGACTGTGATGTTGATGTAGCAAAATATCCCTTTCGGAGCAACGTTCCAACATTAAATTCTGCTACAAATTAGGAAAAACTGCTGCAGAAACAGTATGGTTACTGCAACAAACATATGGCGACAAAACTATATTCACATTAAAAGTTTTCAAATGGTACAGTTTGTTTAAAAATGGGAGAGATGCTTTTACAGATGATCCACAAAGCGGATGGGCAGAGATCCCATGAATGGTGTCAATCATCCAACGCATAGGAGCAGTATTTAGAAGTGATTATCAGCAAACAGTCAATGCAATTGCAGAACAGCCACCATCAACAGAGAATGGTATGTATAAGTTTTTCATTATCTCCAGGAGGCAATCCATTGTAAACGTCCAGATGTTTGGAAATTGATTCCAACAACTTAGTTGGAAATATGCAATTGGTGATTATAAATACTTACGCTCTTAATCCAGAACCAGTTCTCCGTTGCATCCTATGTAAGTGAATAAAGATCCCGTCCATCAAATCTGTCGGAATTGAAAGATGCAATCGGCCAAGAGCTGTCATGTATACAGCCGGACATGCTGCACTCTGCCGTTGCTTGATTTGTGACACGCCAGCAATGTGTTATCAGACATGTGATAGTGGACAAGTGTAACACATATTGCTATAATAAATGATTTGGTAACATTATTTTTGTTTTGTACGTGTCTTTTCTTTCACTTATGTATAAAACGCCACCTATTGGCTGTTTTTTGAATTTTTTTTTTCTTATCTTAAAAAAAATCCCGTAACTTATCAATGCTAAATCTGCAAACTGTTTTTTATTTCAGTTATTTTTTCGGGTTTTATGAATTATTTAACAGGGAGCAGCCCCCGCTCATCACCTTTGGAGCAATGTAGAGCGCTTCTAAGGGGACATAATTTTTGTTATAGTTAAGGGGTATTATATTTTTTTGTTTATTTAAAAACTCAAAAGGGAAAAAAAAAAATTACAAAATTCGCCAGGCTTTAGCCTAGAGCCGACAGTGGGCGATGATTCAGAAGTTAAAATTGCCAGGCTATGCCCCACGCGACAGGTGGCATGAAGTATTAAAAACATTTCAGTGAACTGATGACATTTCAGAAGTAAATTCATTGCATGGCTGTAGTAAAATTTAGCTCCTGGGTTATTTACCCTACGCGACACAGGGCATGGTGGTACTGAACTTCAGATAAAATGTTGATTTTTTGTAAGACTTAAAAGAAGATACAGGAGCTTTGTTTAACCCTTTCAGGACCATAAGATTTCCAAGACTAAATATGCCAATACAACACAATATTTTAGCTATTATGGGTGTAAAGTAAGAGAATATCACCAGAAAAACATAGCAGGGTGTATAGGTTTCCTATAATTTCATGGGAAATATTTCCCCTATGGACCATAAAAGTAAATAAACGAAGAGTTAGGTTTATTATATCGGTATTTTATTTATTGCTTTGTAATACAAATTTATTGCTTTGTAATATAAAAATTATCAGAAAAGTAAAATAAATAGCTAGTTATGGTATTCTACGAAACAATTTCGTTTACTTGTGAAGCACAAGTGGACATTGCACATAACACATTTATTATGTGTCCTATTTTATATACGTTTTTTTTATTCGCTCAGAAACACATTTGCTGCCTTGGACATACGTTTTATTTTGACACTCAGTAAAAATAATATCAATTCAATAATAATTGAACAATCAATAACGATTTTTGTAGAAGGGAAAATATTTCCCTTGGGCATGAAAGGGTTAATCATTATTCTGGTGGGAAATTTCTTTTGATTGAATGTATAAATAGGGCAAGTAAGTAAATAATTAATCTGTTAAATTACAGATATCCATTAAGATTTCGAATATTTTATTTAGTTTTATTAGCAAACTTTTTCTAAAAAGGATGTTTTCCAGCCAATCAGAAGGTCTTGGTATTGGATTTCTTATATGGTAGGCTGATGTGAGATTACAAGAAAAATAATAGTGGTTGAGAGTTCCCTCCTGCCCACAAGGACACAGAAGAGAATGTCAGCAATGAAATCGGTTTAGATTGGATGGAAAGGGGCCATTGCCCGTTAAAAATGCAGTAACTGAAGGGGAGAGCGATGAGGAATTAGAGGAGACTACAGGGATTAAGCTGAAGGTGAATCTTCCTTTTTTTGAAGAGTCCCATAAATCCTGCCACTTTTGTGTTAATCTATGTTTTATTACTTTTTTGATAAAAGAGGGTGGAGCAGGAAGAGTATAGTAAATGGAATTATCTTTGGTAGCAGCTTTTGCCAGGGAGTCAGCAGTTTCATTCCCGAGTACTCCTCTGTGGGCAGAAACGTGTGCCAGGGATAAGTGATTAATGAGAGAGATTAGTTTGGATTTTATAGAGATTATTTGAGGATGTCTACTCCTGTGACGGACAATGGCTAGCAAACCCGATTGACTGTTGCTAAATATGTTAAAGGAAGAGTGGGTTACGATATTACTTTGAACCCATTCAATTGCTTTTTGGATTGCAAACAATTCAGCCTGAAAGACTGAATTGTGGTTAGCAAATCTGCCAGCCCACCGATGGACCACAGAATCCTTAAACAGCACACAGAAATCTGCAGCGACACTGTGATCTGTCTTGGAACCATCGGTGTAGTTGGCCACAGGAGCAGAGAGAGTGTAGCTATTTTTGTTACAGTTTATTATTTTGGCAGCAACATCTTTGGCAGGGTTAATTTCCAGCTTTTAGAAGTAGTTTGAATTTCAGTATTGGGGAAAAAATTATTTGCTAAATTTATATTGTTTAATTGTAGGATATTAGTTTTTAAGAAATTATATTCAGCCTGAAGATGAGTATGAGGAAATACCTGTGATGACAGTGAGGGCGTCAGTTGAGATAATCTTGTAGCCCTGGAGAGTTGTAGGAGAAAGGTCCTTTGGATAGAGTTGATTTTGGTTTGGACATCTGTCCTGAGACGACCTCCCCAAATGCCAGCCCCATAGGTTATTATTTTGTCTATTATTGCATAATGCCATGTTTTAAGGAAGGAGGTGGATATTCCCCATCTCCTTCCTACCATTTTGGTTGCACTGTGATAATGAGGCATTGTTTTAATTTTAAGGTAATCCATGTGGGCCAGCCAATTGGGTCCCCTACCAACAGTGATGCCCAGGATCTTAAGATGGGGTACATGATTCACGCTGACACCGTCGATTTTCATCACAGGCATCCTTTTAAGCAATCTGGGATGAGAGAATGTAAGAGCCTGTGCTTTAGTAGTAGAGAGTGATAAGTCCAAGAAAACTAATGTGTGACTAAAAAGAGAGAGTGCCTCACTGGCTTGGTCCTCCAGGTCCTTCCTGATTCTGCCCGAGACGATCCACAAGAAGTCATCTGCATATGCAAATGTGGAAACCCCCCCCAGAATTCATGCATAGCAAGATCTTATTGGCTATAAGGTTCCAAAGAATAGGACCCAGGCATGAATCCTGTCAGCATCCTTTAGTTTGTGGCTTTTCAGAAAACCACTGCCCCGATTGATAATAATTTTCCTGTGGGATAAATAAGAGACAATGACCCCTGCCAAATTACTCGGGCAGTTGAGTTCATATAAGGTGTTTAGAATATGAGGCTACTCGATATTATCGAAAGCACCTTTTATGTCAAGGGAGATAAGAGTGGTGTATTTTTCAGCATCAATGTTAACGGCGCAGGGACTCATTATCTGTTGTAAAGCCATTTCGCACGACCTGCCCTCTCTGAACCTGTATTGGTGTAGATGCAGTAAATTATTGGTTTCCAGAAAGTAATTAAGTCTTATAACAATGAGTTTTTCTAGTAATTTTCCTAATGTTGGTAACAAGCAGATCGGTCAGAGGGCAGTTTCCATTGCTTTAGAAAATACACCACCTCTCCCTTGCGAAGAATTTTTGGAAAATAGTGAAATTTCAACCAGAGATTTGTCCAGTCAATGATGATTTGTGGGATGGTGTAATATGTATGCCTAAGAATTTTAAAGTCTATATGATCTGGACCTGGTGCTTTCTTAATATTGAAACTGTGTAGAGTCGCTCGAACCTCAGCCTCCGTGAAGGGTGCATCCGAGGGAGCTGAGAAAGAGAGGATTGCAAAATAAGGGTATTTATTGGGAGGAAAAAGAATATCCGTGATATATTCAAGATTATTTTGTTTTGAGGACTGTGCTGGAGGACGCTCAAGTTTCAGCTCTGTGGTTGTAAAATATTTGTTTGTGAAAACTTTTTGAGCTGTACCAAAAGTGTTTGTTTGTGAGCAGAATTTTCTCCATGCTTGGTTTTTTACTTTGTTTACATGTTTTTTGAAATATGCCGAGAGTTCTTTAATCTTTAATTTTTGTTGAGGGTGTAGGACTGGGTCTAGATATTTTAATTGTCTCTTATGGGCTGTCCGTTTGTTACGCATGGAGCGGAGTTGGGAGGACCAGAAATTGAAGGTGAATTGCCAGCCTGATTTCTTAAGTCTGAATGTTGAAGAGGCAGCTGAATGGATTGAGTCCACTTAAGTTTTCTGTAACGCGCTCTAACTGTGAGATATTAGTTATTGTTGACATTAAATTTTGGATAGAAGACGTTGTTAATTTAAGATTAGATTTAAATTTATTGAAATTACTGTGTACTGTAGCTCTTTTAGAGTGAGAAATGGAGGGTGTAGAATTTAGAGAATATGTGATATAATTATGATCTGAACTATTATGTATGTCTAGTACTGACTAATCATTTATTTTTGCAAAGATTTTTGGGTTGACCAGAGTAAAATCCAGCCAGCCCTTGGCATTATTTTTTTCAAAGGTTGGATGTGAGTTCTCGATGCTTGCCAGACAGATATTATTGAATACTAAAAATTCGATTAGGCTGCTACCCCTAGAATCCTCTCTTGGTGAACACCAGAGTGGAGAGTTCGCGTTCAGCTCGCAGCCACAAAGAAAGAGAGATTTTTGAGTTATTGCCACTCTTCAAGACAGTCATCAAGATTCGAAGACGGAATGCATACACACTGCCGATGATCAATTTGCCCTCAAATGTGGTCAGTGTTAGGAAGACACAATGCTCCCCAGTACAAAGATGGGTATAATTTATGTTTGAGTGTTAATGACTATGTGCACGGAATATTGTTTCGAGCTGAACTTGGCCCAGGAGGCTGGGAAACCATACAGGGCATCCTCTCGAGTGCAATAGGCATCTTGCAGCAGCGCAACATCAATGGAGTTTTTCTCCATGTAAACCCGTGCTGCCGAATTTGCTGCCATGCATCTGTTGAGGTTGATCTGCAGAAATCCCAAACTTTTTACAGAGATTGATTGTTGAGGGATATTGGAAGATGTTGCTTCCTGGGAGGGGGAGGAGAGAACTTTTTTACTTTTAGTTTTGAATTTTTGACTTTTAAGAGAATTAGGTTCTGAGTTAGATAAATCAAATTGAGGCTTACCCGCTTGCCCCATAGTTAGGATATTGCTCTGGTGGTACTGAAGACTGGAAACCCGGGAAATTCATACCATGAGCTGAAAATTGTCCAAACGGCACTTGGTAGGCTTGGGCCGGACCAAACATAAAAGGTGTTGGTAACCATGGGGTTGGTGATTATTAAAAGAAGTTGCTTGGTTCACTTTTGAGTTCTTAGTTAACCTTCTTCGGGAGTTTTGGGATTTTCTCGTGGCTTGCGTTGATTCGTTAACTTTGGATTTTGGTAAGACTACAGTTGAGGAGGGGAATCTACTGTCCAGTTCCTCCCGACGTTTCTTGTATAATTCCTCAAAGATTGGACATGCGGTGGAGTAGTCTGGGTGACTTGAAGATATGTGTCTTAGGCCCTGCTTTAAATGTTCCATATTGTGCTTTTGGCAATTGATGCAATTCGGTGAGACTTGACAGTTATCGTTCTTATGATTGGCTGAGCAGTGAGAGCAGTGTTGAGAATTCCTGCATGAGTAGGAAAGATGATCAAGACTCTGGCAGTTTGCGCATCTTGGTACCTGGGTTAGGGGTCTCAGAAGGCATCTATGGAATCCTATTTGAAAGGCAGGAACACTCAGGATAGCTTCCACTAGTGGAGTCGGGGCTTGGAAAATCAAATTCTTCTGATCCTTGAATTTTGAGTTCTATTGTTTTATGATCTGGATGGGGTTTGTTGGTCTACTAGAGTGACCACAGCTTTCATTGAGTTTTCCGATGATTATTTCATCATTCAGTTCTTTATGAATTATTAAAGTTTTTACAGACTTTTTGCCCACCCTGTATATATATATACAGTAACCGCCGCTTAATAAAATCAGCTGCTTAATCTGATCAAATTGCCAGGACCGGAATCAAATCAATACAAACTACTTTTAAAGACGCCGCTTTGTAAAATCAACATCGCCGGTTAATAAACTCAAAAAATCTCCTCAGCAGCAAAAATATCATTTATGCACACTAAAAAAAAAAAAAAAATTATTTGCTTTGTGATTATTATTATTATTATTATGATCATGATGTCAAATAGAAAAAAAAATTAAAGCTCGACAAACCCTCTGTTATCGCTGAATGTCGAAGATTTTACACTTGTAGCACAGTTACAAATTATATACGCCCCCATAACTTATCTCTGTAATAATTTCAATAAGCTATTCTTCAAAGCGCAGTAATAAGTTATAAATTTGATTTGAAATGATTTTTTTTTTTTTTCTAATTAATAAAAGACAATTTCTAGTTTTTGTTTTGAAATTACTATAATTCATGAGGTTTAAACGGAATGATTTTAAATTTATAAGAACAGCGTAAAGTAATGATGATTTTCCTTTAAAGAAGAGCGCATAGGAACTTGGAATACGTTTAATTTACTTATATTGAAAGAACAATTAATTAATTATCTATCAAAAATTAATTAATATTGTTTACTAATTTCATTATTCGTTACCATTTGAAGTTTTCTTTCCAAATTTAGGAAAGTAATACTTTCCTTAAGTGCAGGAACGTTCGCCGGATATAAAAATCAGCCGCTTAATAAAATCACTTTGGCTCAGAACGGATGTGATTTTAATAAGCGGCGGGAACTGTATATATATGGTGCAGCATGTCTGAATAAAATAGACTTCCCATGCGGCCTACCAAGTGTTTTGGGTTGGACAGGCCTGGTTTTCAGGATTGTTTCTAGAAGGTGTATCAACGCTGGCAGAAGTGTATAGTTGTAAAAGAACATTATCTTGAAGGATATTGTGTTTAGCATTGCAAGCATGTTTTTTGTTGTAGTAAATAAAGTCCCCAAGTTTATTGACTGTACCTCATATATAACAGAATATTTTAGTCTGTGTAATTCAAATTTTTCATAAAGTTTTACTTCAATTTAATTATGCACATGCTTTTTTTTTTTTTTTTTTTTTTGGGGGGGGGGGGGGGGGGTGGGGGGGGCAAGAAAAAAGTTAATAAATAAATGAATGTGTAAAGATTCTTTTATCTGCGCCAGCTTTGTGCTATTATGAGGGTTTTAGTTAATGTCTTTTTAACTAATTAAATTTAAATGCCAATGGTCAATTCAGATTTCTTGGATTATTTGCCATCTTTTGATATAATAACTGAGAATTATATGCCAGCATTCATTATTCAAGGACATCATTAACAGTATTAATGTCAATAGTAACTATTATTTAAATGTAGATGTCGCCATGAACCACTGTGTCATGAAGCTTCTAACTTTTGTTCTGTTTGTCAGATTGAGGTTTTCAATTGCTTTAAACCTTACCTGGAATACACAGATTATTAAAAAAAAAAAAAAAAAACGCATGTAAATCAGTGTAGTAGTTTTTGAGTGTACAGCAAACATGTATACTAACATTGCATTATATATATACAGTTTTTTAAAGACAGCGACAATTATACTGCTAAATTACAACTGCCAAATATTCTTTTAAAGTCTTTTTTCTAGCTTTCTACCAGTTAGCAAAGCATAGATTGTTTCTTAATATAATTTTAAAGGTTCCGTGTTGAATAAACATATTTTCTTCATCATATAAAATTATAATTTTTTTTAGCATCTATCCTTTTGAGTGTAAATTTTAAAATATAATTAATAATAAATAGTAGATAGAATTTGTAAGAAAAACTGATATTCAGTTAATCAGTCAATATTCTTATTTAAATATATTGTTGTGTACTCAGGGTTCGTTAATTGTCCATAAATGAATGAATGAATGACAGGTCTTGCATAGGCTTAAAAGTTTATTTACAGAACATTCCAGAAGATTGCAGGTCTGTCAATCAAGTATCAACTTCAGTTTCACCAGAAAACACAGCTTAAATAATAGCTGACAAAATAAAAAGTCACAGCTTAAAGTGTGAAACAGCACCAAATTAGTTTTTTTTTCTGTATTATTATTTGAAATGTATCACGTTTCAAACTGTAAAAAGTCAGCTAAAACAGTCCATTGCCAGAGGACGAATCTGTCTTTGACTTTTACTCTAAAGAGCTCAATTAAAGACACTCCAGTTGGCTTTCTATCAAAAACCGGAATGATTTATGTATATATTTGGCTTTGAATTCTGATGAACATTTAAAAATGAAAATAAGCCGAATGTAATAGTCGGCCTACTTGAAAAACTTTTTCGATTGGCCGATTGGAGTGTCAGTACTCTGGACCTGAAATGAATTATTTTTACTCAACCTATACGCTGTTTTTTTTTTTCGACAATCGAGCTATCGATTTGGTTGACAGAGGAGTTTTGTTTTACTTTTGGCTTTAAAGCTCAGTAAAAACACTCTAGGCAGCTTATTAAGAGATCCAATTTTTCCAGTTGACTTAAGAAATAAAGGGCATCAAAGCTGCACATAGGCCGACTGGAAAATTATTTGATCACCGGACTTTTTTTTTGTGTGTGTGTGTGTCTTAAACTCTAAAGCTAAATAAAAAATAGTCTAGTTGGTCCCGATTGAATTTTTTTCACATGACTTTTATTTCTGGTGAAAGTTTTCAAATTATAAATCGGCTGACCAGGAAAAATCGTTTTTCTAATTCGGCTCCAAAGCTCAATAATAATACAATCCTGTCAGTTTACTGACCGATAACCCAATTAATTATTTTCAAATTGGCCTTTATTTCTGATGAAATTTTTTCAACTGCAAATTGGCCGACTGAAAAAAGATTTTGTTTTTAATCAAATCTTTTTTTAACTTTAAATCTAAAAAGCTCGGCTAATTTAACACTTTGCCCTCCCAAAATTTATCGTTCACTACAGCCCTGCTCTTAATACCTCAATGACTTGGCTTAAACTGAAACTGGATGGCTGTAATGCAATCTATTTATAGCCTCTTATATATTTCAAGAATGTTCAGGGTATTTTGTGAAATATTTGATTTAGAGCTAAGATAATTGTTATATAGATAATAAGGAGTTTCTCACCAAAGTCACCAAGGGCTGATGAACTCGCCAACATGGTGCCAAATTCACTGTCAAGGACAATTCTGTCCTGGAGAAGCATTTTAATGGTTTTTTAAAGGAAAATGAGCTATTTTAATGCCATAACAAGGTAGAAATGCAGAAAACTAACATTTTATAACCTGACTAGGCCTCTTAAAATTAAATTACATAAAAATAATTACTGTTATTTACAAATTCATAGCATTATTTAATAAACTAGTATGTTGTGGCCATCATAAAACTTTCTTCTGTATTTTCCTATAGAAATTCATACAGTGCAAATTATTTACTAAAATTGTTATTTATAAAAATTAATTACTATGATGAATGCAGACAATTTTCATCTCAGAAAAGTATAAAAATAGAAAGAAAAAGTATCTCAGAAAAGTATAAAAAGCCTTAAATATTGAAAAAAAAGTCAATTTTCTACCCTATAAACATTTTTGAAAATGCTTTTATTCCAAAATAAGCAAAAAATTTTGAACTTGTGTTAGGGGCCCAGCCTGGCTATCCCCCATGCAAAATTTAAGCTCAATCAGAGGATAGGCGATGGGTTAAAATTCAAAATTCAAAATTTTAACTTTAGTTGGGGTTGTAGGACCTCCCTAAAGTTGTTACTGCTTGAGAGTGTATTGGCATCAGAGTTTATAAATATATTTAAAATTTCTGCACAGTCAAATGATAAGTGAGTTAAAATTCGAAATCAAATTTTTAACTGGAGTTAAGAATGTAGCCTGCCCACCTCTCCTTAAGTCTGTTACTGCTTAAGCATGTATTATCATCATTGGGGTTAATTTATATATGCTTAATTTCAGCTCAATCAGGTGAAAGAAATGGGTTAAAATTCACTTGCAAGATTTGATCCAGACAACAAATAAAGTTAAATAAAAGTGTGTAATAAATATATATTTTTAGCAGCTATGTGAAAAGTATATAGTAACATTATTACAACTTCTTTTTCAACTAAAGTCAATAACTGATATGTTTCATTTTAAAAAATATGTTTGATGCTCTGCTGCATGAATTAAATCTACAATGAAGATAAATTTATAGTGTTTCTAGTTGAACTTTACAAATAATAATAATAATAAGATAATTTATAATCTCCCTGTATAATTAAACATGTAATAATGAATTATCTGTAATATTTGGTAACAACACAAGGTCTAAAAAAAAAGAGCAGTTTGTCATTTAAGTTGTTTCCAAGTCAAATAGTGTTATATTTCATATTTAGCAGTAGAACCCATATTTAATGAAGAGCTAGGGATACACTAAAATGCTTGTTAAATCCAATTGCTTACTAAATCCAAATTCAAGTTTGTATAAAAGAATTCTACTTAACCCATCAAACACCACTATACGAATCCCGTGAAAATTTTTGAGTTTTCGTAGATTTTGGGTTTCAATGGGCATTTCTAATCATATGCAGTTTAAATAATTAAAAAAAAAATCTTAGAAGATATATGTTTTCAAACTGGGAGATTTTACACCTAATTGGGGTAGAACAGATGTTGAAAAACTGCAAAACCCTTTTAAATTAGTTTTCTTGATCCTCGTTTGTTATGATTTAAGAAAAACAACTGTTTTATTTCATATCCATTGTTTTAAACCCCTGCACTCGAAAGAGCTATTTTTACTGATTTTTTTTCTTTACTGATGTTTTGCGGAAAAATAAACATCTTTGTTTGAATAATTGAAAAAAAAAGATAGAAATGACTTTACAAACTTTTTGAAAATATTACCAACGAAACTAGGCGCTTCAATATTTAATGTAAAAAATAAAAAATATAGTTATCTTAATTACTTGCAGAGAAAAAAATTCATAAAAAATTGTTCTTGCAGCGGGACCTTTGGCACCTAATGGGTTAAAAAAACAAATGAATTGTTTGGTAAATTTTATTCAAAAGTGAAAAAACGTTTAACCAAAATTATTGGCTTCATTTAATTTTCATTATAAAACACTTAATGTAATAAATGTTTCTTGATCTATACTCTCCAGTGCTTTAATAACCTGTTCATGATTTTGTAGTGGCTCTGCAGCCCAAAGACATGTCAGTGTTTTAAGTATAATTTCAAGTCATTACAATCACTTGCTTTTTTCTATTGGGCTTTTACACTTTGTAACAATATTTTTAGTCATAAGCATCTAGAATGTTAAACTATCATCATTAAAATTATTGAACTCATTGATTGTACTTATTATTGTGCTCAAATTTAAAGAATGCTTATTTCCTTACACAAAGTGTAAGGAAGTGATAGTTTTTTTTTTTTTTTTTCTTGTATGCTCATTTGATTTTGTATCTTGCATAGCTCAAAAATAGTTCAATGGCTGTAAAATGTTACAAATTCATATTTGTAACTGTCATAATATTTAATTGTGCATCTCCGATTTTGGTTTTGGAACGACCTTCTACTTTAGCGATATCTGCAATTTTGCAATATTTTTCATAGCATCTTTATGTACCTGTGTATGTATGTGTGTGTGTATCTCACATGACTCGAAAACAGTTGCACGTAAAATGTTGCAAATTTGTATGTAGGTTTGTTATAACATCTTATTATACATCTTTCTCTTTTGGTCTCTATACAACTTTTTGTTTTGCAGAAATCTATGAAAACTATATCCATAGTGGCCAAAAATACAAAACTTTTAGTCATTATATGTCTAACTGTCATAGATACTTCAACTGAAGTTAATGATGGAGAGCATAATGATATGAACATTATAAAAATTGATGATTGCCTTGAATGAAGAAAGTAGTCATAAAGACATAGGCAAATTTCAATCAATGAGCACATTTTATTTAACGAATATTCTCAGAACAGTCGAATAAAACCGCTACTTGTATCACAGAAATCAATAATCAATGAACGTTCTCGAAATAATTTGATAAAACAGTCATTCGTACTACAAAATTCAAGTAAACAGCATAATGTTAAATACACCATAGAGCAGGAATTTCACTAATTCAAGAACAATGATCAATTTCTTAAAGCCCAGTCTCTGAGAGACGACCTCTCAACTTGAAGTCTGAACACAAATTAAACTCTTCGAGTGTGAATAGGCGTAGCGTCGGGGGGGGGGGGGGGGGGGCCACGAGGGGGCACGTGCCCCCTCAATCTGAAATTTTTAGATTAGGATATATGATAAAGTCAATTAAAAAAATTGTCTTATCACACACCGTGAAACAAAAAAAAAAAAAAAAAGAGACCCAAATAAAAAAGAAATCGCAATTATGAGTTTATGTAATAAATAAATGTATATGAAGTACCCCAATGTGCACGAAAAGCGTCACTTCTCTTCTCTATCCGTAACTTATCGACCTAAGAGGCAGTTGTATCAGCATTATTGTAGGCTAATCAATGATTTATCGTCATCTTTACTTTTTTTTTTTTTTCAAAATACTACATTTTTGAATTGTGTAATTTTTCTTTGTGTCCCTGTAAAAAAAACTATAAGTGCTAGATTCACCAAAATCAATAGGGTTCGTACTAGGGTGACTTACAATATACGTACCAACTTTCAGCTCATTCGAAAAAAGCGTTTAGACGCTGGCATGTTAGCAAAAATAGTGAAAACAGACTCAGGGGACCTCGAAACGTATAGAAACATCAAAATCTCAAATTCGGATTTTTGACATGATTACAATACTTTCCTCACTATAGTGTTCGGAAAGTAATAAAAGAGAGAGAAAAAAAATAAAATAAAATAAGAGTCTACTGATCCCAAAGCCGTATAAAATATTAAAATAGTCAGAATTTCATTGATTTTTTTCTTTACTCAAAATATTTTTTGGCATTTAAAAAAGTAAATTAATTCCAAAAATGTAAATTTTTATTTCAAAATTGTAAATTTTTCACCTTTACCCAATCGTTTTTCGGTTTTGATGGGAAATAACACTAAAATTTTAAATATTCTGCATCGTTACTATCATTATTTTCTGTGTCTGAAATATCCTGAAAAATTAAATTTTTCTCATTGCCATTTTTAGTTCCCCATCATACTATAGGTACGGGGAACTTAGGTAATTGAGAAAAATTTCGACCTCAGTTTTTTTACTTTTTTATACGTTTTCAGGTGTGAGGAATCCGAAAATGACAAAATTTGTATGGTGTCTGTTAGTGTGTTAGTTTGTTAGTCTGTTTACACGATATCTCACGAACAATTGATCGCAGAGAGCTCAGATCAGTTTTAAAATATTACTTTCGATACTGGCAAGAACTCTATTCATTTGCAACATTCGAATTAAAAAACTTCGTAAGTTATTAGAAATTTACGATTTTCTTAACATGAGAGAATAGGACAAAAATTCACTTAAACGTGCATTAAATGGAAACGTTTTACTGTAAAAATGTCAGGCCAGTTTTAAAATATCCGTTTTGATGCCGGAATGAACATCAAAAACTATAAATATGCTACTTTGAAAATTTCTCAAGTTATTGGAAATTTACGAATTACTTAACATGGCAGTATAGGGCAAAATTTCACATAAACGTCAATTTTGAGAGATATTTTCTTCGTAAAGATGTCAGACTACTTTTGAAATATTATTTAGGACACTTGCATGAATATTAACGACTATGAATTTTTCAATATAAAAAATTCGTAAGTTATTGGAAATTTACGAATTTCTTAACATGGCAGAATAGAGCAAAATTTCACATAAACGTCAATCTTGAGGGATATATTCATCATAAAGATGTCAAAACACTTTCGAAATATTATTTAGGATACTGGCATGAATATCAAAGAGTATGATTTTTCCAATTTTAAAAAATTCGTAAGTTATTTGGAATTTACGATTTACTTAACATATCAGAATAAGGCAAAATTAAGCATAAACTTCTATTTTGAGGATCGTAAATACATTAGACAACTTCAAAATTGCATTTATGATATTTGTTTGAACATGATTGAATACAAATTTTCTAATAGGAAAATTTCGTAAATTATTCGTAATTTACGATTTTATCAACATAGCGAAATGGTAAATTTTTCATATAAGTATGAATTTTGAGGATTATTGCATTGGAAATACTAGCATGAAAACTAAACAATGGAATTGAACCTGATAAAATAAATTAATATGTTAGAATAAGATAAATATATCGAAGTGAACGGTGGATAGCCTTATAGGCAGGGATTTCATTCTGTCACTGTATCAAGATTTGGTGAAATTCATTTCTTTTAACATGATTATATGTCTCGCACTAGAAATTTATGAGAACATAAATATGATGGGGAACTGAGCAGAGTCCACCTATGCCAACTAGTTTCTTCTTACATTTTTCGAATTCAAAAGTTGGAATATTGACGAAATTTAGAAAATTCATGAATTTTCTGAATGTGAAAATAAAATTTAAAATTATGTGTATTATTTAATGAGTAATGACAGGGATTTTTCAGGTCTAGATGTCGTAAAATAACATTTGAATTGTAAAATTTTTGTCCTAATTTTTGAATTCATGAAAACTAAAATTTGTCACTTAAAATTAGATGTTTTCACGATTAATCATTTCTAAGTTGATGTCTACACAGACACTGACACCACATCAATTTATGATTTTTGGATTTCTCATACCTTAAAAATTGTTTAAGAATTGAGATCTAAAATTTTCATAAATATCTAATATTTCCATACTTATAGCATAGAGGAAACTTTTTAAAACTTTTTTATTGGTTTTTCATATATGTGTGCCCCCCCAAAATTTTCGTTCACGCTACGCCTATGAGTGTGACTCTGCTGTTTTTAGTAATTTATAAAATTTTCAAGGTAATTCTGTGCTAGAAATCAATGCATCATTCCAGAAAATCCCAGAACTGTACTTCTGTTTGAAATTAGAGCTTTCTAACTTTTGCAAGCCTTAACTACTATTTTTGTCAAATCTCACTCAAAGTCTGATCTACATGGAGGGGAAAAAACTGCCATCTGTTTCCTTTTTAACTGCAAATCTTTTTTTGCGATTACAACTTTCATTCAGTAAGGAAATTCAGTCCTTTTCAACAGTGTTGTTACAAAGGATGAGATTCCTTTCCTTTACACTGCATAAAAAAAGTAGACGGACACTTACTTGTAATACTTTAAAGCCATTTATTTCTTTAATTAGAGATATGAGGTTCATTTCTTTAATATAATTATATTCTTGAGACATCATATATTATTATTTTTTGGATATAGATTCAATCCTTTTGAATTATGTAGTGGAAAAATTCAGAAAACAAAAATGGTGCATATTTGCACTGTAACTTTTCTTAAAAAAAGTAGACGGACACAACTTGTATTTCTAAAATAAAACGTTTTTAGTAAGGGGTTCGTCTCCCATTTGCTTTAATAAGTTTGTATACTCTGTTAGGCATCGAATCAATGAGATTCTGAATCTTTTTTTGACAGAAAATTTCCCAAATGTTTGTAAGAGCTTATTTGAGCTGGTGAATTGATTCATACTGGCGTCCACCCTCATAAATTTTATGAACAAGTATAGCCCAAATGTTTTCTACAGGATTCATATCCGGACTCTTGGCTGGCCAGGGTAAAACATTGAAGTTGTTCTCATGAAACCATTTTTTAACGTTGTTAGCGGTGTGAATTGGCGTTCCATCTTGTTGGAAAATCCAGTTTTCTCCTCCAAGATCACACGCAAATGGCAAAAGCTCACTGATTAGTGTTTCAATATAATCTTTGTGAGTCTGCTTCTTACTTAGAACACTAAATTTGTCCTTCCACCATAGTCAACAGCTAGCCACACCATCACGCCACCACAACCAACTTGCCGAGTAAAGTACTTTTCGTCTTCTTTCTCCAAACTGTGCCAATAATATTGATATCCATCTGGGCTGTCTAAATTAAATTTTTTCTCATCTGAAAAAACTGTAGATATCCATTCTGTAGTCCAAGACATATGGTTTTGAGCCCACTGTAGGCGTTCTGTCACGTGGTGATCCTTCCAGCATGGATGATGTTTTCTCTTCTTATATTGAAAGAGCTCTGAGTGCTTAATGTAGTTATAAGTTGTCTGAGAAGTTACGTTAGTAATTCCTGTGCTTATTTGAACTCTGGGAATTGATGCTCCAGTTTTTTTCAGCTCAGTAAAAATTTTTCTTTGGTCTCTAAGCAAGAGTTTCTTTGGCCAGCCACTCCTTTTCTTTATGCCATGGGCTTCAGGAGCACATAAAAAATCGCTGATGCTACTTTTGCTTATTAGAAGTACCCTACTAATTTCTCTGACTCCTTTATTAAGATTTTTCAGCGCTATAATCTGTCCTTTCTGGTAAACAGTTAGAGGAATTCCTCGTGGCATGGCGCATTCATCTCCAAGAAATTTAACTACGTAAAACCATCTTGTGAAGCACGTTAGCAATTGGCAAAATGCCAAATGTACATGTACGTGCAAAACTGGTATTCCGCAAGAAACACCCACTTAGATAATTGCAGTTTTTGACCAGTGTCCGTCTACTTTTAAAAAATATATATATTGTGCAAATGTATATCTTTTCTCTTTTCTGCAGTTCCCTACATTAAAATTTTAAATAATTGAATATTTTTATTTGTCTGTCGAAAATATGAAGATTGATAAGTATAAACATGTTAAAGAATTTTAATTGACATTTCCTATTAAACAAAGACGGGGTTTTAAAAAATTGTAAAGAAGTGTCTGTCTACTTTTTTTATGCAGTGTATTTAAACTATTATTGGAGTGAAAATACTTGTAAAGGCACAAGGAGTATGATGACATTTTTTTTTGGCTGCAACAGAGATTAACATTGATAATGAATTTAACAAGTTTGGCAACTAAATTTAGCAGAAAATAGTACTTTAAGTTTTCAAGTATCTAGAATTCTTTTTTCAGTTTGACACAAAATCAACTTTTTTCCTATTTTGTATTGTATCTCACCACTAATTTTCGATAATGAACATAAAAGGAAGCCATCTATAACCAAGGGAATTCCATTAAACTCTGAGCTCAAATAAAAGTTTAAAAAGTATAATTTTTTGAAAATTGACGAGTTTTTTTTTTTTTAGTCTTCTTTTTTGCCTTCTTTTTTTAACACTTTCCAATAAGGTTGAAAAGTGTTAATGACTTCGGCTCATCTATCTGTCCGCGCTCTAACTCCCGTAAATATTTATGGAATTTCAGGAAACTGATATATGTTATTCAAGTTTACTATCTGATGTTCCCTATTGAAAATGGGGTTTATACCTCTACTGATTTGTGTACATTGAAACCCGAAAGTATTTCAAAGCATTGTGTTCTATGAGAGGTATTTCTATAAACCATATTTTCATACCTTTACTGTACACAAATCTTAATGAAATTGAAATATGTTATTCAAGCTCACAATTGGATGTTTCCTGTATAAAATGGAGTAAATACCACAACTCGTTTGTGTACAGGGACACTCAAAAGTATTCCAAAGCATTGCGTTCTATGAGAGATATTTCTATAAATCAAATTTTAATAACTTTACTTTGCACGAAGTTTTAGAAAATTGAAATATGTTATTTATATGCACAAAAGAATGCTTTGCTTAGAATATAGCATAATTAACATTAAATTTACAGGGTGACACAAAAATATTCAGTTATATTAAAAGCTATTAATAAAAATTTGGTAGAATTGTACTTTCGTTTACATCAAGCATTTTTAACACTTTCTAACATTTTTTAAGTGTGAATATGATTTCAATTTGTGTATCTGTCTGACGGTTCTTCTGTCCATCTGTCTGTCTCTCTGTCTGTTTTTCTGTGCTCTAACTCTCGTAAATATTTATGGAATTTCTTCAAACTGATATATTTTATTCAAGTTCACTATCAGATGTTCCCTATTGAAAATAGAGCGAATACCTCTTTTGGTTTGTGTACAGGGACACCCAAAAGTATTCGAAAGCATTGTGTTCTATGTGAGAAGTTTCTATAAACCATATTTTAATACTTTTACTGTGCAGAAACTTTAATGAAATTTTAATTTGTTATTCAAGTTCCCTGTTGGATGTTTTCTATGTAAAAGAGAGTACATTTCTAACTTGTTTATGTACAGGGACACTTGAAAGTATTCCAAAGCATTGCGTTCTATGAGAGTTATTTTTATAAACCAAATTTTAATAATTTTACTTTGCACAAAGCTTAATGCAATTGAAATATATTATTCAAATGCACAAAGGAATACTTTCTATATAATATAGTATGATTAGCATTAGATTTACAGGGCCACACAAAAATATTCAGTTACATTAAGAGCTATTAATAAAAATTTGCTGGAATTGCACTTTTGTTTACATTAAGCATTTTAACACTTTCTTATAATTTTAGTAAGAATGTGATTTCAATTTGTGTATCTGTCTATCCGATTGTCTACCTTTCTATCTCTTTGTCTGCGGCTCCTAGCGTCCATAAATATTTTCAGAATTTTTAAAAAATAAAACAATCAAGTTCACTATGGAATGTTCCCTATTTAAAGTGACATTAATAGGTCCTTTAATAAAAAAGCACCACAAAACTGGCGTTGTAAAAATTATTACTTACAAACTTTGAATAAACACCATAAAATGCAATAAACTCGCAACAATTGTTTCGGGTCAAAAAAACACATGACCCTTCATCAGGCGAATAAAGTAAGCACGAGTGCTGCAGTCAAAGCGGCAACGGCAAAGCGGCATTTTATGGTGTTTATTCAAAGTTTGTAAGTAATAATTAATAGGTCCTGTTCAACTAGTTTGTTTACAGGGACATCAACAAAAAAAAAAAAAAAAAAAAATGCCAATGCATTACGTTTTAGGACACACATTTTTAAAAATTATATTTAAAAAACTTTCTACTGTAAAAATCATAAAAACATTGACATGTATTTAGAACATTAAAAACCTTTTAAGATTACCTAGTACTAGCGCTTTCCTCAGGTAAAAGCATACCTGAGGAAAGCCGCGGTTAGTGGCAGAAAGCGCTAGTACTAGGTAATCTTAAAAGGTTTTTAATGTTTTAAATATATTTTTAGAGTTTTACCTTTTTAATAAACTTTTACATTGACATGTATTGTTAATATTTTAAAATAATGTTTTGTATAGAATATGATAGGATTAACTTTCAGATTTACAGGGCCACACTAAAATATTCAGATAGATTAAAAGCAGTAATTATAATCTAACGGTAGCATTTTCTTTTGCGTTAAGCCTTTTTAACACTTTCCAAAATGCCTAAGAGTGATTTTAAATTCAGTTAGTCTATCTATATATTCTTCAGTCCTTCTGTCTGTTGTGTGATAATATAAGAAAGAACATTAAAAGTTATTCAATACAACAATTACGTACAGTTGGGAAGTGTTACTAATCAATGCATAATGCATGATTTTTCTTTCTTGTTTTAAATTTATATCGTTCTCTTATTTCTAATGGATAAATATTAAAGTGCCTTTCAATTTTGGGCTCTCTGTTTTGTATATGAAAACTGCTTTAACCTTAGAAATTGGAGTACTTTAGTAGATGGATTAGTAGATCCTTCAAAAAATGATTATTTTGCTGTGGTAAATTGTTTAAGGAATTTTTTTTTTTTTTTTTTTTTTTTTTTTTACGTATGGTGATTTTTTTTCCCCGTTTTTCTTTTAAAATTATATAATATCCCATTTTAAGTATTATTTTATTTACTTCTTCTTAATTTGTCTGTTTTCAGTTTTCACTCAAAAAGCTAGTTATCAAGTTATTCCTTTTTTTTTTTTTTCCTATGTTGATTATTAAATTATGATGAATTATTTTTTAGCAAATTTTAACCATAGAACATTATAATTGTTTAAATACTTATTTTTGCAACTTTTATTACTGTGTGTTATATGTAATAAAAATTTATATGATCCTAAATATGATGGCTGTTTATTTAAATTACAAATTCAGTTATAAAATTTTATATAAATTGTTTTATTTGTAATTTATTACAGAGTTTCTAAATGTAGTTTTTTTAAACATGCATAATAATTGACATCTATTATCTTATTATTATTATTATAGATGCTTAAATTAACTTTATATTCTGTTCTTTGTTTGACACATTAAAACACTCTAAAAATTGATGAATGCATTTATGGTTTTAATGAAAGCATATAAGTTGAGGATCGCTGTCTTGATGTTATTCCTTGCTGTACTCTAAAGTTTCATAAAAATAATTTTCATTTTTATATTTTTATGCATTTACTTGGCTTTTCAACTTTTGATTTAAATGCTATTAGTTTTACTTTTTCTTAGTTGCAGATCTGTGTGTTACTGTTCTTATTTGTGCAAAAAGGTGTCATAGTACTTTTATCTATGGCTTTTTAAGGATCTGCAATTTATTATTTTGTTTGAACTTAAATTTATTCCTTTTTGTTGATGTACAAATGTCTTTTTTTTTTTTTTTTTTTTTGTTTAGAAATGGGATATTGTTTTGAACTCATTAATCTTGAGATTATTATTTTTTTTTCCCTTATCACTTTATTAATAATATTACAGCAAGGATGTAGCTTAAGATTAAGAAGTATATATGCATGCATTCACAGGGTATTTCATTTTAGTAGTTGCTTATACACTGTGAGTTGCAAATTTTTTGGGGCTGTTCTAATCACTCATATGACACACTGCACCATACTTTTGTAATTTTTTCCTGTCTTTTGATTTATTTTCATTTGAGAGCCACTGTAAGTTATACTAATGCTGTTGATTCTAAATTATCTTCCTTTCACTGAATATATCTATTTAATCCTTAACTAACATTTGAATTTATGTAATGTCTATGAAGTTTTGTAATTTGTGAATTTTGAAATGTTTTGTTATTATACATTGATAAAACTTAAATGGAGTTACATTTCTACTTATATTCATTTTGTTTTCTGTTTTCTTAAAAAGAAAACAAGTCCAATTTTAACAATCAAATGTATATTAAAATGTTTCCTTACTAAGGCTAAACTACAGTCGAATGTGGTTATGATATCATACAAGGGACAAAAACATTTCTAACAGTATAGCTGAGTGATAGGATAGCCAAGTTTGATTTAAAAGCATGTGAAATTATTCTATGCAACTGACATAATAATAAATATAAGAACATCTTTATTAAAAAAAAAAAAAAAAAAAAAAAAGAGTGTTATTGCTTTTCAAAAGAATATTAAAATACACTTACCATTTTTATAGATAAGAAAGAACCATTTTTATTTGAAGTAATTCAATTTAGATATGATGTTTGTTAATATCATAATTACACATAAATGTAGTGTATGTATTGTTTTGTTAAATATTCAATGTTTTGTAAAAGCAATATAAAAAAATAACTTCAATTTTTCTTTTCAAGAAATAAGAACTTAGCAATCAAATGTGCACGTATTTTTGGCATTCATAAGACATTATAAGCAAGTTGAATGTATAACCAAGAACACTAAGAACACTATAGCTGGGTTTAATTGTATTTATATTTCATTTCAAGGCAAAATGAATGAGATACGAGAAGGGTGGGAAATTTTTAATGCAGCTTTAAAACAATTTATAATCAATTACTTATTTTCAGTCAGATTAATTTATGATAGTTTTAGTTTCTTTGAAGTTAAAATTTTATTTATCACATTGCTTAATCTGTTTAATAACAGTAAAGTACCATTTATGTGTTGATAAAATATAAACCCAACATTTTCACAAAATATTTACATAAATTTAATTTTCTAGCAGCTTTTCATATTTATAAAAATCATAAAAAAGGCATTAATTGAGATTTTGCTCTCTGATGTTGGAAATATTACATAAAATCCATATACAACTCTTGATTTTTCACTACCATATAGTACATAGTTTTCTATATCCCAATATCCTTCTGGTTAACACCTCCAGTTTCTTAAATTCCTATTCGCTGCTATTCCAACTCTAGAATCTACTTTTCTATCTATATATAAGAGTAATAATAATTATATTATTCCCTGTCTATATATAGGAGCAATATATTTTTTTTTTCTAATCTGTCTTGTTTTCTGTACTGATGATGGTACGCTTAACACTTCCAAAACTGTAGTTTGCTTACTCAATATTTTTTACATTGGTGTTTTCAATGCTGTGTAAATATTTATTGTACATTTCTGTTCAATGTCAAGTCTGGTTATATACCCAATTCACTCCTTTTTATTTTAAAACAAATTTGGCACATTTATGTTAAGCAAATATCAGTTATAATTCAGTGAATTTCATTTGATTCATAATGCTTTAGTTACTATTTATAGACAATCAGCACTTTAGACAATTATTAAAGATATTTTGAATAATAGGCCTATCTGCATGACTATCAATCATTTAAGAATTAATGTTTAGTATAGGCAAAGTATATTATTACTCAAGGTTGTATATGTATCTTAAAGAATAACCAGACTAATTAGAATTTTTGTAAATTAAAATTAATTAATTTGTAGATTTATTTTTATTCCAAAGAATGCTAAGAATTAGCATCTAAAAATTGTTCTTTTATTACAATCATGCAGAATCCACCAGAATGAATCAATGCATGTTGTCTGCCATAAATAAGAATTAATTTAATATGAGTAGTCTGCATGCGTATATTTTGATCTTGCTTATTAAATTAATTTCTGAAAGCATGTTGTTTGCCACAAATAAAAAGTAACTCAAATGGCTTTTAATTTCATATTAGTTTTCTGTTTTAGTTTTAGTTTTTATATTTAATCCTACAGAAATTAAAAATATGTGGTTTTAAAATTATTTTTGTTGCTAAACCATGTAGTAATATAACATTTGTAAAATTATAGGCACAAAACTATTTGAAAAGCATGCATCATTTATTTTAGTTAAAAGCATTTTTCATAAAATAAAAAGAATCTTTTTCATGGTCTATAAAATCTCTCTCTCTCTCTCTCTCTCTCTCTCTTTTACTTTCTGCTATGGTAGAAAAAGTATTGTTTTTGGTCGAGTTTTTGCTATAATTACATCTTTTGAAGAAACTTGAATTTGGAAATGAGGCTTTTAGTGATTGATTTGTGTATCTGTCTGTAATCAGCATAACTCAAAAGCAGTTGAAGCAGGAAGTCCAAACTTTATATTCTAAATCTGTATAGTGTAGAGATATTAGTTGAAACTTTTTATTTGACAAATGATTTGTGTACAGAAACATACAAAAGAATTTATATGCATTATGTCTATAGGTGAAATTTTCTGTTGATTCATTTTAATATATTTACACTCATTAAAAATAATTAAACTGGCATGTATTTTTTATTTCCTCATAAGCATGCTCCATGTAGAATGTATGAAAAGCATTCACCATTCCTTTATAAGGCCACATAAACAATTTTGTGTGTATGGGCTGTAGTTATAAAGTGTTTGATATCTTATGGGGAAATTTGCCAACAGAATTATTCATAAACTAACAAGTACTGGGATTCAAAAAATGAGAAAATTAAATGTGTTCTGCTCACTTTATTTTTAATGTCAAAAAATTTAATATATATATATATATAAACTTTACACAGATATCTATGACAAACGGCAAGATTTTTGTTTTAATGTCAACTTATTTACACATTTTAATTCATGTCTGCATCTTTCGGTATTCAGAAACATCATCATTAATCATTTATTTCGAATTAATAATTTATGCTCTGCAAAGTTTAAAAACAAGAATATTAATAAACTGATCACAGCCACTGCTAAAATGGGTTTTCCTAAAAACTTTGTATTTTCTATTTTATATCCTTAACCATGTCTCTGTCAGTACAAAAAAAAAAAAAAAAAAGCTGTGTACACTCTTGTGTATATCAACAAAAAAATCATAAAATAATAAAAGACAATAAAAAAGGTGGCGGTTGGGTGGGCAGATGTTTGATTACGGAGGTGGGGTGGTGTTGTAAGGCTGGATGGTTGGGTGGGTTTATGAAATTAAATCAAAAAAAAAAAAAAAAAAAAAAAAAAAATAGAAGGCTTGTTGCATTTGCTTTGTATTACTATGCAAACTTTCATTTTCCAATAAAATTTCAGATTTTTCCTTTTTGAGTTGTCAACTATATTTAATGTTCTAATTATACTGTTAAACACAATGTGATCAATCGGTGAATTTCATTGTGGCTTCGTGGTTTCAATGTTGTTCATCTGCTTTGAAATTTTGCATTTTTAAATCCATATGGTTCCTGTTCTGGTTGTGGCAGGCTGGGGGAGTGTTGCCGGCGTAAAACTAGTGTAACCCCACAGGCAAGTCACAAGTCTTGCCGCCTGCCTCCTTCTTCCTATCTTGTGTTTATTGGGTTGTTTTTTCATTAATTTTGATAAGTTTATGGTTTTAAGTTAAGATTTGTTGTTTTACTTTATTGATTCGTTTGTTTTGCAGGCTGTTAATTAATAGATCTGCTTTCTTTACATTAGTGTATTTCATCCACTGATGATTTTTTTTTTTTTTTTTATCTTATTGGTCATTGGTGTTTCAGTGATCTTGTATCTGTTGCTTGACTTCTACTATGCTTAATAGATCATCTTTATTATATATATATATATATATTGTGGGTGGGAGGGGGGACAAAAACAAGTTTAATATCTCTGATTTTTTAAATATGAAAACAAGATTAAAAAATGTCATTATAGAATGAGTTATTGTCATAGTGAATTTCCCTGTAGAGATGAGATTTGGCTGGCAGGAACAGGGAAATTGAAGGCAGTAGAGAAGAGCCTTAAGTCTTACTATATTGAGGCATGAGTATATTTTTAAGTAAGTTGGTTTTAGGCCCCTACGTTATGTAAAGGTGGTTCTTATTGTTTTCCTTAAGTCAGGTAAATTTTTGTATTTTTAAATTAAATTCAGATTTTAGTTGGATTTTGATTCATGCTGGTTGGAATTGGGCAAATCCATTTTTCAAACAGAAAAGTCCAGCATATTTTTCAAAAGAAAAATCTATATATTCAGATAATTATCCATAGCCTTATTCCTATTTAATATATAAAATTGATAATAGAGTTTTGTTTGTAGAATTTTTTCCATAATTGTAACATTATTATTATTTTATATATTATTTGAACCACATCAAAATATTTTTATATTGTTGAAGTATATATTACAGTATGTTTATTATAAGTTAATGTAGGGGAAAATGGTGTACCTTGGAAGTAAGTATACATTGGACCTATGCCATTTCCAGCTCTATTTATTTAGATATATAAACAATATTACGTTCAGTTAAAACATTTACTGTTAGGGGTCTCAGGGAAGTAATCTATGTTTGCTCGGAAAGCTCAACTTTTTGAAGAGTTCTTGAAAAAATTAAATTCACCTTGCAAAAATAAATTTTTCTCAGATACTTTGTATTTCTGTATCCACACATACATTGTACATTCTGAAATGAGTGTTATGCATCATGAAGTAGCTTTCTACCTATAACCCCATATGCTTGTAATCAAGGTAAGCCCAACCTGAACATCATGATTAGCAATTTTGTTTTTAGTAACAGAGTGGTGTACCTTGAACCCAACACGTACTGTATCTTGGACTGGTCATATTGTGTGGTGGATCAGAAATGCAGCTCTAAAAGTTAACATTAAAATTGACCTATCCAATTACAATCTTGATTATAAATAAGTGTGAGGATTTTTACCAATAATCACAATATGACTTAATGTAGACTTTTTAAAGTTAATATTTAATATTTTTCACTTTTTAGACTCAAATTAGACTTAATAACAATATGAATGTGACAGATTAATGATTTTGAAATTTAAAAAAAAAAAAAAAAAAAAAAATTGTTTATTTGAATTCATATGAGTGTAATTGATTAATAAATAGATTTTTACTTAAAATTTAGTTTTTCTGTACCTTTTAATAAATGGCCCAAGGTACACTACCAATACCTTGGACCTAATTGCACTTTTTTTTATTTTTAAAAAATACAATTGATATAATTTTAATAAAATTTTGGAATAAATATATGTTGTATATAACACTATGCAATATTTAAGAAAAGCTATTTGTATTTAGTTTTGGCGAATAATTACAAAATTAAGATTGGAAAAGTCAAAATAGGTCCAAGGTACACCACCTTCCCCTATGTAGCAATGAAAATAATATATGTAGCATTTATTGTCCTATTATAGACTATCATAAATTTGTTCAAATACATTTTCTTTTTGTAAGTAGTTTTGTTTAGAATATATTCTAAGCAGCTTTTCAGTTGCAACAAAATATGCTCTTCTAAAAGTGATAATAAACTGGTTTTGTTAATCCTTCTATTTACTATCCAAGTTGTGTTCCTACTTATGTTAAAATTTTCAGATAGACAAAATATTATGTGTACTATTTATGCTATATTTTCTTCAGAAAACATTATTCAAAGTATTTTTTATTACTTTCTCTTAGACAAGAGAATTTTGATACATTAATGTTAAAAAGAAATTATAATACGCCTGTCCAATCCAAAACACTTGGTGGACCACATTTGAAATCCATTTTATTCAAGCAGGATGCAATATATATTGAGGGATGAAAATTTGAAACATAATACATTGTTAAATTTATTTTTATTCTTAAATTAACACTAGAATAGTCAAACGTTTATGACTATACATTAATAATTGTAATAACAAGAATCAATAGTCAAACTAATGATATTTTATCTCTACTACTACTAATATATATAATGAGCATCTGTATGCGTCATTATGTTTCCATGTAGAAAGAGATAACAAGATGAGCTAAAATTTATACATTCGTGTATCTTTGCAAGATCTGATCATGTATAAAGCTTAATTTTGTTTTTGCCGTATTTTATGTTTTTCAAAATCCATGGAAATTGACATCATGGGTAAGTTGTAATAAGAAGATGTAAAGAATTAAGGGGGAAAATGTTTGTGAAATTGTTGCCATAACTAATTTCAGCTTTTTATCAAATCTGTGAAAAATGATGTTTTGATTAATAGACAATGTATTACATGTGAAAAATGAATGTAAGAAACACTTTTTAAAACTGATGTCATATTAAAAAAGAAAGAAAGAAAGAAAATGCATTTGTTGATATTTATTTTTTAGAGACATATAGAATTGAAGCTTTAGCGATAATAAATAATTTATTTGGTTGAGGGTACCAGTAAGAGGGAATTTACATAGTCAGATATTTTACAGGACATGAACAGTCTGGTAATGTCTGTCAAGAGAAGAGATATGCAGTTTCTAGTGGGGTTTGCCATAGTGAAGACTTTCATTAAGCATGAAGAGCGTGGTAATTTTTGTCAGGTTCAGAACTGCTTAAAGCAACGCAATGAGTTAATAGTGCCACTGGCACCATCAAAGTGGTGGGAGTTTGCTATAGTTAAAATTTTCACCAATTACAAGCCATTTGGTTGATGAAGATGGCTAATTAGTAATAATCAGTGTGTTATTTGTTCCTTCAACTGTCATAATTATTTGAAGTATTTTCACTCTGAAAAATCAAAGACGTTATTAATTTTTTATATGAAGATTCTGTTACTCTGAAGAATTAATGAATTTATTAATTTTTTCTTTTCTCCAGTGGATGAAAGTAGCATCATTCTTATTATGGTCAAAAACAACTTTTCTATTCAATATGGTTGGATTAACATTAAAGTTTTATTTACCGGATCACATGAAAGATTCGGATACATTACGGTATATAAGAGGAAAGTACATTTTTAGTAGTATTAACCATTTTAAATACCTTCCTGTATTGTTTGATGAATGCTAATATTTTCGATTTGGCTTTCTGTTTCTTTTTGTGCCTTGTCTATAATAAGGAATTTCTGTTTATAATTATCTTGTAAAAGTTCAGGAGTTTTGTTAAAGAACATACTATTGTTTGGTTTTATAAAACCTCTGCAAAACACATACTAAAAATCTTTTTCATAGAAAGGCATGCATTTTTTTTTTTTTTTTTTACATATGTTGAATTGGGCCGGGCCGGGTCAGGCCAGGCCATACACGACTAAAAAATAAACGAACCGGGCCGGGCCGGGCCGGGCCGGGCCCGGGCCTCAAAATTTCGGCCCGTGCAGACCTCTAATTTAACCTCAATTTCCTCTTCTCGATGTTTATTTTGGAGAAAGAGATACTTCTTCTTTGCTAACTTATTTTATGAATTTTCAGTGAAACTTTTCAAAATAAAGTTTTTTTTTATATTTTTCTTTAAATTAATATGCTGTACTTGCTTTCTGAGGGATGTGTACTGTTTTTCTGGGAAAAAAAAAAAAAAAAAAAAAATATATATATATATATATATATATATATATATATATTAAAAAAAAAGTTTTTTTTACATAATTGTCTGCTATGTTAGTTCCAATTTCAGTTTCCAGGATCCTTTGTATTTAACCATAGAAAAAAAAAATAATAATAAAAGTCAACTCGGGACTTTGACATTAATTTAGAGCCAACCAATCAACAAATTTGTATTATCTCACCATATAATCTTGCATAACGCAGAATTTAAAATTTAATTTTTCTCAAGAAGGAAGTCTTCCTTTCAAGATTTACAGTTGGTGATGAATAAAATTGTTTGAGATGCGATAGAATTATTTTTAACTTCACTTTCACATATTACTTAAATTAATCATATGTATGAACACATGCATAAACACCATTATACAACTTCTATTATAAAATTATTCTAAGTTTAACCTTTATTAATACATACATTTCTTGATGACATAACTTTATTTGTTATTCCTTTTAATTTAGCAATACAGTTTTATTATTTAATCAATTTGTTTGCATTTTTAGCTATATTTAAAATGTAAATAAAAACTCTACCAAGCATTTAAGTATCAGAAAAATTATCTACCTCAAATATTAAAAATAATAATAATAATAATAATAATTCCTCCAATATCTTTTGTATTCAGTAGTGTGGGTAAAAATGATGATGTATTGTTTCACATAAACTGTTATTTCAGATTCTAATTTTATCCTTTTTTCTTTAAAATTAACCGTTTTAGTTCTTATTATTGAGGGAAATGTAGTAAAATTCTTTAAAACCATAGCTATAATTGATTTTTTTATGCAATTTTTTAAGTATAAAGCTTCGTTTTGTTCTAGTGCAATTTCTATGCATCAAATATCTTTTTAATAGGCTTTCCAGCGACGAGAGTGACAGCGAAGGAACTATTTATACTTTCAGCCGAGCTGATTCTGCCGTTGTTCGTGGAAGCTCTGGAAACGACCAGTCAGAAACTGAATGTGAAAAAGAAAGAATAGCAAGACTGGGTCGAGGTATTATTTTAACTTAAAAATCAATATTAATCTTATTTTAAAGACTCATAATTAGCTGCAACATTTAAAAACAAATATTGATATTATTATGTGGGAATTTTTATCCATAAAAGTTTTAAAACAATCTGATAAACATTATTGCAAGACACACGGAGAATTAAATTGATTTCTTTATTTATATACAGGTAGTTTTAAATTGTCTTAATATCTGCAGAAACAGGGTTTGAAAACTTTAGATACTTCATAAGCATACAAAGTGTTACAAGTAAGACTTGAATTTAATTGAATTTTTCAAATGTAGTTGTAATCAGGGACAAGCTTAGACAAGTGCAGGAAAAGCGGTCACACTGAGCTGCAATTATTTATGTTTATGTTTTCTAAAACATTTAACTTTTTTTTTTTTTGTTTAAGATTAGGTGTTTTGAATAAAAAGTCACTATTTAAAAATGTGATTTAAAAATATGCATTATCAATCTTTGCAACAAAATTGAATAATATTTGACTTTGTCCATCTGTCTGACTGTCTGTTCAAGTTTTAATTTCTGTAAATATTTTAAAATACCTAATAACTGATTTATCTGATATATGTTATTCAACTTCCCTATGGTGTTCTCTATTAAATATTTTATAAATAGTGCAACTAGTTTGTGTATAAGAGCTCACAAAAGAATTTCAAAGCATCATAGTCTGTGAGAGAGTATTTCATTAAAGCATATATTTAATAAGCATTGCACACAACATTGTGAAATTAAAATACATAATTCATATGCACAAGATCATGTTTTTTTTTTTTTTTTTTTTTCTCCCCTTTTAGAATATGTCAAAATTGCCACTAATATTTGCTTACAAGGCCCCACAAAATTGCTCCGATACATTATGGGATAAAATAGAAATTTTCAATGTTATGAGAATTTTTTTTTTTTTTTTACTATGTATTGTTTATGTAATTATAGATTATAATTAAAGAAAAAAAATTTAGAATTAAAGGCCTATTATAATTAAAGAAAAATAACATTATATATATATATTCTCCATAGGTAAAAAAAAATGCACTTTTATATCGGTTTGCTGTTTTTAAACAATATACAGAGTTACAGAAAATCAATCTTAAATGTAAATAAAATTTAGCAATAATGAAATTTAGTTATATTTCCTTTCTTCATAGTAAAAAAAAAATCATTTTATAAATATCTTAAGTTAAATTTCTTTCTTTATAGTTTTAAAAAAAATGTCTTTTTATATAGCTTTGCTGTTTTTAGACAATATACAGGGTTACAGAAAATCAGTCTTAAATGTCAATGAAATTTAGTAATAATGAAATTTTGTTGTAATTATTTGTACGGCAGGTCATACTATTTCTTTTGGACAGCGATTTTGCCATTGTTACCAATTTTTATCAATCACTTTGAATGAACATACAAACATTTTTGTTTTTATCTAAATATATAAAGCTAAAAGTTTGTCATTATATCTGTCCGGATATTATCAAAAGTTAGTACACGTATTAATTAGAAAACAAAATGTAGCTAATGCCATATTTTTTAGTGCATTCGGATAAAAACCTGATTGTAAAATTATTAAAAAGAAAAAACATAGTTATTTATTTATTTTTGGCATCAATAACTAACTAAATACGAGGGTTGTAAATTAAATAGTGGCAACTAAACCTTGAAACTCGCAGAAGGGCGGGCATGCGCAAACAGGATATGGAAGCGGTGAGGTGGCGCTGTTGTCGATGTGTAGAGTGCAAAAAACAGTTGATCTGCTAAGAAGGGTAGTTGTTGTGTGGCGTTAAAGTGAGGAGTTTTGTTTTCATCGCTCTAAAGCATGTTTTCAAAAGGTGATCAGTGGTCGTGGCTTAAAATCGAAGTTGCCCGTGGCAAAAATGCAACAGAATGCTATCAAGGATTAGTGGAAGCCTGTGGCACAAATTCTTTACTGTATAGACAGTAGCATGATGGGTTCAAGCATTTCGTTCGGATCGGAATGAGACTGCGGATTTGCAACAACAAACATGCTTTAGAGCGATGGAAACGAAACTCCTCACTTTAACACCACACAACAACTACCCTTCTTAGCAGATCGACTGTTTTTTGCACTCTACACATCGACAACAGCGCCACCTCACCGCTCCCATATCCTATTCGCGCATGCCCACCCTTCTGCGAGTTTCAAGGTTAAGTTGCCACTATTTAATTTACAACCCTCGTATAATTTTTGACCATTTCAGAATTAAAAAAAAAAAAAAAAAACACTCTATAAAACCTTTAAAGTTCTGAATAATACAATCTGCTAAAATGACCTTATAAATATATTGAATAAAATATTCTTATCCTGTCAAACGTATTTCTTATAAACATATTTGTCTCATTTGGTTTCCGTAATCATTTCTTATATGCCTTCTTACGTATCAAGAGAGGAAAAATTTTTTAATTGAAGTCTTTAATGTTCATTTTCTTTATGTAATATTTCTTTTTATGTCGAAAACAATGAAAGTGCAAACATTTTTTTTAAATAATCAAAATAAATTTGAGAAGAATTGTACTAAAGAAATAGATTTATTGTAGAACCCTTTGATGAAATTTGAAGGCGAAGTAGCTCAGATGTTTCTCACCAAGATCTTTACTTACACAGAAGTCCTGCCGTACTGTATTAAATTCTGTTTTGTGCTGAATTTTATATCTGTTACTTAGAAAACAAAACAAAAATAGGCTTAAGTGTTTTTTTTTTTTTTTTGTCTAATGTAATTGATAAGCATGCTTCATTGCAGGTTTTCCACGTAGACCTCCTCAGCGGTCACAAGCCAAATCTGACATCATAGACTGCTGACCCAAATTGACACAGTGGTCATTAGAGTTGTGATGTGCCCTCCACATTGGAGATTAATAAATACAACTCTGCTGATCAGATGAAAGGGGCGAGAGGACCCTAAGCAAAGGGACCCATGTTCCCGGTTACGCCCGTCCGGCGACTCCTTCCATAGATTAGGGTTGCCACCCCATGGGTTATTGGTTGAATGATGAACACTGATGTGGAATCCAGTAGCTTAATCACCTATTCTGTTATTGTATATTGAAAGGATGAAAATACATCTATTCTGTTGTAATTAAATTTATATTACAAAGTTTTATTATAAATGCTGTTCTGAATTTTCAATGAAAATGACTTGAAAATCAAAATAACTAAGCAGAAGTTCCTAAATCACATGTACATATTTTTTAAGTTTTGATTTTCCAGTATGGGAACAGAGTTATATAAAATGTTTCATTTTTTATAGATGCCACTCTATAAAAATTCCACAAGCTGTAATATGATATAAAATTCAAATTTTATACTATGAAATAAATGTTATTAATTATCTGAAAGCTGATTATCTTTCAGTAATTGGTGAAATGATTTAAAGTCCTATTTTTTTTTCTTTTTTTTTTCTTTTCTTTACATTTATTTAAATATTTCATCTTAATTATCTGTATATTACTTTTAAAATTATTATTATTATTATTATTTTCTTTTAACTTGTTCTTTTTCTTTCTTTCTTTTCTTTTCTTTTTTTTAAAAACATTGAGAATTTTAAATTTAGATTTATCTGCTTAATTATCTTAGTAAAGTGTAATCGTTTTGTTTTAAATATATATTCTTAAAATTGTATGACCTATTTGTTGATATGACCATGTTTCTTTGGCCTTAAAAAGGTTATTTTTATATTTTAACCCCATCCCTTGCTCCTCCCTCATTTAAAAAAAACAAAGATCTTATATTACTATAATAACAAAGTATGAAATTGGTGTTTTTAGAAAACATCTTATAGTCTAATTTAGTTACACCAAACAAAGTTATATGTAATTGTTTTTATCATAGTTTATCACTAAAAAATTCATTCAGAATTTTAACTTCAAATTAATTAAAATTAAAAAACTATATCATTAAAAATTTAAAAAATTTAAGATTGTTCTATTAATAATTATACAACATGGTATATCCCTTTTGAGCATTAATTATTATATGAATTTCACATAAATGTACATTAGGTTACTGTTAATGTTACCATTGTTTAAATTTAAATTTATTTATTATTCGTAGTATTTTTTTCAAAAAGGTAATACTTATAATAAATTAAGATGGATATATTGTCTGTTTTAATTTATTGCTTTAAAAATGTACTTTAAAATTCAATTTTGTCAATATTTTGTTTTTACTTTATCAAAAAAATTTTCTTTAAAAAGTTTAAAATTTAAATATTTGGATTTTTTGTGCGCATATTAATATATATATATTATTATTATATTCACTTAAAATTAATTTTTTAATAAATGAAAAGTCTTAAGGTATTAAAATTTAAGTTGTTCTTGAAAGCTAAAATAAATTACTTACAAAATATTTTAATACATATTTGTGTAGTGTAGATTTCATATATTTTCTAGAACATTTATTATACTTAATTATTACTTTTCATAAAAGTAAATGATTAGAATTTATTTTCTGTATAATAGTAAAATTTAACAGATAATTCATTATTTTTATTATTTCATATATTTTGTTCTAAACTTTGTAACATACATTAGATTTATGCTGAAAATATTGAATATTTTGAATTAAAATTTTATTTTGATGATTTTTAAAAGAAAATAAAGAAACTTTTGTAGTTGATTAAATAAATAAATAAAATTAAGTTATCCCTTTATAAATTAAATTCACCTGTGCCTCTTAATGTGACTGTAAATAAATAATTATCTTTGCCTTTTTAAAACCTTTGTATTGATGTATATGTCAGAGTGTATGTGAATGTGTGTTTAGAATATAAAAATATGTAAATGAAAAAGAAATGTGAATGAATAATATTATTTAAGAAATGTATATTTCATTTAAATGCTTCATTTTTAAAAATTATATTTAAAATGTATTATAATTTTTAAAAGTATTTTAATAATAATAACTATTTTAGTAATTGAATTAGCTTAGCTTTGTAATAAATCTAATTATAATTATTGATAGATTCTTTTTAAAATTATTTTTACTATAACGTAAATTCAGATTAAATATTATATATTCTAACCTAATATTAAAACTAGAAAATTTCCTTTCACTAAAGTTTATTTTCATTTTAACAAAATTCAAAGTATATCCATTTTAAATTACTCGATATACATGCTTATTCTTTTTGTAGTATAAAATGATTCATCCATCATATTTTCTAATATAATGAAATAAAAATGTAAGGGAAAAAAAAAATACTAAAGATATGACAATTGCTTTCAGACAAAACAGAGCACTTGAAAATGATTTTTCTTTTAATAATTTAAAAAATATATTAAAAGCAAGATTAAAAAATATATTAAAAATAAAATTGAAGGAAAATATGCAAGACAAATTTTAAGAAGTGAATATAGTAACAGTTATTATAGGTGTCACAACTTCATATTTTAAAATAAAGATTTTTTTTCTTTTTACACTTTTTGTATATTTAGTCCAACTGAAATTTTTTAAAATTTTTTTTCCCCATCACATCAAGTTAAAAAAATATTAAAAATAAACTTGAGAGAAAAATATATGAAAGAAACTTTAAGAAATTAATATAATAACTATCGCTATAGGGATGCAACACAGTTAACATATGTCTTTATGGGGAAGAATAGATTTAAAAAAAAAAAGTCCAGTTGTCCTGAATTAAATTCTGATTTGTAGAGAATTTTATATCTGTTACTTTGAAAAAATAGGGTCCCCCCCCCCCCCTACTAATTATTATTTTTGACGTACTTAATTGATATATACATTAGGATATCGGGGAGGAATGGAACAGTAATTTTGATAGCTTTAGATAATATTGTCATAATTAAAGTCAAGTGAGACAGATTAATTTCCAAACGTTTTTTACAGAAAAATTTAGAGAACTAAATAAAAATAAAACTGTTTTGCTTCATAATTTCTCACATACTTGTATAAGTACTTAAGTGGATTGATAGACATCTTTTTATAAAAAATGTAATAATATTTATTTTTGACCTGATTTTTAAATTATTGAATGATGGGATAATAAGTGAAGGGCTAATTTTATCTAACAATAAATTTGTTCTTCTTTTAAATCAATATTCTTTAATTTATTTTAAAATAAATTCATTTACATATTTGTGTAACAAACAGAAACAGGGTCCCCATCTGGGGGCAATAATGGTTCATGCTTTATCCTTCAGTTCTCAGGTGCTGGGTTTGAGTCCCATTTTAAGCAGTAGGTCACAGTAAAGTGAATTTACAACAGCATTTAAAACACCAAAATAAAAAATATTCAGCTAAAATAATCTGCAGCCTTAAATATTTATGTGAACTCTATTTTCTTGAAATTTTTTATATTTAAATACATATATATATCATTAATTGCAACTTCACAGTACCCTTCTGTCTAATTGTTGGAAATATTATATGAAATCCATATTTTCTTAATTTCTATGGCTCTATATTTACCAATTTTCTATTCACTAATCTTTCCACAATCCCCACAATTCTATTGGTTAGTTATGCCAGCTCTAGAATCCACTTCCCCATTATATTTAGGAGTAATAATCCATCTTGCTATTCTACACTGATGGTGACAGTATGCTTATCGCTACCGAAACTTCCTATATGAAAATTTTAATTTTTATGTTTTTAATGCTGATGTAGATTTGCTTTACTGTATCTGTTTAGTGTCAAGTCAAAGTTTTATATGCTGCTAAGAGCCTTAATGTTCAAAAAGGGACTGTAAAGCAACATCCTAAAACCAAACCCCTTTCTTTTGAATTCTAATAAAAGACCACCAAAACATCATTTATTAAAAGAAAACTCTAAATTAGAATTCATTAGAAATTTATTCCTGGGGAAAAAAAAAAAAAAAAAAAAAACAGTTTTAGAGTAAATTATTTTCCTCGAAATAAGTTAAAATAATTTTTTCTTACTCTTTATACAGTTGCTAGCAGTCTTTATCCACTATGCTGATCACTACATTCAACCAAATTAATTTCTTTTAATAGACTTTAAAAAAAAAAAAATTGCTTTGAAAGCAGCTTTGAATAAATATTAAAAATAATTTTAAAATTTAATGTAGCTTATAAAAATGAAAGTTTAATTGATGCATAGAAAATCAGCAAAATTGATGTTCAATGATAAAGATATTAAAAAAAAAAAAAAAAAAAAAAAAAATCGTAAAAACAGCTTTGCATAAAAAATTGCTGTATACATTTTAAATTGAAATAATTTGACAAGATCTTTTGTCAAACAATTTTTAATGTTTTATTATATTTTAAATCCTGAATTATAGAGATTTTTTATTTTATTTTATTTCATAAATTATGTAATAGATACTAATTTTTTTTTCCCTATAAAATATTGCATTATTTATTACTAGAGTAATTTAATAAAATATGTTTAAAAATTTATACTCGTGTTATTTGACTATAATCCATTATATTAAAAACTCTAATTATAAATTATACAAATATTCTTAAATATAATATTATATATATTTATATATATATTCTTTAGCTTAATTTTGAAATTTTAAAATTATTTATGTGATATTTCTAGCCTATTCTTTGCTTCTATTAACTTTTGAAAATGGTGCAATTTATCATCATCATCTTTCATGTTTGTATTTTTCATCTCTAGCATAAATTTTTTATATGATATTTCATATCTAGAGGTAATTACATTATATCTTTCATTATTGTTGATACATACTTACATACTTACATATGTATATATATAAATATAACCATATTTGTCACACATTTTATATGACTGCTCATATTTCCAGTTCGGAAGCCTTTTTAGAAGCAAAGAATAATAGCAGAAGTCAGAGTTTTATATTTATTTATTCAGAATTTTATTTCTGTTATGTAAGTATAGTTGTTTGTTTGTTTTATGAAGAATGAAGTACTTGTCAGAAAAGGTTAATTTCCTTTCTTTAATTAATTTTAAAACTGTTTAATAAATTAGCTAAACTATTTTCTGTACAGTAAGAAATAATGATTATTTTCTAATGCAAAAGTAAATTCTCTTTTAGAATAATGTTACATTTAAGAAATTTATAAAAAAACAAATTGTATTTTGTTTCTAATGATATATTTTCGGGGAGGGAGGGATGCAAATACTTTCTATTATTAGTAACTTTTGATGCAAGTTATCTCAATGATGTAGTGTATATTTCCATGTAGAATACATGTTTACAGAAAAATGTGCATGGTCATATCAACAATAACACGATCAGTGTTGTTTTCTGAGCTTGTGGTATAGGTGGCAACCCTAGGATTACACTTCAGTCTCCCTTTGCGATTGTGCCTTTGGATTGCATCAGCATGGGGCGTTACTAAGTGCCCATGGTTACTACGTCGCTAGAACGTATATAGAGCATATCCACCCGTCTAGTACAAACAACCACACATAATCATCACCACCAGAAAAGACTTTTGTTTTGTGATATACAACTTTCCTCAAAACAAATACGGACAATAAAGGAGAGAAGCTTGAGATATTTATTAAAACAAGTGTTTTGGTCTCTATTCTTTATTGAATTTTACACTCAATTAAACTTTTAACTGTTTTCATTCACATAGATCCATACTTCATAAAAATATATATAAAGCCTTTTTTTTTTTTTTTTTTTTTTTTTTAAATCCATTTACAATAAAAAGTAAATATTTATACATTTCAATATTTGAAAATTTAACAATCATTTTATTATTATTATTATTATTATTATTATTATATTAATTTTGTTTATAACATACTTATATATTAATAATTTATAAATTGCAAAGTTCTAATCAAAACATTTTTTATAACAATTAATACAATTAAGGAGAGAAATTTTAGAGAAAAATTTGTTTCATTAAACTGCTTTTTAATTGTTACTTGGGGTTGCTTGAATTTTCATTTTGAGCCAATTATTTTTTATATACATATTTAAAACTGAAAAAGGCTGTATTTTTTTTTTTTTTTTTTTTAACTTTTTACTGTTTTTACATATCTGTGTTTGATGCATATATGAATCACTGTGCATTAAGTTCAATTTAGGTGCAGAACACTTCAGCTCTTCTTGCTTGCATCTAATAAAAGTCTTTTAGACTAAGAAAAATTTCCAAAGCTTCAGCACTGAAAACCACAAGCAAAATTTATCACTGAAATCTATCCTAAACATGAATGCATCCAATACTTAAAGAGTTTATTATCTACCCCAGAATTGTTTAGTGCTGTCATATAACAGTGAAATTTAGAGAAATAGGGTGAAAATGCTCTATTTTTATGTAAATCAGTGTTAAAAAAAAAAAAAAAAAAAAAAAAAAAAAAATCGTGATTCTAACATAAAATGAAATTTTAATTGATTCATATATGCATCACCATGCAGCGTAGGATTTAAAATGTCTTGGTTCTTAACAGGTAAACACAATGTTTTAGGGGAAAAATTAATATTTTTAAACTATCAAGAATTTTTTTCATTTAAACATTTTTGAAACAATTCATGATAAATTATTAAAGAAAAAAAAAAAAGTTTTTTGTAATAAAGAAGTGTTGCTATAATGATTTTATTTATTTACTTTAAATCATCTTTCAAAAAACATTCTTAAATAGCACTAAAATTTGAGTACTAAAACGGTAATAATACTTAAAGAAAAAAGTATTTTCTGTAGAATCTGATTGTTCAAATATGAATTTTCTGCTTTTAGATTCTAATCGGTTATTCTTGATATTATTTTATTTTTATTCATACAAATATCTGTTTTCTGCTTTTAGATTCTAATTGGTTATTCATGATATTATTTTATTTTTATTCATACAAATATCTGATAAACAACCGTAAGAACATATACAGTTGGCTTTCTACTTCAGGACTTTCAAGGAGCTGAAAAAAATTGTTTTTAGTAGAGAGCATCCTTAAACAGAATTTGTAAAAAAGTAATATTTGAAGAACATTTTTTTTTTTTTTTCCATTTTACAGTCTTATGACTGCCAATATATTTTTTAATATATTGCCATTAATATTACTTTGTTTAAAAATGTTTTTTATTAATAATTTTCATTCACAAAAAATTTATTGTTTTAAATTACTTTACATTTTTTTTTTTAATGCCAGAATAAAGTAACGACTACATACATTGTAAACATGCAATACAGTAATACAGGGATGAGTGTTCAGACTTTTTTTGCTATCATTATTTTCTGTCTATTAACCTTAATCTATTTAATTGAGGGGAGGGGGGGGACTGTAAAAAATGATAAGAATATCTCTATGTAATATTGGTTGCAAAAGAAGTCAGAACTCTCAATTTGTAATTAGAATTTAAATAATTAAATTAAAAAAAATTAAGGAGCATCGATTGTTTCATTTATGATCTTGTTTTTGTAATTCAAGCTTTTCAAAGATGTTAAATAGATCATCTTCTATATTAGAATCTTCCATAATAAATAGTGAGAGAATTTCAAGAGCAGGGGAAAAAAAAGAGTTTGAAGGAAAATACACGTAAAAGAAATGCATCATTAAACAGAAATATCTTCCATAAATATGAATTTTTCTATGTTATGAAGGCGTTGGGACTGCAAAATATCCTCATTAAACAGAGAGCCAATTGTATATTTTTTTCATAAAAAATAAATAAATAAATAAAAACAGGATAGTTGACATATTAACTACCAGTCATATGAGGTACATTGATTGTAAAAGCCGTGGCATAAAAGTAGCTTGTACTCATATGCTAATTTATTCTAAAAAGTGGTAATAAAAGATTGACACTGATTGCCAAGTATTCAAATCTTTAATACTGAATTTTAATATGCCAGCTTTTATTTTTATATTTAATAAATAATATGCACACTACAGAAAATTCCAATTACAGTATTGCATGAAAATAGCACAAAAAAAAAAAAAAAAACACAAGTGTACCATCTAGTACATATGTTGAGGATTTAAAAGTGGGAAATACTTAGCTTTAAAAACAATAAAAGACATTAAAAATATCCAAGTCCTCAGAAATCTTGTTAAAAATTTTATATTAAGAGAAATTGTCTAGTTAATTAAATTTTGTAAATATATTCACAAACAAGTGTGGGGTTTCTAAGAGTTCTACTAGATATAGCTAACCATATACAATTGGGCATATTAGTGCTATTAATTGTATTATTAATAACTTTATTTAAAGAAAAAAGATCATGTCGAGATTTCAAATTGGGATGTCAAACATATTTTCAGGCAAGATGAAAATTAAGCCTGAGAATTGGAAAAAAAAAAAAAAATGAAATAAATACCATGTAAATTTAGTCTAAATCTGTTCTAGAATTTTGCTTTTATTATCATAATATGGATCCCAAATAAGGCTACAATATTCAAGATTAAAGTGGTCCATACTGAAATATAAAATTGTCAGAGCTTGCTGATTAGAAAAATCTTTAGTTTTATTTTTGAGAAAGCCAAAAATTTTATAAGTCTTGGAAGTTATATCATCAATATGATGTGAGAAATCAGTTTTATGTGAAGTTACACCTAGATCTATTATAGAACCAGTGTGAAATAAAGCATGATTATTGATTTGATAAAGATAAATTAAAAGCTGAGATTTACATGTACAGTCATTTGCAAAAGTTTAAGACCAGTAGCTGGTTTTCAGTATTTTAACACATTGCATCATTTGCACAGATTATTGCATCATCTCATATGCTGATTGCATCAGGCGCATTCTACTGCTATAAATAAAGATGCCCGGCACGTTTATCTCCAGTTGTTTATTGGATTTTGTCGTAGAAAGTGCTGTTGTGTAATAATTGTAATGTGTAAAAAACCTTCACTTACTGTTACAAAAAGGTCAGAAATATTGACCCTGCATAAAATTGGATTTTCTGACCATCAAATAAGTTTGAAGGTAAATGTGAGTAAGACAGCTGTGCATCAAGCTATTAGTAAATTTAAAATTTCGGGAAGATTTGTGGACCTTAAGAGTTGTTTCTTTTTCATACTTGGAGTAAGTCGAAGTTTCCTTGCAGGTTTAAAAAATGATGAACCAAAATCGTTGGCCAAACGTCTTGAAATAGTACTCAAACTGATGTTGGTTCCTTTTGCAGCCACAGAATGTCTAATCGTATTGCAGGAGGTTCTTGGATCTTGTACGACCATCCTTCTTATCACATGATCATCACGTGCACTCGTTTTTCTAGGGCAAACAACTTCTCTTAATGTCCACAAATTACTAATAGCTTGATGCACAGCTGCCTTCTCACATTTGCCCTCGAACTTATTTGACGTTCAGAAAATCCTATTTTATGCAGGGTCAATATTTCTGACCATTTTGTAACAGTAAGTGAAGGTTTTTTACCCATTACAATAATTACACAACAGCACTGTCTATGACAAAATCTAATAAACAACTGACGATAAACGTGAGGGCCACCTTTATTTATAGCAGTAGAATGCATCTGATGCAATCAGCACATGAGATGACACAATAATCTGCACAAATGATGCAATGTGTTGAAATACTGATAATCGACTACTGGTCTTAAACTTTTGTAAATGACTGTATAACTAAGGATGCCACAAGGAAATGTAGCATCCTTTTTTTGGAGAAGGAAATGTTGGTGTATGCAACATTTCCTTGTCCATACACCATTGATTTAAATTATCTACATCATTTTACAAAAGAGCAGAAACAAAAGTAAAACATGTGAGCCTAAATAACCTCAAAATGGCAAACAAAAGATAATCACAGAATTTTAATACTAGACTACTTTTGACACTGGAGGTAAAATTATTTTCTAAATTCTCCGTAACATGCTGGCTCAAGACATGTAGAAATGAATCCAAAATAAGAAAAGAAAAATGTGAGAATATATATTATTTCTATATGAAGCTACGATAAGAAATATATAAATTACAAATGAATTTATTAGTTACAATAGTATTATTGAAAACTGCATATTATGCACATAATTATTTTTTCATTAAGTAATAGAGCAGTAATGAAACCACTTACAATTAGATTTTAACTTTCAATTCATGCTAATATACCGATAAACATGACCAAAATGTAATGTTGATTGAACAGAAGAATAAACATTCAGAGTAACTCTTTTCATGCCAGCGAACGATTGCATCAATTCTAGCATGAGATTGTTTTTGGATGTGTTAAAATTTGTAATGTAATTTTATTTAAATTTTTATTAGATAAATTTAATTTAATTTTTACTATTTTCTCTTACCTATATATAGTAGAGAAAGTATTGTTTTTGTATAAAATTTTTGAAAGTGAGTTTTTGGCTGTATCATGTTTTGAGGTCCTCTGTATCCAGAATTAAGTTTTTAATGGTTGGTCTAAATGTTTTTCTGTGAATCTGTTATCTGCATCACTAAGAAACAAATATTAGCAGGAAATCCAAAGTCAGCATTCTAAATCTGTATCATATGGGAATATTACTTAAAACTTGGATTGAGATTGGATAAATGGTTTATGTACAGGGACATATAAAAGAGATCAAATTTATTACATCTGTAAGTGAAACGAAACTTTTTGTTGTACATATTAACATCTTTAGTCTGCAATAAACATAATGAAATTTACGTGCATTTTTTACATGTGCAAATTCTTACTGTAGAATAAAGCATTCACCATTCTCTTTCAGTGCCACACAGAAGCATTAAGGCTCTAGATAGGAATATTTTGAAGTGCATTTAAATTTGCTATGTATTTTATGTATTAATGTGGTGTATGTGTATATAATTCATAGTGAATATATAAAACTACCTATAATTGATCAAATAAGATGCAGAGAGTGGTCTTCAGGAAAATTCTCAGAATAATTTCAAAAATGTTTTTATTTTAATAACAGCTTTAAATGTTTTATGAATGTAGCTCTAATATTCAAATGGAGAAGGGAGAGGGGATCTTGAGGTCGCCACAAAATTGTTCTTAAACCAATTTACAACTGCTTTTTAAATCTTCTGTGGAAATGTTAAAATATAGTATCTCTTATTGTTCACCTTAGACTAGAATAATTTTTTTGTATAAATACAGGGAAAAAGAAAGTAGAGTGAATGCACTAAAAATTATTTTTTATGTAATATAGCCTTGTATTAAGTAGAAAGCACCGAACGCTTTATAATTTATATTTGAAATTTTATTTATAAAATTGACTGGATATTTTCTAGTCTGTTCTTTATATAAAACAGAACACTAACATAACTATTATGACTATATTTTAATCTTTTATTGTTACAAAAATTAATTATAATAAAATTTAAATAAGGGAAATTCCTTGAAAAAAATAAATAAATAAATAAACGTAACTTTTTTAATCTATTAAGAAATCGTGTTAATTACTATTGGGCTTTCTTCCCATTATGTTAAACTTATACATAAGCATACATAAACTCTAAATATACATAAATATACATAAACTCTACAAGTAATTAAGATAAATATATTTTTAATTTTTTACATCGAGTATTGAAGTGCCTGGCTTCATTGGTAATTTCTTCAAAAAGTTTGTAATCTAAATTAATTTTTTTTAATTATTTAAACAAAATTGTCTGTTTTTATTTAAAAATAAAAAATTCACCAGAAATAACTCATTCAAGTGCAGGGGTTAAAACAATGGATATGAAATAAAATAGTTCTTTTATAAAATTATAACAAACAGGTATTAAGAAAAATAATTTAAAAGGGTTTTGCAGTTATTAGAAGGAGACTTGCCGCTGGATCATTAAAACCAAGTATAAACTACAATGTCTAGGATGACAAAGAGAAAAATATATTTTTTTTCTCTTTGGCGTTCTAGACGTTGTAGTTTATACTTGGTTTTAATAAGGTTTTGCTGTTTATCAACATCTATTCTACCCTCATTAAGTGCCAAATCTTCCATTTTAGAACCATATCATATCTTCTAACAAAATATTTTTTTTTTAATTATTTAAATTGCACGATTAGAAATGCACATTGAAACCCAAAACATACAAAAATACAAAAAATTTCAGTGGAATTCATATAGTGGCATCTAATGGGTTAAAGATCTCAGGATAATATAAAAATTTTCAATTTCTGTTTTTTTTTTTTTTTGGTGTATTTCCTAAAACTTGTCTTCCTTTAATCTCACGTAATATGATATATATATCAGGTTTTTCACAAAGAGAAATTTGGATACCAGCAATTTTACCATCACTTAAACTTGATTATAGACTTGATTGATATCTATTTAAAAAAAAAAAAAATTCTGGTATTCAAATTTTTTTCCTTTTATCAGAACCTTGATACAGATATTAGAATAAAATCTTTTTGTAAAAAAATAGAACCAACTTTAAAAAGCAACTACTACTCAAACAACTAAAAAATAAATAAAAATAAAATAAAAATGGTATGAAATGAAACTGTAAATTGCACCTAAAAGTATAAAATAATTTCCTTCGCCAAACAACCTATAACACTACAATTAATCACAACTTTTGAAGTCGGTGCAAAATTAAATAAAATTTAACTAGTTTTGAAAGGTTTGTTTTTAGATCGGTAGCAACAAATGCTGTTGTCTCGAATGATCAATTTTCATGTTTCCTTTATTATTTTATCACTGTATACAATTGGTTCATTAGTAGCATCTATAGAATAGTGAACATTCTTCACAATGTGGTATTTATGTTTCTACGAAGTTAGAGTTTCCTTTCCAAATTTGGTATAACTTTGATAACTATCATCCTTGGTGGCTTTTGGATTTGGAGATCAAAACGTAATGCAAAAATATACACGCAAGATGTATATTTTCATAATATATATTGTACGAAGTATTGTTTCATATTCTTGATTACTCTCGTAATATACCTTATCAAAATAATCATGATATCCCAAAGAAATTAAATATGTTTGCCAGATAATTTTGCAATTTTTCTTTCACCAAGGACGTCAGATACCAGCATCTTCACCAACTTTTGCTGCTTATGAAATCTTATTTGTTTTCTTGAATTAAAGTAGTTTTCGGCTGCGTTTTGCAGGTGACAATGTGAGATGTGTATTTTGAATAGGATTTGGTTTTTGTATTGAATAAAGGTATCAATTTTCATTTAATTTTGCGCCGACTTCAAAAGTTATGATTAATTGTAGTGTTATAGCTTGTTTGGCGAAGGAAATTATTTTATACTTTTAGGTGCAATTTACAGTTTCATTTCATACCATTTTTATTTTATTTTTAATTTTATTTTTATTTTTTTTAGTTGTTTCAACAGTAGTTGCTTTTTGGAGTTGGTTCTATTTTTTTTCAAAAATATTTTATTTCTCTCTTTTCAGTGAAAACTTATTCATACAGCAGAACATCAGAATATTCATATAGTAGATCATTATTCATATAGCAGAACTCCACTGTTTTCCACCAGGTGGCGCTGTAGGTAGTTGAATCGCGTAGCACATGTCCACTTTACTATACCTACACTTTTATGACTATAGCTGCAGCTGTTCAGCAGTTAAAAGAGTCTGGACTGTCTTTTTTGGGTACCCTGTATTTTCTTTTGATCGTAAAGATATTACAATTGGACCTATTTCAGACCAAGACTTTTACAATAAAACAAAAAGTATCAAAATCGGATCATCCGTTCAGAAGTTATAAGCTAACAAACAAAAACAAAAAAAACATACTCTTTGAATTGAGAACCTCCTCCTTTTTGAAATCAGTTAATTAGAGCATTTCTTGCAAAGTTATAAGCTTACAAACATCAACAACAACACATAGCTCTAATTAAGAACACCCTCCTTTCTGAAGTTGGTTGAAAACGACTTTGCAGTAATCGATGTGACCGCTTACAGTAACAGTACTTTGAACCACAGAGTATACATGTCATCCGCTATGCTGCAAAGTGTGCAACGTAGTTCAAGTGTGCACAGTGTAGGAAATTGCGAACAAACAACTGCACATTTTAAGCGTTCTATTTTTAGCAATAATGTCTAAAAACTGTCTTCTCGTAGTAAATCGATGATGTAAACAGTGGCGGATTACCCATAAGGCGCAGCTGGCGCGCGCCAAGGGCCCCGCGCCTAAGAGGCCTCGCGTTCTTTTTTTTTTTTTTTTTTTTTTTTTAGCAATTTCAATTTTTGAAAAGTACTTTTTTTAGTTTATTTTTAAAAGCATTCTGGGATCAAACAAACACATTTATTCTGCAAAAAAATTGTATTTATTCTATATACATTGCACTTATAATATGTACGCAATTTCTTAATAACGGGTATAGGGTTTGCAGAAGCCAAGACTTGGTGTAATACGAACACGAAATAAGACTACAAATTCGTTTTCAATATAATCAAATGCAATAAGTTCTACACCCTAGAATTTTTTCTGACAAGGGCCTCACATTTCTTCTTGCTTGCTTAAAAGCAATTTCTAAAATTAGCAAAATACTATAAAATGCTCAAAATTTTCATCCATTAATAAATTAAAAAGTACATTATTTCTATATGCATGTGTTATACTCAAGATTAAAAAAAAAAAAAAAAAAAGGTGTGTGTTGGTGGGGGGGGGGGAAGGGGAGTGGTGTTCAACACCGAGCCATGTAAGTTCTCGAAAAGAAACTTTAGAGAACTTCAAAATTTCTATAGAAATATCAGATGTCATTTTAAACCAAATAAAAACTGATTTCTTAATTTTAGTTTTATAATTACTTTGCTAAGTAATTAAATTTATCTGCATTTTAACCATTTATCTTTCTTTGTTATATGATCTTGCAGAGAATTTGGTGGAAGTTGGGCACCTGCCAAATTTGTTTAATCTGCTACATCCGTTTTAAGCCTTGATGACCTCTGCTCTTTCTTCTAGTTATTATTATTATTTTATTATACTTTATACATATTTCTTGTATATGATCTCAACTATCAAGTCTTAGAAACAAAAATATTAACTTTTTAAATAACTTTTGCTTTATATAAGGCTTCACTTCCATTTCTTATTCTATATGATTCATTAAAGTTTTCCTTCCTGGTGTTTGACCATTTTAATGAATTATTATTATTATTATATAGCTGTCATTTTTTTGTTTTTGGTATTACAACCGCACTATGCTTGAATTTCTACGAATTAGTATGCATATTTAAATGAATCTTAAATTAAATCCATTTTAAATTATAACTTCTGTGTTTCTTTACAAATTCTCAGAAAGGTTTCAAATATATTATCAACAATTAGCAGTTATTTGAAGTATATTTGTGATTTATTTATTATTTAGTTAGGATATGTATTAGCTAGGATTTTAAAAACTAATTATATACATATTATATATATATACTGAGTTGCAAGTATTAGCGAATCAGTTTGACTCTAGAAACTTAGTGTAAAGTGCTCTGAATGAATAAATAGTTTAAGATAAAATAACGAGGCACCAATATTCTGTTTATAGTGAAATTCTTTAACGTATTCCTATGTTCCTGTTATTTCGCATGATTAAATAAATATATATATATATATATATATATATATATATATATATATATTATAAATTAATATAAATTATGTATATATACACATACAACAAATCATATTTAGCATGAGTTAGCACTCAAAAGATTCTTTTGAGAAAACCATCTGTACTTCTTTTTTCCATTATGGTAAATCGTAAAAACACTATTTCCGTATTTCATTTCATTTTCCTACTGGCCCATTGGAGTGGGGATACTATTTCTAATTATAGCGTTACACACCTGTGTCCTGCGGCACATTCTAAAAATTCATCAGAAATCTAGAATTCTGAAAGATTTCTGAAAGATCAGAGATCTAGAATTCTGTGAAATTCGAGAATAATAGATTTTTAGCTAATTGCTAAAGGAAATTGCAATAGTGTCAGTACCATATTTCCCCAACTTCATATATTCACGTTTGACAGTACTTAAAAATGGTCACTTCTTTATTAATATAAATGACTAAAGTTCAAGAAAACTGACACGGACATCTTTCAAACATGTGTAAATATAAGCTTTGCACTGTTAGTTTTGCCACACAAAGAAATACTAGTGCTAATGAGGTGGTTTGTGCTTCAAAAATAGTTCTTGTAGGATGCTTTGTATTGAGTACATCTTCCGAACTGCGCAAACAGCATTTGCTTAACCAATATTAATGATAGTTTTTTTTTTTTTTTCCCCAGACAAGTGTGTTGCTTTATTTATCCTTATCTTCAGTTCTGTTACAAATGGGTATTATTTACTCTCTCTTTAAAACCTGCGTAAAATGTGCAATCGAATGAATGCAGATAAGGGGAATTTGGTATTTCAATTATAGCAAAAAAGAAAAATATCAAATCCTTATTTTAAAAACGTTATATATTCTACCCGATTGGTTATTTTTCAAGATTGTAAAACCAATAATTTTCTATATTCTTATTGCGTCAGTTTAACTTGAATGTTTAAGATGTGGTTATAATTAATTTAGTAGTGTATCTTTATGAGTTTGCTTCGAATTTTTTCCATGACGATCTAAAAAAGTAAGTTTTCTTATCATTTTTTCCCTCTATTTTAACTTTCTAGTAATAATAATAATAATAATAATATTTTAATTATAAAATGTTTCACAATAGAATGTTATTTATATTTTTACATCTGCTCATGTTTTTAAGTTTTGAAAAATAAACAATCTATTTCTGCATTTTAAATATTTTCTTGAAAAAGCGTTTAGGTTCAAAATGATGCTCAGTGGGTTTTATTTTAAATGAAAGGCGCTCTAAATTTCATTTAATGATTTTCTTTTCTTTTTCATTCGAATCAAAGGACTTCAATTAATGTCTTGAATGCTATTTTTTTTTTAATCAACAATTAAATAATTTTTAAGAAACGATGGTAATATATTAGACAAATAAATGTATAAATGCAGGATACCAGTTGCTTTATATCGCAATTGTTAAGAAATTTATATAAAATTTGATGAAAAATTATATTGTTGAATTTAACTTCCTAGAAGCATTTAAAACTAACACCAATTTTATTTCGCTTCTTTTACTTGACCACACCCAATTACTTACAACGTTGCAACTTATTCTTTGGAATTTTTTCCCTGTATATCAGTTAAACATACGAATGCGTTTCTGTGCAATAAAATAAAATGCTATAGTTAACATATTTAACAGTTTGAACCTTTGAACGGGTCTTTGATGCTCGAATATGCATCTATGGCATTACTTACACTGTGATAACGGTGAAAAGTAAGTTTTTAACAGTAAAATCCCAAGTTTACCGAAACTAGCACTCGAAACTGACGTCATTTCTAAAAATAGGTATTGAAATTAATATATTACGTTATATCATTCGTTTTGAGGAATGAATAAAATAATGAAAGAAAGATGATTTAGCAGGGGAAAATGCTTATAATAATTAATAAAAAAAAAGTAGTGATATTAATAATATTAAAAGTGATATAAATGATTATAAATTTAAAATGAAAATAAATTTCCGTACTTTTCTGTTATCGAGATTGAATTCAGGCGGAGTAAATAATAATAATAATAATAATACATATTTAGATATTATCTCTTCGACCAAGAAACTTGGGGCGATTTTGATAAATTTGCACTGAAATTAACTATGATAAATAATTAAATTTAAATTACATTTTATGATTCGAATTCCATTTTTTTGATAAAAATACAAATTTCAAATAATCCATTTTTTCATTATTAGCTATTTTTCGCGCAATTTAATCACTCTTACTTTTATTTATTTATTTATTATTTTTATTAGTATTTGATTTGGTAAATATGGTGAATTTTGAAAGGAGGTTTATTTGGAAATATCGTCAGCTAGGTGGGCGAAGACCGCCTTTAATTAATAATAACAATAGTATATAGCAAGAGAGAGCTAGAGAAGGAAAAAAATAGCATTTTATATACTGAAATAAAATTTACAAGGGTCATACTTTAATTGTTTTTTTTTTTTTTCCTTTTCATTAAATAATAAATTTCATTTTTTAAAATAAACATTAAAAAATAGCCCAAATTTATGTTTGGATTAATAAAATTTTAAAACTAAATACATATGTATTAAATAAAAATTGTTAATTATGTAAACTTAACAAATTTATATTATCGAAATTTTCAAGGCTGTGATTGACTACATTATCTCTCAGTAATAAGTATTTGGATGTTTTCTAATTTAGACGTTTTGTAAAATATCTAGAATAATTTTTTACGAATTGTCTGCAACATGTACATGTTATATATCAGATATTTCAGCAAAAGTTTTGCCCCAAAGAGAAAAGGGGGACAAGTAAAGAATTAAATAAAAATCCAAATGTTTTGGATTATCCTGTAAAAAGTAATGCATGAAATACATTTTGGCTGTAGCACATGATTATGACGCTTCTTTTAATTGCCTATAAGTTTTTTATGAGGCTACAATATCTTTTTTTTTTTTTTTTTTTTTTAGACCACTTTTTTAAATATAACACGCATGTATCAGACCCAGAGCAAAGCCATTTTTAGAAAACTTGGCATGCGACTTCAGACACATCATACTGCATACTTCAATTAAAATGCAAAAATATAAAATATCTTATAAAATATGAGCATTTTTAACTACGCACGCACAAGGTTTTTTTAAATTCATTTGCATAGTTAAGCAGTCAAAAGTATTGAGCTACTTATAGGAAAACCCCAAACATAAATATCATGTAAATTCAAAAAATTGTGGACAACAGAAAGCACTGATATTCAGTTCCTCTAAACATAAAAGCTCAACCATAAGGAGTTTTACTCAAATTTTTATTTGAATTCAATTAATGGTTATACAGCGTCCTCTGCTCTGATTGTAAATAAATATCGATAAAACCCCCTAACTTTTTTCTAACTATCTTTTCGAGAAGAACTTAAATTCTGTTCATTCTATCCCTCGTAACGTTGAATGAATTTGACCAAACGCTTGACACTGTGACAGAATCAAATCCCCATCTAATGGGCCACCCACCGTTCAGTTCAATATATTTATCTTATTCTAATCTATTATTTCGAAGTTTAGTTTTCATGCTAAAATTTCCAATGCAACAATCCACAAAATGCATATTCATATGTAATATCGCCCAATTTTGCTATGTTAATAAAATCTTAAATGTCGAATAACTTACGAAATTTTCCTGTTAAAATATTTGTAGTCAATGATGTTCAAACGAGTACCATAAATATTATTTTGAAACTGTCTCATATATTTATGATCTCAAAATGGACGATTATGCTCAATTTTGCCCTATTCTGCCATGTTAAGTAAGTCGTAAATTCCAAATAACCTAAGAAATTTTTAAATTAAAATATTCATAGTCAGGGATGTTCATGCCAGTATCTTGCATAATATTTTAAAAGTGTTCTGACATCTTTACGATGAATGTATCCCTCAAAATGGACGTTTATGCGAAATTTTGCCCTATTCTGCCATATTAAGTATATCGTAAATTTCCAATGACATACGAAATTTTTAAATTGGAAAATTCGTAATCAAGGGCGTTTATGCCAGCATCTTATACGATATTTTAAAAGTAGTCTTACACCTTTACGATGAAAATTTCCCTCAAATCCGACGTTGATGCGAAAATTTGCCGTATTTTTCCATGATAAGAAATTCGTAAATTTCGAATAATTTGCGATATTTTCAAAGTAGCGTGTTTAAAGTTAATGATGTTCCTCCGGGCACCAAAACTGATATTTAAAAGCTGTTCTTACAATTTTACGAGAAAATATTCCTTTTCATGCACATTTAAGTGAAAATTTTCCCTATTCTCCCATGTTAAGAAAATCGTAAATTTCGAATAATTTCTTAAGTTTTTTAATTAGAATGTTGTAAATAAATAGGGTTCTTGTCAATGACATAAATAGCATTTTAAAACAGGTCCGACCTCTTTACGATCATTTGTTCGTGAGATATCATGTACACAGACTAACAAACTAACAGACACCCTACAGACGGTCACCATATTCATTTTGATACTTTCCGATTCCTCTCACCTGAAAACGTGTAAAAAAATCAGAAAACCGAGATCGAAAATATTCACGATTACCTAAGTTCTTCATACATATAGTATGATGGGCATGGGAACTGAAACAATGCATTCACACAAAAATATTGCATAGCGAGAATTTAGCTCTCCCCGTTAAAAAATTCAAATAACATTGTTCCATTGAAAATTATCTCCCGATTAATTTCTACCATAGAGGCCCCGGAAATGTTCTGCGCCTAGGGCCCCGCGCAGCTTAAACCCGCCACTGGATGTAAATCAACTTCGTAATTAACTTTTCTCCCATCTTGAACCGTTTTTGAGATATAAGTGCTAATTCCACTGTTTTTCACCAGATGACGCTTTATTTTCTTTAGATTGTAAAGATATTACAATGGGACCTACTTCAGACCAAGATCTTTACAACAAAACAAAAAGTATCAAGTAACCGTATTTTGAACTATATAGCGTATGTCTCACCAGCTACGCTACAACGTGTGCATAGTGTAAGAAATTGCGAACAAACAAATGCACGTTTTTAGCATTGTATTTTTAGCATCAATGTCTAAACTATCTTTCGTACTAAGTCGATGATGCTCTACAATTTTATAATTCACTTTTCCCCCTGTCTTGAACCATTTCCGAGATAGGAACGCTAGCATGAATGTCTAAACTATCTTTTTGTACTAAATCGATGATACTCTTCAACTTTGTAATTCACTATTTTCTCTAGAACCGTTTTCAAGATAGGAACACTAACTCCGCTATTTTCTACCAGGTTGCGCTGCAAGCGGTTTAACCTTGTACTGCATGGCCACTTTTCTATACTTACATAACATTTTATCACTATAGCTGCAGCTGTTTAGCAGTTAAAAGAGTTGAGACTGATTTTTTTGGGCACCCTGTATTTTCTCTAGATCGTAAAGATATTACAGTGGGACCTATTTCAGACCAAGACCTTCAACAAAACGAAAAATATTAAAATCGGAGCATCCGTTCAGAAATTATGAGCTAACAAACAAACAAACAAAAAAAAAACATTCGGTTTGAATTGAGAACCTTCCTCCTTTTTTGAAGTCGGTTTAAAAAGTTGTAAAAGGTAGTAGAAGAGGACAAGCTTTATGAAAAATATACAAAATACATAAATTAAAATATTTGGTTTTCTAGTTACATATTTAAAAAATATAAGCATGATGTATATACATAGGTTTAACATTATTGGAGAGATAACCCAGTGCTGACTAACCAAGTCTCTTAATACAATTTTTATTGAATTTCTGTCTATATTCAGTTTTGATTCGGAACTCATTATTTGTATTAAGAAATTTTGAAGGAAATCTGTTTCATTTCATTTTATTAGCATTTGTAATTTACTCTTGAAATATAGTAAAACATAGTTATTTCTTAAGTGAATTTTAATAACATTATTAAGCATTAAGCTTATTGCAGTCTTGTTAAATAAGTTGATTTTAAATAAATCTGCTTCAAAAGCAGAAAAATATAGTACATATTTTATCCTTGTTGTATAAAATTAGCTTTTTAAATTACGCAGCTTTTTCAAAGATACCAGTACCATTATTAGAAAAAATGCATTTAACAAAGCAGGATTAGAAAGGAGTAATTAATTAAAAAATATGTATATATATAGCACAGTCTTTCACATAAAGGTCTTTACAAATTTGTGAAAAAATAAGTAAGTTATGCCTTTTTTTTTTTTTTTTTTTTTTTTTGGGGGGGGGGGGGGGGTTGCCAGTTACATTTGTTAAACACTTATAAGCTGATACATATACTGATTTCTAAAGTCGTAAATTTAAAGACAATGATAGAAAATTGATTCATTGCAGAGGAATTTAGTATATTAGTACATGGTAATCTGAGACATCATATAAAAACTTCAGATGAACTGAATGTAAGATTTTGATCATATACTACCTACCAATAAGTATTTGGACACTTTCTAATTTAGACATTTTGTCAAATATCTAAAAAAATTCTTTAGGACCTAGAAAAGCCCCGGTTCAGGAACGAACCGAATGTGGGAAAAATTTCAAAATCAAACTTGAAATGTACAATACTCGGCCTGATTCTGCTTGTGTGCCAATAGATCAATGTTGTTAACGAAACCATTCTTAAATTCATGAAATCAATGAAGGTAGTGAATCAACGAAGGCTTTACCCCCTTCGCTGGTCACTATGTTTAAATGAAACTCTTTTCTATATCGTTTTATTTCCATTTGGGTGCTTATTAGATGAGTTTCCAAACAGACAGTATCGAAAAATTTGAAGTAGCAATTTTATGTTTGAATCCCAGTTACATATGAGCAGCACTATACGTGGTGTACATAATATTTTCTTTCACGTTATTTTCTATATTTGATTTATTCGATCAATCATATAATGACAACAATTTCACGCCAGATATAATATTACAATGTGCTATGATCGGCTATGTCTATCGCATGAGACAATTTTTGTGGTTATAATAGTAGTTGGTATATAGAAAAATAAATAATGAAATATGTAAACTTGATCATGGTACAACCTTAATATAGCTCCCCTTGGCGACTTGAATTTTTATCGTCATTTTTGACAAAAATGCATAATTTGTGTGATTATTTTTTCTGTTTCTTTCTCCTTTCTTTTTCTGCTTTTCAATATTTTATAATTTATTTATATTTTTGATGCGCTACTTGACTTAAAGTGGCTTTTGCGAAAGTGGAGTCTAAGGCGAAAAATATCCGATCTATTTCAGCATCAAAATTTTAAAAATTACGCAGGATTATCAATAAGTAAAGCTGTTTAATAGAATGCTGAATTAGCTTTCATGTAAAGCACAATTCACCCGTTCCAAAAACATATCAATATCAAAAGAAAAAAAAAAAAAAAAAAAAAAAAAAACTAAAATTGGGGTATATTAAAAAGGGTTATTTTTTTTTATTTTTTTTTTTATTTTTTTTTAACTCTATTTTCCTATTTTTTTAACACGCTTATATTAGCTTCACCTGTATGTATGTTTGTTTGTAACTTCTCCTGGAGCAAAACGTGATTGCACAAAATCCTTCATATCTCAAACAAAAAAACAGATATCCGTAAAATTTTTGCTTTAAAATATAGCTAATACAAATGTCTAAAAATCGGTTTCTGGAATTTTTGAAATTCGGTCCCCAAGGGGGGGGGGGGGGCTATGGAGCAAAAAAAAAATAGAAATACAGTTAGACCGTTGAAAATTGGTACAGATAGGGTTTAAAGGTCTGCAAGTCGAATGGGGATATTTTCGATTGTGTAAAGTTATTAAGAGGGGAGGGAGGGGGGGCAAAAAAATAAAAATAGTGTCAGATCGTTCAAAATTGGTACATAGAGGTTTTCGATACTTACAAATCAATTGCGGATATTTTTGAATTTGTAAAATTATTAGGAGGGGCGGGTAGGGGGTGATGGGGTAAAGGGGGGCTATGGGGCAAAAACAAATAGAAATACAGTTAGGCCGTTCAAAATTGGTACAGATAGATTTAAGTGGCCTGCAAGTAAGTCGAATGGGGATATTTTCGATTGTGTAAAGTTATTAGGAGGGGCAAAAAGTGGGGGAGGGGAGGGGGGGCAAAAAAATAAAAAATAGTGTCAGATCATTCAAAATTGGTACATAGAGGTTTTCGATACTTACAAATCGATTGCGGATATTTTTGAATTTGTAAAATTATTAGGAGGGGCGGGTAGGGGGGGCTATGGTGCAAAAACAAATAGAAACACAGTTAGGCCGTTGAAAATTGGTACAGATAGGTTTTAAAGTTCTGCAAGTCGAATGGGGATATTTTCGATTGTGTAAAGTTATTAGGAGGGGTAAGAAGGGGGGGGGGGAGGGGGGCAAAAAAATAAAAATAGTGTCAGATCGTTCAAAATTGGTACATAGAGGTTTTCGATACTTACAAATCGATTGCGAATATTTTTGAATTTGTAAAATTATTAGGAGGGGCGGGTAGGGGGGCTATGGGGCAAAAACAAATAGAAATACAGTTAGGCCGTTCAAAGTTGGTACAGATAGATTTAAGAGGCCTGCAAGTAAGTCGAATGGGGATATTTTCGATTGTGTAAAGTTATTAGGAGGGGCAAGAAGTGGGGGAGGGGAGGGGGGGGCAAAAAAATAAAAAATAGTGTCAGATCATTCAAAATTGGTACATAGAGGTTTTCGATACTTACAAATGGATTGCGGATATTTTTGAATTTGTAAAATTATTAGGAGGGGCGGGTAGGGGGTGGGGCGGTAAGGGGGGGCTATGGAGCAAAAACAAATAGAAATACAGTTAGGCCGTTGAAAATTGGTACAGATAGGTTTTAAAGGTCTGCAAGTCGAATGGGGATAATTTAGATTGTGTAAAGTTATTAGGAGGGGCAAGAAGTGGGGGAGGGGAGGGGGAGGGCAAAAAAATAAAAATAGTGTCAGATCGTTCAAAATTGGTACATAGAGGTTTTCGATACTTACAAATCGATTGCGGATATTTTTGAATTTGTAAAATTATTAGGAGGGGCGGGTAGGGGGGTGAGGGGGTAAGGGGGGGCTATGGGGTAAAAAAAAATAGAAATACAGTTAGGCCGTTCAAAATTGGTACAGATAGATTTAAGAGGCCTGCAAGTCGAATGGGGATATTTTCGATTGTGTGTAAATTTTAACCAAAAACTTACATACTGTAGCTATTTATGTGATAAATAATAAATATAGTTTAAAAAGCATGCTTTCATAGCACATCGAACTAAAAAGTGAAAAATAAATATAGTTTAAAAAAACTAAAAAACACGCTTTTAAAGCACATCAAACTAAAAAGTCAAAAATAATTCTTAATATAAGCTGAAAACAATAATGAACGAAAAATACTAGTATAATTGTGAAAAAAGCGTGGGTTGCTCGATATACGAAAAATATGGCACAAAGCACCCCACGCTTTTTTTCACAATTATACTAGTATTTTTCGTTCATTATTGTTTTCAGCTTATATTAAGAATTATTTTTCACTTTTTAGTTTGATGTGCTTTAAAAGCGTGTTTTTTAGTTTTTTTAAACTATATTTATTTTTCACTTTTTATTATTTTTTCACATGTATGAGCAAATTTAATATTTTTTTATTTTATTCGTGTGAAAGCATATTTCATTTTGGGACTTTCATATAAGTAGCTAAATAAAAATGTTTCAAAAGCTTGTGCATGCATAGTTAAAAATTATTTTGTAAAAGTTTTTATATTTAAGATATTTAACATTTTTGTATTCTGAGTGCAGTATGCTGTGTTTAATGTAGTATGCCAAGTTTCTAAAAATGGCTTTAATACTCCACGTCTTCTAATTTAAAAATCTGGAGTGCCCCACCCGACTTTTAGAACATTAAGTAATTAACTGTTGCATAAATAAAGTAAGAGAAGTCATTAAATAAACAAAATAGAAAATTATAATAGGGTATATGACATATGAGTATTTTTCTCTAAACAGTATGTTGTTTAAATTAACGCTATTGCCTTTCAAATAATTTGAGCCCCATAGATCATAATGATATAAAAATTTTCGTTGTGTCCCTGTAAAAATCTGTAAATGATCTCACTAGAATCTATATAGTTCGTGCGATGGTGACCTATAACAATTAAATAAATTTTTAGCTCAATCGGATGAGGCATTTATACATTATCGCATTTCAGATAATTTGAGCCTATAAGCCACGGTTATAAAGAATTTTTCTTTGTGTCTCTGTAAAAAAACTACAAATGCTAGATTCTCCAAAATTCATACAGCTCGTGTGAAGGTGATCTATAACACTTATATAAATTTTCCGCTCAATCGGATATAGCGTGTAGACCATAATGATAAAGAATTTTTCTTTCTGTCCCTGCAAAAAAAAACAAAAAAAAAAAAAAAACCCCTATAAACACTAGATTCAACAAAATTTATACAGTTCATGCAACGCTGGCTCATGTGTATAAATTTTCAGCTCAGTCAAATAAGACATTTAGACGCTATTGCACTTTAAAAAATTTGGGGCCTTAGACCATAATGATAAAGAATTTTTCTTTGATCCCTGTAAAAATAATATAAATACTAGATTCACCAAAATCAATGGAGTTCGTGCTATGGTGACCTTTAATATATGTACCAACTTCCAGCTTTTTTTAACAAAGCGTTTAGTCACTATTGTGTTTGCTCAAATACATACACACATACATCGTAAAAATAGTAAATATGAGTTCAGGGGACCTCAAAACGTGTAGAAAGTAGAAACACTAAAACCTCAAACTCTAATTACAATACTTTTCTCGCTATAGTGTTCGGAAAGTAAAAAGTAGCAATTTTCTTTTCAATTTTTTTTAAAGAAACCATTATATCTCTATGAATATTCATGGTAGCATAATAAAAAATTAAACAGATATGCAGAAGGATTCTCATAATCGCATTTCACAGCCAAAACACATTTCAAGCGTTACTTTTTACAGGGTGATCCAAAACATTTTCATTTTTGTTTAATTTTTTATCTCCCCTTTTCCTCTTCAGGATAAAATCTTTTCTGAAATATATGAGGTATAACATGTTCTTTATACTCCCAAAGTTTCACGATAAATCCTAAAGAATTTTTCTAGATATTTGACAAAATGTCTAAATTCGAAAGTGTCCAAATACGTATTGGTGGGTAGTGTACTAATACAGTATTTTCAGAACAGGATGCATAACATCTCCAGAGCAAGTCAATGTAGGCTAATTTACACAGCTATACAAGTCACAAACTGAATTCTCACATTATTAACTAGCCGCCTTCGGCGACCAGCTGGTTCGCGATCCTTGAAAAATCCGACTTTATGAAACTCCCGCTCGGTGGCGCCTGTTCCCCGTTTCGGATCTTACAACAGCTTATTGACATATAGTGAAAATAGCTTTATTGAAAAATTTAATCTCAGTAAATTCCCGTTCGGTAGCACCTGCGGCGCCCTCTTCCAGTTTCAATATCTGAAATAGCCTGTTCACTATAACTCACCATGTTATGATCTTTCAAATTTCTGACTTTAGCAAAGTCCCGCTGGCGCCTTATTCCCGTTTTAGAACATACAACACCTTCCTCGCACATTAGAATTTAAAATATTGAAATTTTAAAATGTTATAGCACTATCTGGTGGTAGAAATTTCTGTAATCTACTGTTCAATTCCAAATCAACAAACCTTTCAAATGATGCATTACTTATGAAAATATTTTAATTAGTAGCTGAGATATAAAATAAAACCTAATCAGGGCACCTTAAAACGTGTAAATCGGGTAAAATCTCGAATTCCACTTTCGATAATATAAAAGAACTTTAAAATATCTTTCGAATGATGTATTAAAAATAATTTAATCATAATTAGAATTTGAAATATTGAAATTTTAAAATATTACAGCGCCACCTGGCGGTAGAAATTTCTGTAATCTACTGTTCAATCCCAAATCAACAAAACTTTCAAATGATGTATTACCAGGGTTGTTGATTTTTTTTATTTAAATCGGATTTTTTTTATTTAAAAATAATTTAATCATAATTAGAATTTGAAATACGCGTATTAGAATAAAATTTAATTTGCAATTAAAATGTAAATTTTTTGTTTATTCTCCGAAATCGATGAAATTTGAACTACAACTTTGTCTTGTGATGAAAAACTCTGTATAGTAAGTTTCGTGGGCGACAAAGGTAAATTGAAGAATTGTGAAATTTGCAATTTTTAATCGCAGTCCAAAAACATGTGACCTCAATCAGAAAAAGATCTTTCTCTTTCGTTTTACTTTGGAAATATCGTCTGCAAACTTTAAAGAGAGTTTCCACTGTTGTTCGAACGCAAACGCGGATTCAGAATGTCATCAAAAACTGCAGGCATGCAGAAATTTTAAAAATTTATAACGGATTCAGTTTTGAAAACATCTCTCAATCTTTTGAAATCTGATTCGTATAATTAAGGTCTATATACAAAAAAAAAAAGAAAAAGAAACTATTTATCTGTAAAAGATTTTGAGTTATAAAATGTTTTGCGAAAAAATCAATGTTTCGTAAAATCAAAAAATATGGATCGCTAATCCGTATTTTGTAAAAAGTTTATATGGTTCGAAAGAGGATTAAATGACCTTTCAAAATATACCAGTTGTTAAGAAAGGAGTCAATTAGTCTTTCGTACAGGACAATTAAAAAATGACGATCGAAAAAAAGGGAAATTTTGGACCCCTTTTAAAATTTTTTTAAAAAAAATATAAAAAATCCGTATTTAAAAAAAAAAAAAAAAAAAAAAAAAAAATTGTACCGTAAGAATCGGCAATAAATGCTCTTTCCCGTGGTACAGGTGTATTTTCAATGTCTGCAGCCGTTTAGCCGGGATGGGGGATGACTTTACAAAAACGCGCGAAATGTTTCTTCTTTTGGGGAACGGGCTGAATTTTGCTTGGAGGGCGGAAAATACCATCGGCTCGTCTTTTAATTAGACATTGGTCGACGTTTTTATTAATATCTCCGGAACTAATTAAAATTTTTAAATTCTTTTTTCACTATGCAGTCGGGCAGGCTTCTGAGCACCCATTCAAATTTTGTAGTTCTGCGTTCAATAGGGACTGAAAGTATAGATGCTCAGACAGAGAGACAGACATCTTCCTTTATTATTATAGATAGATGAGGTTGTTGATGATAGTGTAGGGCAATAAATCTAGGAAAGACCAGGGGGATGGTGCTAAGGTACAATGATTTTTTCTATTTTGTAAAATGACTTAATACTTTAAATAAGGGAATTATTTCATTTTATAGTTTCTTACGCAGGCGTAAATACACTATTAATACTTAAGTAAAGTTTTAATGTTATTGCAACATTAATCATTATTTTAATGCATTATTACTCATTGGTGTGATTACCATGGTGCCAGTGTAATTCTGCCACACCTGGGGCATCTAAAAACGCAAATTAAAAACTCTTAGAATAGTGACTTTTTCCTTCTTACACAAATTTTGTTTCCTTTATACTATATGTGTTTTAAACACCAATAGAAATATAAAAATAGTATGTTGTGGCCACCACAAGACTTTCTTCTATATTTTCCTATACATATTCAATCAGTAACAATATTAAAAAAAAAAAAAAAAAAAAAAAAAAAAAAATATGATTTTTTTTTTTTCAAAGTTATTATTATTATTATTTTTTTTTTTTTATGTTAAAAGTAAAAAAAATCGATAACTTCGTTAAATTATCACAGATTTATAGTTCAACCATTCGTTTTAAAGGTATTGACGAGACCTTTCGAAAAATACCCATCTTCAAAATTTACCCCCCCCCCCCCGGGGGGTACTCCCCTCCCGTGGAGGGAAGCGATGCCCCCACATGCACAGAAATTTTTCCTAGTTAACTACTACTATTATCAATAATTCATATTAATTTTACAATCGGAAGTTAAAAATAACTCTCATTATGTACATTTATACGAAAATTTGTCCTATACTGCCATGTTAAAAATTTAGAAAAAATGAGATCACAGCGCCACCTATTGAGCGATTGATACCCAAATGTAATCAGCACCAGTTTATGTCAGGGACCAACTGAATACCAAGTTTGGTTAAATTTCATTTAAAAACTAAGTTTTTTTTCGTTAAAAGTAAAAAAAATCGATAACTTTGTTTTGAATTATTACAGATTTATAGTTCAACCATTCGTTTTAAAGGTATTGACGAGACTTTTCGAAAGATACCCATCTTGAAAATTTACTCCCCTCGAGGGGTGACTTCCCCCCCAGGGGGGGGGGGTGACGAGGCTCCTACACATACAAAAAATTTTCCCCAGTTGAGTATCTCTATTATAAATAATCCTTGTGAATTTCATAATGATTACTAAAAAATAATTCTCTTTATGCACATTTAAACAAAATTTTGTCCTATATCACCATGTTAAAAATTTAGAAAAAGCGGGATGGCAACGCAACCTGTAAGACAATTTTTACCAAAAGTTGATAGGCACTAATTTATGTCAAGGTGCAACTACATACCAATTTGTATGAAATTCTGTGCTGTAGTTCCTGAGATACAGTTGCCACAAAATTTTGTCACACACACACACAGACAGACAGACATTTTCTAAAAATGGTCAAATCGTGTTCTACTGCTCTCAAAACGTGTAAATCAATCAAAAACCCGAGGTCGAAAATTTTTACGAATCCAATACTTTCTTCTATTGAATATATAAGAAAGTAAAAAGATCATTGAGCTGTTATTTTTACTTTCTTCTATATTCAATAGAAGAAAGTATTGGATTCGTAAAAATTTTCGACTGCGGGTTTTTGATGGATTTACACGTTTTGAGAGCTGCAGAAGACGATTCGACCATTTTTAGAAAATGTCTGTCTGTCTGTGTGTGTGTGTGACAAAATTTTGTGGCAACTGTATCTCAGGAACTACTGCACAGAATTTCATACAAGTTGGTATGTAGTTGCACCTTGACATAAATTAGTGCCTATCAACTTTTGGTAAAAATTGTCTTACAGGTTGCGTTGCCATCCAGCTTTTTCTAAATTTTTAACATGGTGATATAGGACAAAATATTGTATAAATGTGCATGAAGAGGATTATTTTTTAGTAATCATTATGTAATTTACAAGAATTATTTATAATAGAGATAGTCAACTGGGAAAAAAATTTTGTATGTGTAGGAGCCTCGCCACCCCTCCCCCCTGGGGTGGACGTCCCCCCTCGAGGGGAGTAAATTTTCAAGATGGGTATCTTTCGAAAGGTCTCGTCAATGCTTTTAAAACGAATGGTTGAAATATAAATCTGTGATAATTTAAAACAAAGTTATCGATTTTTTTTTTACTTTTAACGAAAAAAAACTTAGAAAAAAAAATCGTAATTTTTTTTTTTTTTTTTTTTTTTAATCGAAATTTAATCAAACTTGGTATTTAGTTGGCCCCTGACATAAACTTGTGCTGATTAGATTTGGGGATCAATCGCTTTACAGGTGGCGCTGTGATCGTATTTTTTCTGAATTTTTAACATGGCAGTATAGTACAAAATTCCGTATAAATGTACACAATGAGAGTTATTCTTAACCTGTGATTGTAAAATTAATATGAATTATTGATAATAGTAGTAGTTAATTAGTAAAAAAATTTTGTGCATGTGGGGGATCGCTTCCCCCCCCCCTGGGGGGAAGTACCTCCGGGGGTACCTCAAGATGGGCATCTTTCGAAAGGTCTCGTCAATACCTTTAAAATGAATGGTTGAACTATAAATATGTGATAATTTAAGACAAAGTTATCGATTTTTTTTTTTTTTTTTTTAACTTTTAACGGAAAAAAACTTTTTTTTTTTTTTTTTTTTTAAATTGTTATTGAGTGAATTTGTATGGGAAAATATAGAAGAAAGTCTTGTGGTGGCCACAACATACTAGTTTTTTTTTATATATATTCTGTTAAACAGCATGAAAAAAAAAAAAAAAAAAAACTAATATGTTATGGCCTTTACAAGACTTTCTTTTATATAATCTTATACAAATTCACGCAACACTAAGTATTTTAAATTATTATTTATTAAAATTATTTTCCATGATAAATGCAGACGGTTGTTATCTCAGAGAAGTATAGTACTAAATGCTGAAAGAAAGTCAATTTTGTGCAAACATCAGAAGAAATGTAATTTTCCCCCCCTTTTTGTTAAAAATGAAAAAAATCGATAACTTTGTTTTAAATTATCACAGATCCATGGTTCAACTATTCGTTTTGAATATATTGACGAGTTTTTTCGAAAGATACTCATATTGGAAATTTAACTCCCAGGGGGGGGAGGAGCGATGCCCCTACATGCATACATTTTCCCCCCTAGTTTACTACTATTATTATGAATATAATTTATATTAATTTTACAATCATGCGCTGAAAACAATTCCTATTATGTACATTTACACGAAATTTTGTCCTTTACTGCCATGTTAAAAATTTAGAAAAAATGGTATCACAGCGATTGATCCCCAAATGTAATCAGCACCAGTTTAGTTTCAGGGTCTAAGTTTGGTTAAATTCCGTCCTTTGGTTCGTGAAATAGAACTTTCGCAAAATTTGTGATATGCACACACAGACAGACATTTTCAAAAAACAGTCAAATCGTGTTCAGGACTTCTCAAAATGTGTAAATCTGGTGAAAAATAGCGTTCGAAAATTTTCACGAATCCAATATTTTCTTATGTATATAGAAGAAAGTAAAAAAAAATGTCTAAAAATTGACAGAAAATAACATAAAAATATATTAAATGCTTGTGGAATTGTATGTAAATTGATTCAGTAGCATAATTAAGCAATTATTTATATTTCTTCTTTAATGAAATATTTATTTTTATTTCTTGCTTTTTGAGAATACTGGCGTTATACGGCCACCGTGGCAACTAATGGCACCATTACCCCAGTGATTAGTGAAACAGTATAGCGAACGATTTTAATTCACGACTAGTGAAAACGCTTAGACTTATAAATTATGACACAAAAATGTTGCTGAATGTTATTTGAATTCTTATGCTTAATAATTACGGCTATGGAATAAAGAAAGAAGAGGCCTCGATTTATATATAAATCAGATGTTAGAACGAAACAGCTGAAAACAGTATTTTCTAATATTACAAACACATTAGTAGGGTAATATTGACCGTTGAGCCCCAGCTGCACCGCTGCACGGGCGAGCCGTGCTGCTGTCGCGCCGTTATCTTATCAGCATCCGGTCGAGGGTCGTGAAAGATAAGGAGGATTAGAATTACGATGTTATCTTTAATGATAATGAATATTATTTACATTAATTAATGATTAATCTTAATTTTAAAAGAATTATGGTAATTTGAAATATTTTAAACTTGGAAAAAAAAAAAAAAAAAAAAAAATATGATTTTAAGAATTTCTTATGTTCGATCAGAGCTTTTTTTCTTATACGACCATGACTTTGCCATTTAGAAATTAGGTTAAAGGGAGATAAATATTTTTTTTTTAATAAAGAGATAAGTGCATGATTTTTGTGTTATATGTACACACACAGAAAAATAAGTTGGTCACAGTGACCTGGCAAAATGCTCAACTGACAATACAGAATTGACTAACCAAAATCGCTGACTAGCCAAAAAGTGTACTTGCTGAACTAGTCTCCAAAACTGAAAAGTGTACTTGCTGAACTAGTCTTCAAAACTAAAAAGTGTACTTGCTGAACTAGTCACCAAATCTGAAAAGTGTACTTGTTGAACTAGTCTCTAAAACTAAAAAGTGTACTTGCTGAACTAGTCACCAAAACTGAAAAGTGTACTTGCTGAACTAGTCATCAAAACACTACTCCAGACTAGGAAGGTTAATATTATCAAACAAAGATGGCTAGTCCACAATCAAAACTATCTGACCAGTAAGATTAGTCATCAACCACTTTACCAGACAAGGCAAGTTATTCATCAATTGCATTTATCAGACAAGGCAAGTTAGTCAGAATCTACACTTGATTCAGAAGGTTAGTCAACAGCCACCAGGTATCTGACTAAGCATGCGAGTCAGTTTTTAATGAATATTTGAAGAGGCAAGTTAATCAAGACTATTTGCCTGACTAGCATGTCTGATAACATATGAAGAGGGAAACTAGTCTTTATTTGACAAAGCTGTCTAATAATACTTGAAGAGGAAGATTAATCCAATATATATGTACAGTTGAACCTCGAAAATCCGGAATCGGCGGGACCGCGGTGATTCCGGATTTTAAAGATTTATTAAAAATTAATTTTTACGACATAATTACATAAAAAATGCAATTTTTACGCTAGTGAAAATAAACGATCGAATTAGAGAATTAAATTACAAAATAGAAATACAATAGATTTAATTTAGAATTAAAATATAAACACATTAAACTAAAAATGTTATAGACAATAAACTATTTATTTATTAAAAAATACTCAAATAAAACTATAAAAAACAAAGTAATTTGTGTTTTTTTTTTTTTTTTTTTTTTTTTTTTTTTTTTTTTTAACATTTCAGCAATTTAAAGCTGATTTTTTGCAATTTAAAGGTAATGTGATTTTTTTTTTTTAATTATTATTCCGTTTTTAACTTACCTATTTTCAAAAAATAAATTCTTTAATTAACAATCAAGTAGTATAAAAATATGTAAAATTATGACTATGTATTCAGTGTTCAATAAAAAAGATTTTTTGGATTCCACAAGAAATGTGGAAATAAGGTACATCAAAATCTTATTTTAAAAATAAAAAGTACAACCGGAAAAATGTCCGGATTTTAGAGATTTCCGGGTTTTCAAGATTCAACTGCATATATATATATATATGACTAACCTGTCTCATAATATTTGAGCCAGATTAATCTAAATTTTTATTAAAATCCCCCATATTTCATGATGAAGAGATTCCATGCTTGTTTGCAGGGGGCCTTTTAAAAAGCATTGTTATCAGACTTAACCTGATTAGTTTTGTAATTTTTAAAAGTTTCTTCCTTCCCCCACCTCCCTTCATGGTGTTCAACCTCAAAAAAGCATTTTAAAAACTTTTCTGAAAAACTACTTGTTCATTATTTGGAATAAAATAAATATAGCTGCCAACTTTTTCAATTTATTCTGCAATGTTTTTAACATTTACCCTTTTTTTTTTTTTTTTTTTTTTATTACTACATATTATTTCTATATTATTATTTTTTTTTAAGCATGCAATTACAATTAAATGTGAAGAAAATTACTCGTACAAAATAAATTTAAAAAGTTTGCAGCTATGAATAGTGGAAAATTAACAAACATATGGTACATCGGTAAAAGAACTCTACCCAAGTGAAGACTGCAATGGCTATATTTATCTAAAGGTATCTAAAGCTCAATTTAGTGTTAGTGAAAAAAATTTCCAAAGCTTAAATAAATGTTCTGAAATTATTGCACCCATGGTATGTTTTAACTGAAAATTTGGCTTATAAAAAAGCATAACTAGAATATGCAGTTGCAATCAGCCTGTCATATCCTGACAAGCTATCTTTCATCGAGATATGTGTGTCAAAAATAATACCAGAAACGGCTTCAAACAAACAAAGTAAATCTTTAATAATAATAGTTTAAAGCTTCACAATTGCTTTTTATAGTTTATATGGTAATTTAAATACTGGTATAGTAAATAGCCCATCTCTTCACAATTTCTTTGTAAACACTTAATAAGCAAATTTTAAATCAATGAAAATTTCAGTGGACCACTAAATGTATAAAGTATTTGTTTTTAGTCCAAAAATTTTTTTTCGTGTATTTAATATGCTGTGAAACACTTTTTTTTTGTGTACACAAGTATTAAAATTGCTACGATTTCATTCTAAATACACAAATACTTTACAGCATGTTTTGTGAAGAACATCAGGATTTTTAGCTCAATAATTAAAATTGAGACTAGTAATAAAGTCAAAAATAGTCTTTGCTATTTTTTTTTGTTCGTCAGCAATTTTAATACTTTTTGTTTTCTCAGAATTTGCATTTTTTGATGCTAATCACGAGACTGAATAGATAGAAATTATTAGCTTTGTTATATTTACAAAAAGTTTAACCCTATTGGCTTGTAAAATTTCTTTGCGGTGATAATCTTTATTCATAGGGCAATAAAAATACTGTTCTTTGTTAAATACTTCAAGTTGTTTCAATATTCCTTACAGAAACAATTTTCTGAATGTGCAACTTACTTAACTAAATTTTACTATATTTCACCCTAAAACAATGCAATCTTTGTTTCTTCCCCCTTATTTAATTATTATTTCTACTATTTAATTCATACATGATTGCAATTAGTTCTGCGCCAAGATAGAGTTGTAAAAAATAATTTATGCATATACGAAGAATTTTGCACATCTTGAAAAAAAAAAAAAATATATTTTGAACACAAAAGGCAGTTAAATAGCAAGCAGCACTATTTCAAGAAATATTTCAGAACTATTGTAGAAAGCTGTATGTGTTGCACCATTAGGTTCTTTATTATATTTGATGATTCCAGTTTAGTAGATTATTTGTACCATTAATGATTGATAATTTTAATCTTAAAATCTTAAGATGTGAAACTATAGTCCTCAGCTAATTTTTGGAGAATGTAAGTTACTGAATACTCAGACTTAATTTTAAGATGAAGAAATAAAAACGTTCAATATTTTATCCCTTCAAACATGATAGACTTAATTAATTTTTGTTGTTATTGTTACTTATGCCACTTGGAACTCCGAGCCCAGATACATTGTTTCCAAACTTTGCGACTTTTTAATTCAATAGTCACCAATAATTTTGAGAAGTGATATTTGATATACATAATAGACGATTCTTGAATTCGGTTCGTCTTTTATGTATATCAAATATCACTTTTCAAAATTTTTGGTGACTATTGAATAAAAAAGTCGCATAGTCTGGCAACACTGCCCGGGTATTGTAACAACAAGGATTTAAGGTAGCATAAAAACACTTTCTGTTTAGATCCTAGAACTGTAAAGAGATTAATAGTTTCGGGAAACAGCTTGCAGAACAGATTTTTAAAGAAATATGTTTAATGAAGTCACTCTATTTATATATTTATTTTCAGAGTTTATGCACAAAAAATAGAAGTTCATCAACAGGCTACTCTCTCTGTCTCACAATTTTTTTGTTTCTAATCTTCAGATTCCCAGAACTATCATTATCGAAATTTTTATAATCTGAGTTTTTTGATTCGAAAAATTCACAATTAAATTGGTACTCAGTTTTTAAAAAAATATTATTTAAAATTTTTATATTTCATTTTACAGCAGACTACTAAAAAAACTCATTAATTTTTTTACTTATTTAATTTTAATTTAAAAAAATTAATTTTTTAGAAAAAAACAGTACCAATTTAAAGGTTGTGAACTGTTAAAATGTGCAACCAAACTTAAAAAATACATTAAATAATGAGTAATTCTACCCATAAATTTCTCTAATAACATATCTTCTGGAAACGATAGGGATCGAGTCCTTTTAAGAATCAGTCTAATAGATTTTTCAGAAGTGATGCAATAAACACATTGAAAAAAATAAAAAATATATAAATTTTAATTAAATATATTTACATGTTGAAGTACTAATTCAAAAGTAGTAACTAAATCAGTACTTGTTCAAAACTATTTATTTTCTGAATTTAACAGGGCTGATTGCAGGGTTGGGCCCCAGTTTTTTTTTTTTTTTTTTTTTTTATAATAATAAAAACATTTGAAAATATCCACAATTTTGCCCACTTTGGGTTTTTTTTAAAAATTTTATACGAAAAAAAAAAAAAAAAAAAAAAAAAAAAATACTAAGCAATTGAAACACATTTTTTTTTTTTTTCATTTATATATAACGAAACAATTTACATAAAAAATGAGTTTTATTTTGAGTTATAATTTTTACAAACAGAAGATTTACCATTATATTTACATTTAGATACTGCAAAAGTGCAACAACTAAAAAGTTTGGACTTGTGCACAATACAGATTTATCACAATAAAATGCAAAAATATATATTTTGTAAATAAAGACACAAAAATGTACAACTGTTAATTTACAATAAACTAATTAGTTAATTAGTGCATACAATGAAGGCAGGAAAAAGAAAAGAATCATCAACTTTTGCATGTTTGTTAAACATACATTAAAAAAAAAACAAAAAAAAAAAAAAAACAGAAATTTTAATGAAATAATTACATATTTCACACGCACACATTAAAACAAAAAAAAAAAAAAAAAAATTCAGGTAGAGTCAAAATATTGATTATTTTGGAAACTGACAGCAAAAATTATCCCTAACTTCAGCATTTATAATAAACGTAATTCCTTTTTTTTTTCTTTTTAAGAGTAGTGAAATAAACCCAAAATCCCCCAATCAAAAAAATTTGCTACCAAAAGAGCAAGTTTTATTTTACACTATAATAATCTTTTATTTGTGGAACCAACTTTGAAAATACAGTATAGAATTCGTAATCCAGAATGCTCCCAAAACCAGAATGTAAAATACCAACTACCAAAATTTTTAATTATCATAAAATTTAAGAATAAAAGTTATACAATAGCAGCGGTCAGAATTATACTATATTTAATGCAACGGTGTTACTCTGAGGAAATATGGTGAGCACATAATTGTACAAATAATTACTGAAAATTTTGCAAATTTAGATTGGGAAATGAATTTTTATGGTATTTTTTAATAGTTATTAAACACTAATAACAGAAAAATATTTTGTAGAAGATGTTGTTGCAGAGGGCAACATTGTTTCCAGACATGTTAAAATTAATATTGCTGTCCCTGCATGTATGGCCCTTCATGACATTTTTAATATGCACTACTATCAAAAAACGGGCACCATTGCAGCATTCGAACTTCTATATGGTTTTCCAAACAGATTTTGCTGCAGGAAGAGACCATACAGAAAAATCATGCAGTTTTTAAATCAGGAGTGATTGTGTGCAGAATTTTTTGTCTATATATTTTCTGATATCAAGATTTTTTTCAGTTTATTTTTCAGTGACTGTTAAGAAAGAAATCTGTTATTTTGTTGAAATTTAAGTCCCCCCCCTTAAATTTAGTAGTATTCTTTTATATTTACAAATATGTATAACCAAAATTTATTGGGAGGGGGGGGGGGAGGGGTTACAAACTATTTTAACTTCCCAAAGCTGATTATTTTGCTGAAAAATCAAAAATTACTGCTTTAATTCTTTTAATTTTTATTTTGCTGCAAATTCCCAAAATAACATAATTATTTTGCTGTTAATTGTAACAGAATTTTATACTACAATATAGGATCCATTATCCAGAAAGCTTGGGACCTGGGATATTCTGGATAAGGGGTTTTTCCATAATTCGGAACACTTTAATATATGTATAAAAATGGTAAAAAATAATTCCATAAATAGTAGTGATAAACATGAATAAACACTTTCATATAAACACTTTACCTATATATTTGTTCATTTAATAAATTATTTCTACAAAATAAAAAACATTCTTAATTAGAATTTTAAACTATAAATAATAGTAATAATAAATGAAAATAAATAAACATATATAAAGTTTAATTTTGGACCTGAGAATAAAATCCTTTCACTTGGATTTTGCAAACATTTCTATGATTTTTTTTTTTTTCCCTCATGATTTTTTTTTTTTTTTTTTGCTCTGATACTAATTGTTTATAAATGTTTCAAAATTGTTATAACAATTGGGATTTCATGCATGTAACTTGGGTTGAAGAATAAAATTCATCTGCTATTGGCCACTTTAAGAAGTATGTGGTTCATCTGTGCATCCACTATAAATAACCATATGCGGTACCGCAACACCTTCTCTCTAGTAAAAAAGAAAAAACAAAGTATTAATAATCATGATAACTCATTTTTATGCCAATATTTATATATATATATATATATCGGGGGTCGATCCAGGCAAAAATTAGGACCCTGCTGCCCCTTCACAAAATTCAAAACCATAAAATGGGCCCCTTCACAAAATTCAAATCCATAAAATGGGTCCCTTCACAAAATTCAAATCCAGAAAATGGGTTCCTTCACAAAATTTAGATTTATAAAAGTAATACTTTTGTAAAATTTTTTCCATGTTTACAGTATTATTTTTAATGAGTGTCTATACTTGTTTAATAAAATGCTACTAACTTGATATTAAACATTAGACAGAGTAACTGCTAAGATGAAAGGTTTCTAGCGACAATTCCCTTTTTTTTTTTTTTTTTTTTTACAAAAACATTTTGGTTTTTCACAAAAATGGGCCCCAAAAATTAAAACCTGGATCAACCCCTGTATATAAAAACTTATCAGTTTTACAGCAGTGATATTGAGATATATGTACTGTGAATTCAAGTTAATACATTTTTGTTAACTTTTCCAACCCTCAAAATATGTAAACAATTCGTGATAAAAGTCTCCCCAAGTGCTAGCTTGTACCTTTTGGTGCGAAGCAAAAAGTTGACGAAATTTCTCTGGAGTTAATTTAAATCGCCTCAGCAACAATTCCTTAAGGGCCCCTCTTCACTCACCGCTGCCGGAAGCCGAAGCTAATGTTATTAATGGAAAATTTTTCTTTACAAATAACTTATTAACTAATACATATTTTAAAATTCTGTTTTCACATTCAGAAAATTTCCAGCTGTTAAATTGACGGACCTTTTTTAAAAAATTATTTTTTTAATTTTTTACATTTTATTTTGAAGCTGCAAAGTACGAATTTTCAATATGTGAATTTTTTTCATTTTGCAATTTCAAAATAAAATATGAAAAATTAAAAAATACATTTTTAAAAAAGATCTGTCAATTAAACAGTTGGGAATTTTCTGAATGTGAAAACAGAATTTAAAAATATGTATTAGTTAGTAAGTTATTTGTAAAGAATATTTCCCCATAGAATAACATTAGCTCGGGCTTCCGGTGACGGTAAGTGAAGAGGGCCGTTAACATATTTATATTTGTATACCTTATCTTCCGGTTCTCGCGCAATTAATTAATTTATTTCATAAGGTAAAAGTGCAAGAAGATGCGTAATCCACTCTTCTTCAGGTAAAGAAACACGACGGGCTTGTCTTTCGAAAAGAATTAAATAAAGATTTATATCTTCTTTCATGTAATACTTTTGCATGAAATTTCGGAATTCTTTACTTGGATTTCTCGTTTCGCTATCTTCAACCCTAGTTTGTCTATTTCTCAACCCTAGTTCGGTCTCGACTTCATTCTTTCAAGTTCAAATTGAATTGCTCCTTTTCTGTTCTTCAATTACTTCTTTCCTAGCATTCATAATTGTATTTAACCTTTCTTTACAAAATTTCTCATCGTAGTCTTTGCCTTTGAGAATAGCATTTTTAAAATAAATTATTCTGAAATCTGGCTGAGCCGCTATACCTAGGTCGTCAGCTAATATTTTTAAATCCTCTTTAATAGCCCTCGCTAAATATACCATTTTAAAATATTTTTTTGAGAAAAATTATTATTTAAACGAGAAAAAAATAATTTAAGTTACTATTATTAATTTTCTTTTAATATCTGTATTAAGCCAAATTATTAAAGGAAATTAATTATACCTTCCCTAAAATCGATATCAATAATATACACCGACTGCTTAAACGAAAAATTCTAAATAAATCAAATTACTAGAAAAATAAACTAAACTACCTCTGCGTAACATAATTGAGTATGAAAACACAAATAAATAAATGCGTTTAACTCTTAAACATAAAACAGCATTGATTTAAAAAAAAAAAAAAAAGTATTTTAAAATATATCTCATACACACGCATATAGATTCATAATAATCAGTTTATATATATATTTTAAACGAGAACAATATTTAATTTATGCTTCGCATACCTTAGTAAATCTTTACTGAAAAAGAAAATATTATATCTATAACAGAATGATTAAAAATGTGTTAGGAATAGGAAATTATTTTAATCATCAAAAGCAAAAAAAAAAAATAATAATAATCTGGTGTGTCACTCGCACGACTTTCGCTTACCCTGAAATTTAATACTATAAATACAGGTTGCAGAATAAAAGGTAAGATAACGAGAACTGTTATGTAAACCTGTGTTAAACAATTCATATTAGGCTTCTGAAAAGTTTTATATAATTAGTTCTGTGTGAGGGGGGCTACCGTCCCCCTCAACCCCCCCCGTTTCATTAATGCACCTACATTTATATAGAATTTAATTCGGTTATTAAAAAATAATTCTGTTTTTAAAAATAATTTATTAAAATTATTATTTAAAAAAAATATATTTTATGATAATGCAGACGATTTCCATATTAGAGAAGTAGTATAACACCAAATATAAAAAAAAAAAAAAAAGTCCATTTTATTCTCAATAAAAAAAATAAAAATTTTTTTTTTTTTTTTTCGTTAAAAGTAAAAAAAAAAAAAATCGATAACTTTGTTTTAAATTATCGCAGATCGATGGTTCAACCATTCGTTTTAAAGGTATTGCTATTGGCGAGCTCTTTTGAAAGATACCCATCATGAAAATTCACTCCCCTCGATGGGGGACTCCCCCCCCCCATCTTACATACACAATTTTTTTTTCCCAGTTAACTGTCTCTATTACAAAAAATATATATTCGTTTCATTTGGTTTAGTGCAGTCTATAGACGTTAAACTCACTTGCAATTTCCCCCATAGAGACGTAATGTATTAGAATTCTCTTGATTGTCCCTGTACACGCAGGGCTGCCACTCAATAAAGACCCTAAAAATAGTCGCTTTAGTTGCATTACATGTGAAAAATAGTCTCCTAATCAAGTCTCCTGAAGTATAAAATAGTATTCCTTTCCTAATTCCCCCCCCCCCCCTTTTTTTAACCCAACATTAATGTTATGATTATAGAGTATAGGACCCATTAATAAGTACAAAACTTTGAATAAACACAATAAAATACAGAACTTTCAACAATTGTTTCAGGTCGAAAGAAAGCATGACTCTTCATCACGCGAACAAAGTAGGTACAAGTGCTGCAATGCAAACAAAGCCACTTTGTTTGCAATGAAGTACTTGTGCAGGTTGTCAACAATCTGGAAAAACAAGGAAATCATGGAAAAACCAGGGAGCTTTATCAATCTGGAAATATCAGGCAATAATCAGGGGATTTCATAGAAAATACTGAAAAATCACCAAATGGGCGATATCTTAGCAAAGTGAGGGCTGCTTTTTTATTTTAATTGAATCTCATCAAGTCAACATTAAAATAAGAACTTTTTTTTATTTTTTCACTATCAAATATTCTTAATGCAACAACATGAGGAATAATTTTATGTTATGATGTTAATATGTTGTACAAATTTTGAACTTTTAGTTTTCATTTCATTTTTCTTTCTGTGAATGCCAACAAAGAAAAAAGATTAAGATATTTTTGTGCATCACCAGTATAGTTTCTTTAATTGCAATGGAAAAATCAGGGGATTTCTGTATTTCTGAATTCTATAGCCACTCTGTCGTGCTTACTTCATCCCCTGATGAAAGGTCGTGTTTTCTTTTGTGCCGAAACAACTGTTGTGAGTTCTTACATTTTAAGGTGTTTATTCAATGCTTTGTACTTATTATTTTTAAATTCCAGCTCTGTGGTGCTTTCTTATTATAAGACCCATTATCCGGAACTGAAGGGACCAAAAGTATTCCAGATTTTGGATCTTTTTTCATTATTTATTTCCCTGAATTATAAAACATAACCCAATAACTGATTGGTAATTACTTATATCTAGGTGTAACTATGCGTAAGTTTTTATGAAATTCTGTGCCTTATTTCTTCAGCTAGAGCTACCACAAACTATCAGTTACACTCAGACAGGCATTTTCTAAAAATACTCAAATCATATACTAAAATCTCTAAATAAGCAAATCAATTAAAAATATTTAATAATTTAATCCTTTTTTCTATCAAATATAGCAGAAAGTAAAAAATAACTATAATACATAAACATGTACACAAGTACATTACTGCTGATGCCACTCGCTGTCAGCATCATAGCAGCCCGTTATTGTTTCCACTAAATGTAAATGACAAATTGATCATAAAAGCAAAATGCTAAATGATTTTTTCTTTTAAAATTTCATTTCCCTTCGTTTTTTTTACTTATAGTGAACAAAACTGTTTTGTCGAGAAATTAAAAATCCATGGAAATCATTCATTGAACAAAATACAGAATTTTTTTTAATATGGTTGGAATTCCAGGGATGTCTTGGACCACAAGCACCCCTGATGACTGATAAAAATAAATGATGTTTTAATTTCTGATTTTCACAATATCTAATAAAAGACTTGATGGTTAATTTAAGTGTAATTTTTTTTTTAAGTAAATAAAATTCTGATTTTAGATACGAAATATTTTTAAAATCATAAAAAAAAAAAAAAAAAAAAAAAAAAAAAGATCTAAAATGACTCCGGATTTCGGAATTCCAGATAATGGATCCTATACTGTTTAAAATAATTGGAATAAGTAAGCAGTCATTTTTACAGGTGCTTTATAAAACCAGATAATAATAATAATAAAATTTTAAGTTTTTCAGATTATTTTTTTTTAAATATTAGCATAAAACACCAGATAGATTGTACAGTCAGTAACAAAAGTATCCGAACACTATATAAAAAAATATAATATATAATCCTATATAAAAAAAAGTAGAGTTAATACTGTTTTGTTAAATAAATCCTTGTCGAATCATGTTCTTACACTGACTAAGAACATGATTCGACAAGGATTTATTTAACTAAACAGTATTAAGTATACTTTTTTTATACAGGAATTTTTGCTAGTGTTCGGATACTTTTGTTACCAACTGTACCTGTTGCTTTTGCAAACTAGAACTGGTTTTGCAGATATTAAATTTCTATCCTTTGATTTGTTCTCTTTCAAACAACACACAGTTGATTTGCTTTTAAGATAAAATTTTGTGAAGGTTTAACTTTAGACCAGGATTTATTTTATTATTATTTCTTTAATATAACCTCATATGTTCGTTTTAGTTGCTAAATGTTTAAAATAGTTGCCTATATTTTTTATTTGATACCAAAATAGTTGCTTTTGCCTGTATTTTGGCTAAAATAGTCACCATAGTTGCTTTCCCTTCAAAATAGTAGCTTTAGTTGCCTTTTTAGTCGCCAGTGGCAGCCCTGTACACGAACCAGTTGCTTGATCTTAACGAAAAGCCTACTGTAGCATCCCTATATAATACACATTTAGAATACCAAGTTTGAACTTTCTGCCATAATTTGTTTTAGATATGCTGATAACAGACAGACACACACACAGACCATTTGCTAAAAACATGACATTCGTGTTCAGGGGACCTCAAAACAATATGTGTGATACATATGATATAAACAATATACTATAGATATAAACAATATGTGTGTAAATATAACAAAATCTCGTGTTCGAAAATTTGACCCAAAAATAATACTTTCTCTTCCTTATGGGTAAGAGAAAGTAAAAATCGGCAATGCAATCGATAAAAAATAAAGAACAAATAAATACATGTCTCTCTCTCAAGAAAATTTCACCAAACAGATTTCAAGACAGAAAAATAAATAAATAAATAAATGCTTTACTGTAAAGTAATAAGTTGTAAAGTAATAAGTATATATTTAAGATAAACAAGAATAAAATTTAGGATATGATAACAGAAATAATCATTCTCTTCTTTTTTCCCTTACTCGTAGCAGTACACTCAGGCGATTGTCAGATTAATTATTTGGGAGAACACAGAAACATATACAAAATAAACGTCAGTTACTTTAAATCGAAAGTATTTTTTGCTATTTTAAGGAAACATAATTTCTGTTATTAAAATAATACTTTTCCAAGGATATGTTTTAAATTATAATTAATAAGGATAAATAATCTTATACTCTTTTAAAATGAAAGTATATTTGAATAGAATTAATTATTAAGAACAAAATTACTCATTTAATACTAGACTAAATATTCCATAAGAAATTTCAACTCCTAAAAACAATTCAAAATTTTTAGAAAACACTTGATTCTATATAAAATATTCAATAATTTTTAAAAAAAGAACAATTTTTTTTATTTTTTCCGAAGGTCAAGTGTATGTGCACTTAAAAAATAAATGAACGACGATAATTTAGTTCAAAGATTTAACCTCAGAAAACAAGTATATTTACTTTAAAACATTCAGATAAAAATTCTTAAATATTCTAAACTTGAGAATATATAATAGTTAAGTTTTATCAGAAATATGACAAAGACAAAATAAATAAACACAATATTTATTAGTTTATAATTTTCCTTATCCTACTATTAAAAACAATAAATAACTTACTTATACAGATACCGAAGAAATTAAAAAGAAATGTTCTTGAAAGTGTTCTAAACACAGCTCAGAACCAGGGTGGCTCCTAAATCAAGTCAGAATCCGAGAGATTCTATTAAAGATGCTGAGCAAGGACGATTTCCACAGCGGGAGAACACATTCGCTTTTCAAGCATGGCTGGTAAAACAAAAATAATAAAATCGAAATTGGCCGACCAGTTCATCGTGGCCAGATCCCCCAAATTATCTATGCGACGGTGGCGTCTAGGGATATGAATGATAAACGAGCCATTATTTTCGAAGACTGACATACATTTATTTAAACAATCACGAACGCACACACATATTAAATTTACATTTTACATTTTAAACAATAGCAATGATGCGACGCCAACACGCTTCGAACGAACAGCAAACACAAGGTTCTGCAAACAGAACTCTTTAGCAAAGCAAGCAACTTATTGGTCACGAGCATGGTCACGAGTCACATGACCCTTTTTCCTTTTACATCGTTGCCATTCACTCAGAAGAAATGTAATAAAACACATTTACATGAATATTCTAATAGATAAATATCCTACATATATATATATATATATATATATATATATATATATATATATATATATATATATATATATATATATAAACAAGTATGTTGTGGCTACCATAAGACTTTCTTCTTTGTTTTCTAATACAAATTCATTCACTACAAATAATTTATTAAAACTATTATTTATTAAAATTATCTACCATAATGAATACAGGCGATTTTCATCTAAAACTGACACAAAATATACAAAGACAGTTTTATTCTCTATAAATATTATGTTATAAAATGAGTTTTCATAATGGCTATCTCAACTATCAAGTTTTGTACAATTATACACCATAGAAGTCGAGATACAACTTTCCCGTTCTCGGGGAAAATGGCAGTATAGCAGCGCCACCTATTGGCCGATATGCATCCAAATTGAATCAGCATAATGTTTCATAACTGTCTTTTCACGTATCAAATTTTGTTTTATTATACCCAATAGAACCGGAGATATCCCTTTCACTTAAACTGTGAAAATTTCTGTATAGCAGCGCCACATGTTCAGTTATTGGCACCAAAAGTGGACAGACAAGTTATGTCAAGGTACATCCATATATAAATTTATGTGCAAATTTGTGCAGTAATTCCTGGGATATACAGCCTTCCTTTAAATTGTAGAAATCGCTGTATATCAACGCCATCTGTGGAGCGATGGACACCAAAAGTCGATAAGCACTAATTTTGGTCAAAGTGCATTTACATATACATTTATATGCAATTATGGACGGTAGTTCCAGATATACAGTTGCCACAAAATTTTCGTCACACACACACAGAGACAGACTGATATTTTCTAAAAATAATCAAATCTAGTTCTGGAGCTCTCAAAATGTGTAAATCTATCAAAAACCGAAAGTCGAAAATTTTTACGAATCGAATACTTTCTTCTATTGAATATAGAAGAAAGTTAAAGAAAAAAAGAAAAGTAAATTGTGAATTTTTTTTATTTTCTAGAACGTAAATGCGAAGTTGTACAGTATTTCTTTCATTTATATATTTAAAAATAGTCGAGAAAGATTTAGAATTTTCTAATTTTCGTACAGTTTGTACAAAAGATACGAATTAGTTTCGTTAAAGAAAAGAAAACGGATCCAGATATAAATACGGATCAATTTTTCTGGTGGATATCCGCGGATACGGATACGAATATATACGGAGCTCCGATACACAGTATGTTTAAATCTTTTATATAGTTATAAATATGCCTACAACTTTATGTTTATAATTATAAGAAATATTTTGAAAGATGTTCTCAAGTCGATCAGACTTGTTGAAAACTAAACCCGAGCGCGACCAGCAAGACAGATAATTTTGTCAACCCGACCCGACGGGTAAAATCGTGTTACCCGACCCGAACCTCATATCTTGAAACCCAATTTCAGTTTCAGACGAGCAACTGACTGGAAAATTCTGTTTACATTCCCAAGCGGGACAGTTACGTTATCAAAGCTACCGGAGTGGCTTGAGGGGGGGGGGGGGATGTCATACAACTACGGGGAGGAGTGGTTAGAAGGTTCTAGATTGAAATTACTACTTTGGAACTGTATAATGTAATAAATAACAGTTCGCTTCATGCGATAATAAAATAAGTTTAAGAACTGAGAACAAGTTAATAAATTTGGAATTAGTGAAACATTTAGAAAATTAATTAATTAAAAATTAATTAGGGAGCTGTCGGTGGATTAGTGGGAGATAGAATCATTTAAGTGTGTAAAATGAGGCTTTAATTTTAAGGGAGCTTTTAATTATATTACATATATATGAGTAATTAAAAAACATATAATATATATAATCATATTAATTTTACTTCTAAAATAATTTGTTGAAAAGCATAATGCGATGTAAAAATTACGAAGTGAAAACTTCTTTAGGTGCAATTTACACATTAATTTATTCAGAGTGATTCCTTTTGGTCCTATGTTAAAATAAGCTTACTCGTTTTATAAAGTCGTGCATATTAATGCAACAAAACACGTAAATTGATTTTATTCTAAGCTAAGTAAACAAATCTCTATTGCAAAGTTCAGATGAAGGTCTTCCAAATCCAGAAAAATGATTTTAAAGGATGAAGTCATATTAAATTGACTAGAGTGGATGGGGTAGGGTTTTACGGTTATTCCTCATTAAAAGTTATATTAAACTGATGTGTAGAACTGGATGTTCATATTCAGGAACGAAAAATAATTCCTATACATTGTAGTCTATGTATAGAATTTCTAAGAGTACATTATTAACCTCATTTGTTTATTTGAATTAAAGATAATAAAATTAACATATGCTTTTGAGTTGCACAAAAGCTTGTCTTCTGTATAAAATTGGAGGTATAGCATTAGTGTTTTGTGTTCAGGGTTACTCGAAGAATTCAGATGCATTACAGGTTACGAATGATAAGCTTGAAAATGCATATTTAATTGTATTACGTCATTTTTATTTATTTATATATATTATTATTTTTTTTTTTTAGTGCTTTGTACAGTATATATACAATATACAGGACCACGTGCAAGGCTTAGTTAGAAGAAGTCAAATCCATTATTTTCTGTTGGATATAATCGATAGGGATATTTTTTAAAATATATGCATTACTAAACAAATGTACACTTCAGTTATCTCAAAAATAAGCACTTATTTATCTATTTATTTTAAATTTGTGAGTGCTGGAAAGACCCTAAAGTAATTCTAAGAACAGAAACAAAAATCAAATTCGAACTACACCGAAACTAAACCTTGACCAACACTTCTTTCCCAGTGAAACAAAGAATTCACTGGTTTAAACATTCTTCTTTTCATCATTATCACATGCATTTATCTCCCATACATGTTCGTGAAAGCTCAGAGACCAGTGGTATGTTGATGTTGGGTATTTAGGCCGATTGACTTTTCGAGGATCCTAGGCCTATTGATTGGGTAATCGAACCGGGGTCTTAGGCCTGATGGGAGTACCCTCCATGAGGGGGGGGGGTCATTCTAAGCGGTCTTAACCCGTATTTACGCGAGTTTCTGAGAAAGCCACAGAAAACTTCGAACGGCTAAGTCGATAAGCACGACATAGGATTGAATCCGGCACTCCCCTTCTATCAACTTTGAGCGCAGAACCGCTCGGCCATTGGTGTGTGTGTGGAGGGGAGGGGGTCTTGGGGTCTAATAAAAAAACAAAACGTGTACCATTGTTTCCAAAAAATTAGATGTTTCTAAATCTATGTTCGTATGTCCCTAACATGATGAAGCTGACGAAAATAGTCTCAAAAGCCCCACAGTTAGCAATACTTTAAAGATTATACAATAAAATTTTTCTAAGAGGTCCATACACCGTGGTACATGAAATTAGCCTTTTACGGAGGTGGCCTTTTAATAGAGGTTATTCAGAAAATTTAACTCTGAGAACAAAGTGATATTCAAATTTACATAATCTGTCTATATATGTAATGTAAAAAGAAGCATAGAAAGAGCTTTTACTAATTAATTATCAAATTAATTAAAGTTTAATAAAAAATAACTATGTACAAATATTTACATTAATGACCACATAAGTCCAAAAAACATATTATAAATCCACTTAGGATTCTATATCATCAAAGAATCTATTTTCTATAATAATAAAAAGAAAGGTTTGTCTGTCTGTCTGTTCTTCTATACGTTCAGCCCCTGCCCCTATTGAACGCAGAAGTACAAGAATTGACATACGGATGCTCTGGAGCCTTTCCGAGGTCCTCTTCAAAACAGAATTTAAAAATTTTAATTAGTTCTGGAGATATTAATTAAAATGTCGACTCATGTCTAATCAGAAAGCGATCTCAATGACTGAGAATTCACCGCGATTGCATAAAAATAGATATATTAACGGAGTTAAAAGCAGAAAAAGTGTAAAATAAATTAGAAATATTAGTCTAATCGTTACGAATTTGGTACCAAATGAAAGGGACAATTTTTCTGAATCTAAGAGTGCAAGCGGCTTATCTGTACAACAATTAGATTTTTTTAAAAATTAACTAAAGTGTGAATTTTTTGTGGCAACATCATTTCAAATGCCAGACTATTGTCTGAGATGAAAAAAGGAAATGATTGTAACCGATTAAGATGTCACGTGTTTTATAGTGGGGGGGGGGGGTATTGCAATTTTCAATTTTTTTCAAATTTTCATTCACGTTACATTTGAGTTAATATTCGGCCTAGACAGCATACTATAAAGCTACTATTCAATTTTCATGAAATTATGTGAATAAACAAAAAAATTACATTTTTATTGGGAATTATATTTATCACGACTCATGTGACCAAAATACAATGTAAGATTAAGTTTTGTTTAATATTTTGCAGTATTTTAAATTGAGATATGCCGTTGAAATTTCGTAATATTTGGTTTTAACGGCCGATAATCCGATTGTGAATATTTTTGAAAGTGTAGAATTATTAGGAAAGGCATGAGGGGGAGGGGGGCAGAAAAAAAAAAGAGTTACAGCGTTTGAAATTGGTATTATTAGGTTTTAAGGCAAGATAAATCAATTGCGGATATTTTCAAGTGTAAAATTATTAGAAGGGACGGAAAGGGGGGGGGGAGGGGCAAAAATGTATAAAGGGAACGGTTGTTTCGGAGAAAACGAGGGAAAACACAGAACGCTTTTATTCTTTTATATTTTGCAGAGTTTCGAATTCTGATATTCCGTTCACATTTCATACTATGGATTTTTAACAGTATTTAGTCCGGAATTACGCAAGTTTCGGAGAAAACCACGAAAAAGTCAGACATAAATCGTTTTATAATAGTGTTTATATCATTTTTGTATCTCAGCTTCTAATTAGCATAATTTCAAAAGTAATATGTCATTTTAAAACTTATTTAAATTGAATTTCAAGAGTAGACGCCACAAATCTCTGTCGTCTTCCATTAACCGACTACCGTAGGTAATGGAATTCGAGATTTCACGTGATTTACATGTTTTAAGGTGTCCTGATTAGGTTTTCTTTTCTATCTCAACTAATAATTAAAATAACTTTATAAGTAATATATTATTTAAAAGCTTTGTTGATTTGGAATTGAACAGTAGATTACAGAAATTTCTACCGCCAGATGGCGCTGTAATATTTTAAAATTTCAATATTTCGAATTCTAATTATGATTAAATTATTTTTAATACATCATTCGAAAGATATTTTAAAGTACTTTTATATTATCGAAAGTGGAATTCGAGTTTTCACCCGATTTACACGTTTCGAGGTATTCTGTTCAGATTTTCTTTTGTATCTCAGCTACTAATTAAAATAATTTCATAAGTAATACACCATTTGAAAGCTTTGTTGATTTGGAATCGAACAGAAGATTACAGAAATTTCTACCGCCTGATGGCCCTGTAATATTTTAAAATTTCAATATTTAAATTCGAATTCTGATTAAATTGTTTTTAATTCATCATTCGAAAGATATTTTAAAGTTCTTTAATATTATCGAAAGGGGAATTCGAGATTTCACTTGATTTACACGTTTTAAGGTGTCTTGATTAGGTTTTCTTTTGCATCTCAGCTAATTGAGTTAGACTTTTCAAAATCGGTATATGTAGGTTAATTAGGAGGGGATGGAAGGGCGGGGAAGGAATAGGCGCGCGCAGCGCTCACGGGACTGCGGTGCCGAAGGCAGTGGGGACCCGGTCCAACTTTTTATCCGATGAAAAATGATTTTTAAATTTTTTTTTTTCTTAAGAATAACAGTTTGATTTCAGAAGGAATATGAGCGTGCAGCGCACGTATATCTTCACACGTGTGCGCATGGGTCTGCTCTGGCGAAGGCAGTGGGGACCCAATGCGAACTTTTACCCGATGATTAAAGATCTTTCTAAAATTCCTTTTCTTAAGAATGAAAGTTTGTGAGTAATAACGTGGAATTTTGTGAAATCATAAGGATGGTGAAGGAATACGCACGCACAGCGCACGGATCTTCGCTGCCAAAAGCAGTGGGGACCCAGTGTGAGTTTTCATCCGATCACAAATGATTTTTTTTTCTTTTTCCTTTTTTTAAGAGTAATATTAATGAGTAATAATATTCAATTTTGAGAATTCTTTCATTAGAGTGGTTCATTTAAAAATACTGACCCACTAGCGGGCGAATGCAGAGGGGACCCGGTGTAAGTTTTTACCCGATCAGAAATGATTTTTTTTTTTTTTTTTCAAGAATAAAAGTTCATGAGTAATAACATGGAATTTTGAGAAATCATAAGGGTGGTGAAGGAATACACGTGCGCAGCACATAATTAAAAAAAAAAAAAAAGAATAGTTCTCTGAGTCATCCTGGCGACAGATGTCCGTCTACTACATGATGCAATCTCTTTCGATGTTTCGAATGCACTTGAGTATAGATTTTTTTTTCTCTTTTTTTTTTCTTCTACATATTAGTTTTAAAATATTTTAATGTTAGTTTCCTTGAACTTTGTGTGATTTTTAAAAAGATTTTTTTTTTTTTTTTTTTAAATACATTGGAACAAATTTTGCTGCTTAGTGTCATTTCTCAGTGGAAAGATATTTCTATTTAAGTTTACGTGCAGGGAATACAGATTTCAGTCTTTTTAATTTTAGTTGGGGTAAAAAATTAAATGTCTGTTTTCAAAAAAAAAAAAAAAAAGAAAAGAAAAAAAAAATACCTCTTTTTCTATCTGTTATTAAAAATTGCCGTGCTCCTTTGCTATCGTTTCATGTCATACTTAGAAAATTATTTATTAGATTTAAAAATACAAAAACTGGGATTAGTATGGCACAAAGTTCTTATAAAAAATATGCGTTTCCCAAATAACTTTAAGCGCAATTTTCTTTTTCAGAATTAATGAAACTGACACTATACCGCGAAATTCGATGGGTTTATTTTTCGATTTCGGTTGACTAACTCAAGTTGTCAGGAGACAAAAAATAAATAAACAAATAAAAAAAAAAGATTAAAGAAAAAAAAAATAATAATGCTGAGCTTTTGGACTAGCCAAACAAATTTTTCTTAGTCAATTGACAAAATAGGAATAATTTATTTTTATTCTCTCATCTGACTAACCGGTCCAATTTGAGGAAAATGAAAACTGTACCTGGGAAATTAGTCATCTGACAAGTTTTAGAGCCAAAACGGATCAACAGACGAAACACATTAAAGATACATGGTAAAATAAAACGATTTTTGTGTCTCATGACTAAATGGGATTGTCAGGTAGTGTTTTGATTGTTTAAAATGTTGCGTAATTTTGTGCAAATTTGTCAATATACTAGGAAAACGTGTACTATGACAAAGATAACACGTTTCTTGACAAGTTTCGATTTTTCATTTTTCTGTGTGTAGTAATAATTGTGAAATCTAGTGTTTATCTTTGAAATAGAGTATTTAAAGAACTTTATCAGTGTACTTTCTTAAATTACAGGATGTTGATATTATCTTGGATTTTTTTTTTTTTTTTTTTTTTTTTTTGAACTTTCATTTTATAATAAAATAGTTATATTTCAAATAAATAGAGATTCTTGTAAAAGAGTTGTCTTAGAAATTTGTGAAAGAAAATTGAAATAACGTGATAAATGCATATTTTCGGATATATGTAGAAATAGTGATTAAGAATTGCGTTTATCTTTGCAATTCAGGAAATGGTTAAACATGTATTCATGAGATCTTGATTATACACTTTTAAATAGATAATGAGTCTTTTAAATGAGTTGTATTAGAAATTATGTAAGAAGATATTTCATGAAACGTTAAAAAAACTTTTCTTAACTAAACTAATAAAATATTTCATACATCATCGTTGTGTGAAGTAGGGTTATTTTCTTCATCCTCCTCCTCTGAAAAATTTATTGGCTCATCCCAATTTATACTATGAGCTGCACGTATGTCATTCATTTCCGTCTCAGAGAGACCACGATATTTATTCATCTAAGTTAAAATGAATAAGATTATTGTCTATTAAATTGATAAAATTAGATAACTGTAAAAAAAGGAATGTAGTTTTTACTCACCTAATCACGTAATAGTATATATTTTAAAATTTATTAAATGGATAAAATAGACTAAGTTGAATATTTAAAAATATAAGTGTAGGAATCTAAATTCTCAAAAATTTTACACATACAGATTACTATGTAAGAAGTCGCTTATTAAATTGCAATAGTATATTTTTAAATGGGAAATAACAAAGTACCGTTTTATTTAATTGCAATAGTCTAAGTTTAAAAATATAAGTGTAGGAATCTAAATTCTTAAAAATTTTACACATATTTTTATAATAAGAATATTTAAAAATATAAGTGTAGGAATCTAAATTCTTAAAAATTTTACACATACAGATTACTATGTAAGAAGTCGCTTATTAAATTGCAATAGTATATTTTTAAATGGAAAATAACAAAGTACCGTTTTATTTAATTGCAATAGTCTAAGTTTAAAAATATAAGTGTAGGAATCTAAATTCTTAAAAATTTTACACATATTTTTATAATAAGAATATTTAATAAATACACATAAATCGAAAAAAAAAAAAAAAAATTGATATATATAGATTACTATGTAATAAGTCGCTTATTTATCAATAAAGGAACGAATTAAAAAATTTCTAATACTACTATATTATAAAATCAAGTCTAATATAAATTTAAAATAGTATTTGCATTCTCATAATAACAAAGTATATTTTAAAATTTATTAAAGGGTTAATATAAACTAACTTTAAAATATTTATGACTGCTTAAAAATTAAACTGAATAAATAAAGTATTGTTTATTTAATATTTAAGCGAAAAATTATTTAACGAGTGAGAAAATCAAATACTAATTCTATTTATCCGAAAAAACTTTAAATATCTAAGGCGAAAAAATTAATACATATTTTTATCCGTAAAACAATTCTTTTATAAAGACAGAATTAATCTAGAATTCAAAAGATATTTTAATTCACTTACTTCATTATCAGACAGAGTAAAATCCATTGTGTCTTCGAAGAGCAACTATAAGTTAACACATCTGTAGGCAGAATACAACTGATAAGAAATGAGTTCGACTAACGGTATATAAACGCTTTTTCCTATCTACGAATGACGTGATATTTTTTAGATATCTCTCTGCATCACATGAGGATGATGATGATGACATCATATTCTAGAATTTTGTATCCCGTATGGGAAAATTTCGATAACTTAGTTTGTGAACGGGGTCGATAAATAAATTTAGATACTATACTGTGTTATCAAATGATACTTAATTTAGAAATACTTTGTTTAATTACAAATCAGTTTTAAGATATCTTAGCGTTTATCAAAGTCGAGTATTTGTTTTAAAGAGAATGTACCCTCTTATCGAATGAGACTTAATTTTTAAGAATCCAAGTGAAATCTAAACAAAGGCAATGTTTCATTATTTATCCAAGACCAGCAGATAGTAAACAATACTTTCTAACTTTCACACGGAAATGACTATTTTAGTGCACTGTTGATATCGTAAAACAATCTCTTGTAAATAGATAAATTAAGTTTGCAGAAACAATTGCTAATTTTCTAGAAAAGATAGTAGTTTCTTATTTTCTCAACATTAATGATTCAAGCTGAGTCTTCTCAAATATGTTATTCATAGATTAACTAAAATGATTTTATATCCGATTGGATTTATACTAAATAAGATAAAACATCTATATTATTATTAGTTTTCGTTACAGCATAAGACTTTCTAAAATTAAGAAAAATGATTCCAGAGATTAAAAAAAAAATATATATATATATTTAAAATTTTCGTCACTCTACTTTAACTTTTAAAATTCTAAAAAAAAGGATATTAATACTTCATTCTTTTTTTTTTTCTTACATGTTTACAATATACTAAGATTTTACACTTTCTGAAAAATGTAATAAAGTCTCACATAAAATACTAGTTTGCATTACATTATAAGAGTTTCTAAAATTAAGAAATTCTCTTTTTTTAAAGTATAAGAAAAAATGTTTAGACAGATTCTAAAATAAATATTTAAAATTTTCGTGATTCTAAAAACATCTACCAATGCTTAATTTTAATAATGTTAATTTACACTTTGAAGCAATTTTTAAAAAAAGACAGATAATTTTTTTTAACACAAAAATTATTTATTAAAAATTTTCCATATGTACACATTATTATGTTTCACATCAAACAATTTAGTAAAATATTGTATTATTACAAACACATTTTTGTAAGGTTATTTTCGATAATTCAGTGTCTTACAAAAAACAGTCTTTAAACAATTTATCAAAATATTCTATTGGGTATTCTTCAAAAAATGATAAACTATAATTGCAGAAACACTTCGAAAAAATATTTTTGTCTATTTTGTAACAATTTAAATTTAATAACACACTTTCTTTGATAACATTGAATTTTTGTTGTGCATTTAACATGAGACAATCATGTCTGAATTGAGATGGATGGGATATTAAACAAGCTTCACATACATATAACTTCTCAATATTAATTTTTGCCTCTTCACAAATGCAATTAATATAATGTTCTTTTGTTTCATGAATATCAATGTGTGAATCACACGTCACAGATTTATTCAACACTATGGCAGGAATCTGTTTTGTTAAAATTCCTTCAATAAGACAATCAGTAATTTGGGATTTTATTTCGTTAATCCTTATTAAATGACTTCCACCAAGTTTAATGCCATTCGGTTTAAAATAAAAACCATTATCTTTAGTTTTAAAAATTTGCTGTAAATAGCAATTATCCTCATCCAAAATGCTGTTAGTAACTGGTTATTGCTAATAAAACTGTCTTTTACTGAAGAAAAATTAAAAGAGTTTATCTTACTTTGAAAATGATCCCAAGTCGCCGGTGTTAGAATCACACCGTTATTTGTAGGGTACCGTTTCCCATCATGGGTTTCTTTGAAACTTCGTATATGCAATCGGAGAAAAACGTCATTTTCTATCATGACTTGAATAAAGGTAAGCCAACCAATATCCCATTCGGCGAGGAGAGGATTAGGCTTGTCTTTCTCTTGATAATAATTTTCAAGCCAATCGTTGCAGTTTTGGGGAAAATCGTTGTTGTTGTTTTTAGGAAGCACAGTTTTTTCAATTTGTACATCAGGAAATAGAGTTTTTTCAAACTGTGGCTCGAGGTTCAATCGTGGTTTTTTCAGGGGTGAAGATACGCAAATTAAATGTCGAAACGTCAAACTAATTCTTGAATTTTTAATGGTTGAGTCAGGAGCAATTCCGTGGGTAAAAAGTTCATTGGTGGGTTTCCCCATGGTATATAGAGAACCATGTTCCAAGTTAATGACTGTAGATGGCGCATTCACTTTTTTAAACTCGATTTTTTTGACGCACCAAAACTTAACACAGCGATAGGAAAAGTGTCATCCAAACTGTTTTCATTGTCTTTGTGCTGTGAAATATAACTTTGACCATCACAATATACATTTAGTAGTACATAATTGTATGTACAGCCGATATGCTTTTCCACAAGATTTCGCAGTTCCGTCATTAAGGGAGTCCATGGCTGAGCAGCTACCTGCGTACCGCTGAAAGCATAGGAAAGTCCAGCATCGCCATAGGCTAACACTTGGCGCTTAGGTACAACATCCTTACCCCAAATTTTAAAAGTAGGGGTATAAAACGGCAGAATTTTTAACTGTTCAAAATAGGCATCGGCTTTCGTCTTCTCAATAAAATTTGCATAATAACTTACGTTTAATCCGTTTTCAAAGAAAGTAGTAGCCATGATTTAAAAGCACGTCTAACACGAGCAGAAAGAACAAGTGAAATGAGGTCTTTTATACTGATTTTATCTTAGTATGACGTAGTGGGCTACGTGACAGATAACACAAACCTTCCAGTGGGCAATGTCAAGTGACGTAGTAGTAGATAAGACCACGTGGTCTTGATAAGATCACGTGATTTTTGATAAGAAATAGCATTATGTTTCATTTCACCTCGTGCGACTGGAAGAAGAGGACGCTAAGTGTTTAGAGGTTAGCTCAATTTTTATATAATATATATATATATTAAAACAGAAATAAAGAGACCAGTGTTTTATAATAAGAAAATATTTTTTATTAATAATTTAGCCAATAGGGGGTTACATTTGAACGTTTTCGTTCCTTGGGTACAGAAGATAACAAAAATTTGTTTTTAATAAAACTTTTAGGCATATGCATATCATTAAGGGCTTGCAACAATTCGCCCTGTGCATTGATAGGTACTTTCTTATTCGTAGAAAATATTAAATTTAATAAATCGGCAATATTAGAGTTCTTTATTTTACGGTTTTTATAAGTCACTTTCCCTGTTTCGTCCCATTGCAATTTGTGAGGGCTTGTTTTAAAAAATCCAAGTAAATTCGTAGCTTGATTCTTCATTCTTTTAGGCACTCTAGTTAAAGCAAGTTGTTCATAGTCTTGCACGGGTTCGGGTTTCACAGAAACAGGTTCGGGTTGGGGTTCGGGTTTCACAGGTTCGGGTTTCGCAGATTCGGTTTCGGGTTTCATCGAAGACTCTTCATTCGCGCGATGAACCCATGGGAGATTGTTTTCTTGCAAATTCATTTTTCTTTGTAATAACTCATAATAACGTCGTACTTTTTCATAATCTGGTAACGAACTGTTTAATATTTTTAGCAATGCTTTATCCAGTTCACTCAATTGTCTTTGCGAAAGAGTATGTTTGTTCAACACCTCTTCGGGTACTAAAGCATATTTTTTAGCGAATTCCATGAATGAGCGTACTGAGTGCAGTTATAGCAGCGGGAATTAAAACGTTTAAAAATCCACCTTGTTGCACAATCAGTTTCTTTTTAGTGAATAAAGAACCTTTTTTTGTCCCAATTTTTCTAAGAGTCGTCTTATATTTCGCTAAAGATCGTTTCTGACAAGTAGTGAGAGGTACGTTACCTTTCAAAACGTTCAGAGTACACTCGCAAATAGCTTTAACAGTACGATTAGGTAATTTTTTTAAAAAATGTTTTCGTAATCTCTGGGGACACGATCGAATCAATTCTAAATCTTTTACTTGTTGCTTTGACAAAGTCATGTTAGCAACTGATGTTTCACAATTGTAAATCGATTATTTATATTTATACAAAAATTGAATTTGATTGGGTAGGATTTGAGTTCGTAATCTCATCTCTTCATCCGTTTCATTCTTCAAATCAATAAACAGGTAGGAAAAGGGTTTCTTTGTGGCATCCTCATACACTTCTTGAAAAAATTTTGATTTTTTAGGATACAACTGTCTGCCTAAATGCATGATTTGACTTAAGTCCCGTCGATTTTTAAACAGGAAAATGTATTGCGCATTTAAGGAAACTGTTCTAATTTCACTTCCTTTTTGAAAAAAATTTTGTGTTAAAAATACAACACTTAGATTTAAATGATGACTGCCTTTCGTAAATAACGAAGTCAATCGTTTATCGTTACTACATTCCGCCATTAAATCGTCTATCACAAACAAAGTGTTGCTACTTAGATATTCCTTAAAATTAGAGGGAAACCCTTCTACAAAAGTTACATCAGGTATTTCGTCGTATAAAGTTTGATAAATACCATAGAACCATACCACTTTATCGATTGGAGGATGAAACATTTGTTTTTTATATTGTAACAAATCTCGCATAAAAAATGATTTACCGCATCCGGTAGGACCTGCCAGAATCATAGTAAAAGGGTGTTGTAACTGTGGGAACTCCATGATGAATGAACACAGACACAAAATACATACAGTTTAAATAAGTATTTATTGATAAAAATTAGCATACACACGAAATCTTTTAGCAACATAGACTCTCTGGTCGTTACACACATTCTTGGTTACAAACATTGACAAAAAATCTTTAAGGGTTTTTCCTCTGCATCTACAGTACAAATAATAAACACAATATTGGCCACACACGGCGGTTGTAGTACTCTGCAGCATAAGAGGGTTATAGTTCATATAAGCAAAACGGGATACAAAGTTCTTTATAGGTCCTTTAAAAAAACTCGGGTCGTTTCCATATGAATCAAAGAATTCCACTTCATCATCAGATTGTATAAAGAATGCTAACCACTGCATTCCAGGCTCGGATGAATCATCCATGTTGCATACGAAACAGGTAGGATAACGCACAATCTCCTCGGGTAATTGATCACTTGGGAACACATCCAAAAAATATTTTTTCGTTACTTTGTCACGTGATAAAATATTCTTGATTTGCAAAGAGTTCATTTTCATTAATTAGCAAAGTCACATAAAACGTGACGGGACTTGGTAATTTCTATAATGTTTTCAAATTCACCGTACACAAACACGGAGATGGTAGATGTTAAAGCATTAGAAAATTTAATCTCAATTCTTAAATTTCCTTGTTGTTGTAAATTCAGGTGAGGTCCGTCACACAAATCGGGACTTAGATCAAAAGCAAACAAAGTGTGTCCATCTACGAAATCTTCACGGGATATATAATTCCCAGCATCGCGATTAAAACCAGAGAATAATCGATGATAAGCTCTTATATAGTTTTTGTCTCGGAAATTCAGTTCTAAAGGTTTACTAGGTACAGGTTGACCGTCTACATACACACTTAAAAGTTTACATTATAATGATTAAAATAAAAAGGGTTTAACTCGTATCTACCACTCATGGCTGTATTATCTAACAATCCAATAATTATGCGTTTCGGCATGGCTCCCAGAAACACATTATCCTGCATAAAAGACATACTTCCTGAAGGAATAGTATAAGTCTTGCATAAAACTCGGTCGATCGGGTATTTCGCAGAATTTTTCTCCAATGCTTTTGCATGTCCCAATAAAACCCCAGGATTCACTTTCACTTTACGAATAAATAAAGAAGCATGTTCCAATACAACGTTAAACTTCTTATCCTGGCCAGCGACTTGTCTAGTCATTAAACAAAACTGAGGAGGGCTTCGAATCATTTTAATTTTCAAATCAACCATATTCAATAACAGGCGATTCTGCTGAAAGATATCACAATGTAGAGGTCCAATCATATCTAAGATTTTACTATTTTTAGTCAGTTCACACCGAGTTTTCAATCCGGAGTTTTCAGGTGGGGCTTGGGGTATAGGATCTGATACAGTTAAATTATTGTCTTTGTAGAAACATTCACAGGTCAATAAACTTTTCTTAGCATCTTCACCATAATTCAATAAAGTTTCGATATAGGCACGATAGGGATAAGTGTTACTCGAAGAGGATATTAATCTTTCATTCAAACTCACATGGATCTGGGAAAACAATGCGTGAAAAAATAAATTAACAGGTGCAACAGGTTCATTATCAGCCAGAGCAGTTCCGTCAGCATTCACAATTTTCACTTTTAGGTACATGTGCGAGGAGGATAAATCAATATATTCTTCCCCATTACCCGTAATGTTAAATTCCACGGGTCCCCCATCGCGAATATTTGCTAGAGGGTGAAATTCAACAAAATGTCCTTTTTCAATAGCTGTCTGCGTGGGTGGAATCAAAAACAAGTCTAATTCAGATTTGACACAGGCAGGGGAATCTTTATGAATCAGTCCCGACATTATGAAGCAAAAATATCGTGTGTTTTCACTTTCTTCACTTTGCGACGAATGACGGTTTTATTAGAACGCTTTCTCTTTTTATAGCGTTGTCCTGAACCAATCATTGTTTTCATTTTAGTTGCAGCTTTGTCAGTCAAATTTTGACCTGCTTCTTTGAATCGTCGTTTGGCAGCGTCTTTAATATCCGCACCACGGGACAAGTCATTCAATACATCTACCCCAGTATGAAATAATTGTTTACCAACCGCTTTCGCACCCGATTTAAAAAGGGGTACCGCTGCACGAAAAAGCGATCTAAACAATCCCCCTAACCCATATCCTTTTTGTAAAGCAGCACCTTGGTAATAGTTCAAACCGCTACCCGACTGGTGACAGTAATAATCTTCAAAAGATTTTGCACAACACTTGTAGGGAACAAACATTATGAGAGATATTTTTGTCTAAAATGAAGTTTCACGATCAACTGTCCACGTTCAAATGACACTAAACGTCCTGTGTGTGTCCTTATAACGGTTTCAATAGTTTGAAAATTCTTTCGCGAGACCGGTAAGTAATGCGGTCTATCAAACATTTCATGAATCATATCTCCATCTTGTCCTTTCACGGTAATCACACGTAACAAGGGAGCAACCGTATGACCTACAATTTGTGGTTCCACTATATCACTGTATATGTATAATAACTTAAAATCGACATTCGGGTCGGCTACATAAGGACTTACTATAACCCTAGTATCAGATGTGGGTATATCGTTTTCACCCACCTCTCCCGGTAGAAATCCTAAACATTCCGCAAGTCCTGAATATAAAATTATTCTTGCTTTCGAGTTTAAAGTAATATCTACTTTTCTAGTATACTTGCTATAGTTAAATGCAATATTACCATTAAAATTTTGATAATGAATCCATTTAATAATCTCATTTGGCTTTTAGTAAAGTCCAGGAGGTATTCTCGCTTTTTTCATCACACCTGCACCTGCATCATATTCATATTCATTTCCGTTCTCCATTATATTTTTCCATATATGTGGATAAATCAATTCCACAATCCCTACTTCCCATTCCCCTTTTAAGTCGAGGGGAGCGGGTAATCTCGTAATAAAATGTGAAATTTTATTTTCCGGGTAATAATTTAAAGAACTGTCCGAGGGTAACGTCACGTAGAACGACATGACAAATGATTCTTAAAATCTACGTCGTCGCAATTTATAAAACGAATAAATTAGAAGCCGGTATCCATTGGTCAAATTTCGAAGGATAACCTTTATATTTCACTTTATATTCAAATTGTCCTTTTCTCATCCGCTTTTTCAATATTTTTTCGATAGCATAGTCCTTTTTAGGTTGTACTTTTTGAAGCTCTTGGGCATAAAACGTTCCTTGAATCGGTTCGTTCATCAGGTCCTTGATCCGGTAGACAGGCGGGTGTCGCGGTACGCATTCGGTCACTACAAATAACTCTTCCGTCCAGTTGGTTTCATAACCTTTTTCAAAGGTTAATTTTTGTTTAGACACGCGTACAGTATCCCCCGGTTGAAACGTACAAGGCTTTCTCTTTTCAGTTTCCATATCCCCATATAATGTAAACCATACATCACTTTCGTTTTCCGACGTCACTTCGATCGGTGCTCTTTTAATACTGGAATGATAAGTATGATTATAACTATGCAAAAATTGATCTAACACGTCTACGTAACAGTCAGTGTGTCGACTAGTGAAATATTTCCACATTTTAGTTTTCAAAGTACGATTAAATCGTTCTACTACAGATGCTTTCGTATTGTTAAAAATTTTGAAAAACCTCACACCTTCATCCTTTAAAAACTTTTGAAACACCCTGTTGACGAACTCGGTACCACTGTCACTTTGAAGTAATTTTGGCTTTCGTGACATAAAAATTTTTTGAAAAGCCTTCTTAATCTCACCCCCTTTTTTAGTTTTTAATGGTATCGCCCACGCAAATTTAGATAGAACGTCGATACAGCTTAAAATGTAGCGGTACCCTTGATTGTACTTCTGCAAACTGCTTAAATCGACTAAATCTGCCTGCCACTGCTGATCGATTGTGTAAACTATGACTCGATTCGTTGGAAATTTTCTCCGAATCGGTTTGTGAAGGCTGTACGCATCTACACCTTCTAACCATTCCTGAATCCTCTTCTTGGGTATTTTTCCTTTTGCAGCACGGTATAAAGCATTTACACCACCAAAACTTGCAACATGAGCTGGATTTTGATAAGTCTGTTCCATTGCAGCAATTAAATTGATTGTTGTTCACATAAATTCGAAAACGCATCATATCGAAAAGGATAAATTTCCCGTTTCGTTTAAATTTAATATAAAATCTACATTAAACTTTGAACCTTCACTAAAAATATAAAGAACTGTGAAAAAAATACACATTAAAAAATATAAACAGACAACAACGGTTGCTTCCTCGCGCGAAGGCATCATGTTGAATACTAAATAAAATCTACTTCAAAACACCTATTTATACCTTAAATCGATTCTTTGGAGTATATTCCTGTGGGGCAGTGGTTAAGATGCTTGTAAACTACTACCCCGCGGGAATATTTTGTCTCGGGTTCAAATCCCATCAAATTTCTCTTTATTTAAAAATAAATTCTCTTGAATCGACTAACAGATGGCAGCACCACCGGGTTCGATTCCAAGGTGAGTCTATCTCTTTATTTAATTTTTAAGACCCTCTGGTTCGACTTGAAGAGGGAAAGTTCCGGGTTCGAGTCCAAGGTGAGTACATTTTCTAAAATTCTCTTTTGGGAATTACCAAGTTTTCTAATCACATTCATTAAAACTTAATTCATTTTAAAATATACTTAATTCATTAAAATTCTCTTTTTAAATCATAATTTTTTTTTCTAAGTTTAAAATATTTCAAATTAGCATAATTCTTTTAAAATTAAGATTAATCATTAATTAATGTAAATAATATTCATTATCATTAAAGATAACATCTTAATTCTAACCCTCCTTATCTTTCACGACCCTCGACCGGATGCTGATAAGATAACGGCGCGACAGCAGCACGGCTCGCCCGTGCAGCGGTGCAGCTGGGGCTCAACGGTCAATATTACCCTACTCACATTGCCTTCAGAACCTTGTACTCTTGAGCACCTACTGATATAGTTTCTGATGTTCTGCGCTACAATACAGCACTTGCATGATTGCCCCACCAGTTATATTTTACTGGCGTAATGCTAGTGGTACTTTAATTGGCATCAAAAACACTTTAACTTCTTCATTTAACATTATTAGTGATCTTTCGGCTGATTGTGGGGCTGAGATGGTTTGTATTGATATTTGGATTCATCAGAATCATTTTAAAATTTATGGCTCCTGATAATTCTCAGTTAAAGTTTGATAACATCCACTTTTCAAATAAGACAATTGTATGTGGTGATTTTAATGCACATAGTTTGCGTTGAAATTATAAAGACACAAATAGTGCGGGAAGAGCTAGGGAGGACCTTTTGGATTCCAGTGTTCTTAAACTAATCTATAGAAATTCTGACATGCCTACTTATCTTCAATATAATGGTAGTGGTACTAACCCGGATTTAACTTTGGCCTATAAGTGACATAGCAGACGATGCAAACAGAGACATAATTTATGATCCTGGCTCTGGACATCGTATGATTGTTACTTCATACCGTATTAAGGGGAAAACCCCTAAAAATCAGAATTATTGTATGAATAGGTGGAATTTTAAAAAAGCAAATTGGAAGGCCTATCATGATTGATAAAAAAATGTTTGAATAAGTTACTATTAATTAAATCTTATAGAGATAATTAAATAAATAAATTCAAAACATGTTTGTTGGAAGGTAAGACTTATAGTAATAATAATGATAAATTCTTCACTTACCTTCTATGCATCAGTTTCAGCGCTAATCTTCTAAAACCAGACGAATATCCACATGCTCTCAGATCTGTTGATCCATTTATCTAAAATGTGTTATACCGGAACCTTTTGAAAAAACCACTCTAAATAGTAAAGGTGTATAAGTGTTAGAAATAAATCATTTGAGATTTAATTTTATCTTAGTATTTATTTTTAATTTGGGATGCATCTTATCGTGCATCCTCTCAATGTGAAATCAAAGAGAGAGGTGAAGGAGATTACAAACTGAAAAATATAATTGGATATAATAAAATAATAAAAAGTTAATTAATGTTTTTAGTTCGCGTAGACAGTCAATATGTATTTCTAATGCAAGTATCCTTGAAGAACAGCGAGCAATACTCATTAATGTTAGTCATGAGATGATCAGAATCACGAGCACAGAAGAAAATGCAATCCAGATTTTTATTCAGGCTTAATTGACAGCTTGTGAGTAAGTGAAGAATGATTTCAGTTTTTGAAATATGTCTTAATTAGATGAAGTGTTCATCGATGATAATATGTCATTTCCCCCTTCATCGGGATACACTTCTTAAACTTCTATGGTTAAGTTCAATTTCCTTCGGTGAATTTCAAAAATAGAGGCTTGGTGAGCACGTCGGCGGTCATTTCTTCACTCGGGCAATATTGCATATCAAGTATTTCTTTCTCTTTCAAGTCCTTTAAATAATTATACTTAATGTCAATGTGTTTTAGCTTGGCAGAAAATTCACAATTAAGCAACTTAATGCAGCTGATGTTATCTTCGAATAGTGTGATGGGTGTATCTTGCTGTAGATGCAAATAACTTAATAATTTGATTAACCAAGTGATTTCCTTAGCAGCATTAGTTGCAGAAATGAACTCCGCTTCTGCAGAAGACAACGCCACGGAAGTTTGCTTTTTAGTTGTCCATAGAATGGGATTATTTCCTAGCATGAAAATATTTCCCGAAGTTGACTTCCTATTTGTTTTATCGCCTGCCCAATCGGCATCAGCGAAAGCTGTTAGTTTGGTGTCTTGGTTTGCGCTAATTATGAAATTTAAGTCTTTTGTGGTGTTTAGGTAACGCACAACCCTTTTAGCTGCTTCCCAATCTTTTTTCCGTGGATTCGAATTTCTCCTGCTTAAAATATTTACAGCTGCCAAAATATCTGGCCGACTAACTGTACACAAATATAATAAACTTCCAATTACTTGTTGATATTTAATGTTATTTTCTAGCAGATTATCGTTATCATCAAATTTGAGATAATTAGGCTCCATTGGAATGTTTGTAGGTTTGGAGCACTCAAGATTTAATTTTTTTACTAACTCTGCTATTTTTAATTTTTGGTTTATTACAAAATCACCTTTTTTATTTCTGGTTATTTGCATGCCTAGATAAAAGCTTACTTCTCCTAAATCTTTTATTTCAAATTGTTTGTTTAATTCCTTTGTGATTTTGTTTATTTGGTTTTCGTCTCCGGCGACTAAAATGTCGTCGACATACACGATAATGAATGAAGTTATGTTTGGATCATTATGAATGTATAAACACGAGTCTGCTGAGCTTTCTTTATAATTTAAGGTTTTTAGAAAGTCTCCTATTCTCATGTGCCAGGCTCTTGCGGCCTGTTTCAATCCATAGATGGATTTATTTAATTTACATACTTTGTTTTCATTGCCCTTATCAATGAACCCTTCAGGTTGTCGCATATAGATATCCTCATCTAAACTTCCATACAAGAACGCGGTCTTAACATCTATATGTTTTACATTCAGTTTGTGATGAGCTGCGGAATTTAGAAAAGCTCTGATTGTTGTGTACGAAACTACTGGTGCAAAAGTTGCATCGTAATCTTCTCCAAACTTTTGGAGAAAACCTTGGGCGACTAAACGCGCTTTGTATTTTTGTAGTTTACCCGTATCATCGTATTTAGTTTTGAAAGTCCATTTAGAACCGATGACTTTTTTCCCTACTGGAGGATCGACTAAGGTCCACGTATTATGCTCGTTTAACGACTGTATTTCATCTTCCGCGGCTTTAATCCAGTTATTCTTTTCAACAGGATGTGTCATATTTTGTATCTCGGACCAACTTTTTGGTTCATGTACTAAATCATGTTTAGCTAAATAGATTAAACGATCCGGAGGAACACCTAGGTTAGATCTCGATGATCTTCTGAGCTGAGTTTCTGAATCATGTGTTTGCTCAGAATCGTCCTGTGTTTCCTCGGAGGTATCATTAAATTCAATATTTACAGTCTGCGTTTGATTATTATCATTAGTCGGTTCCTTTTGCGATGAATGTTCACAATTTTGATTTTCTAAGAACTTTACTGTTCGCGCGATAATGATATTTTTTCCCCCTGTATAGATTCTATATCCTTTGGATCGGTAATCATAGCCAACAAAGATTCCCTCTTGAGCCTTGTTATCAAGTTTTTTTCTATTATGTTTATCAATATAAGCGAAAGCTTTAGAACCGAATACTCTCAAATGCGAGAGGTTAGGTTTAACTTTGTTCCAAAGCTCATAGGGAGTTTTGTCATTAGATTTTGTGGGGAGCCTGTTTAGTAAATAGTTCGCGGTATGGATTGCTTCCCCCCAGAATTTATGAGTTAATTTCGCTTCAGATAACATACTTTTGGCCATTTCTACAAGGGTTCTATTCTTTCTTTCGGCAACCCCGTTTTGAGGTGGACAATAAGGAACAGTGAGTTCATGTCTGATTCCGTTTTGTTCAAGAAAATTCTCTATGTCGTTGCCTACATATTCTCTACCATTATCTGATCTAATTCTTTTAGGTAGCCTGCCAAATTTATTCTTGACTAACGCTATGTAAGTTTTTAATTTTTGTAATACTTCACTTTTATGTGTTAAGAGGTAAATAATTGTAAACCTACTGTAATCGTCAATAAGGGTAAGGAAATAGGTTTTTCCCCCTATAGAGGGTGTCTGAAACGGTCCGCAGATATCAGTATGAATTAGTTCAAGTACCCTATTTGCACGGTACTTAGATTGCTTAGGATACGGCATATCTGTTAATTTAGTTTTTATGCACTGTTAGATCATAGAATTAAAACTATATAAGAACATTCTGAATACTTAAATAGTGGACTGTAATAAAAACTTGACAAACTAGAGGTGATTTAAACATCACTACTACATTTATTTAAAACTTTAAAAAATGGGAGTAAAGAAAGATGCCAGCCTCCCTTGAGCGGAGTTACAAACTAACTGAGCTCCTTAACGAAGGAGCGAACTTTACAGAGTGCGCAGGCGCAACATACCGCCCGGCGTTGAAATGCAAATTTCAAAAAGTTACACAAAATTACACATGAGACATAACCATAGAAACATATGTTGGAAATACAAACTGAATTATAGATTAATCACATTGAAAATAAAACAATAATTAACACAATTTTAACTTATACATGAAACAATCTATATATGCAAGGAAAGTAAATAAAACCAAAGGAAAACTTATACAGCAATATTAAGAAAATTCAGTATTATTTCTTTCTCAATTTTTAATAGTTTTTTTTTTTTTAGAATATATTTATTTAATATATTTTTTATAATATACCATTTTTCATATCTAAACAAGAATAAAACAAATGTCCATAATATAAATTGTCATTTTTTTTCAACAGAATATAAACAGTAAAATGAAGTTAATATTTTGATGATTTAGTTTAAATTAAAATTTATCCCTTATAAGAAAATAAAGCAAGAAAATAGTAAAACACTATAATAATTCAACAATGCATATTTTAATTTTCAATAGGCAATACTGCTATTTTGCCAATGGATCTTTTAAAGGTTCCGTGTTTAGTTTTAACATTAAGGACACGGACTTTCGAGTCCCCTCCATAAAAAACATTAACTATTCTGCCAAGAATCCATTTTCCAACAGGAAGATTATCTTCCTTAATAACAACCATATCACCGATTTTAATATTATTTTTTGCTATCATCCATTTGTGTCTCTGCTGGAGAGTACTCAAATAATTATTTTGCCAACCCTTCCAAATACGCTGTGATAGTTTTGTAGTTTTTTGCCAAAGAGTTAATCTGTTATCGAAAATGTGGGTCATACTAGGTTCTGGAATCGCCGTGAGAGGTCGACCAACTAGAAAGTGTGCAGGAGTTAACACCTGCAAGTCATCAGTATCCTCCGATAAAGGAGTCAATGGGCGTGAATTTAAAATACTTTCTATTTGACAAATTATGGTTAACAACTGTTCGTAAGTTAATTTATAGTTACCTGCAACACGTTTAAAGTGATATTTAAAAGACTTGACCGCAGCCTCCCACAGGCCACCAAAGTTGGGTGCTCTAGGTGGGAGAAAATTCCATTCAATGGATTCAGAAGAAAGAAAATTTGTGAGTTCACTATCCGGTTTATTGAGCAAATTATGCAAGCGGCGTAATTCCAAATTTGCACCCAAGAAATTCCTTGCATTATCACTAAACAATTTTTGTGATTTTCCTCGTCTAGCGAAAAAACGTTTGAGGGTGGCGATGAATGCTTCAGAAGTAAGATCACAAACAAGCTCTAAATGAACAGCCTTTGTGACCATACAAACAAAAATGCAAACATAGACCTTATGAAAAATTCCCTTTCGCTGACCCCGATATTTTATAAAAAATGGGCCGCAGAAATCCACCCCTGTACAATTAAACGGGAAATTAAAATTAACCCTTTCCTTGGGCAGATTGCCCATGATTTGTTCAGCAGTTACAGGTTTGGCCTTAAAACAAATTACACAATTATGCACAATTTTACGGCAATTTGATCTCCCTCTTAAGGGCCAAAACTCCCCACGAACAGTATAAAGTAAATTCTGCGGACCAATATGTAAGTACTTTTTATGAAAGTGTACAAGTATCATATCCGTAAATTTATGTTTCGCCGGCAGTACAATAGGAAATTTTCGATTGTGACTAACATTAGAATTACTCAATCGACCTCCCACTCTAATGACATTAAATTCATCTAAAAATGGATTTAAATTTCGAATTTTACCTGTTGCAGGAATTCCTTTTTTCAAATTTTGAACGTCTTCTTTAAATTCTTCTTCTTGAACAAATTTAGCTAAAATTAACTTACTTTTACTCAGTTCCTGAAGAGTGATGGGTCCGCGTGTCTTCGAAGATGGACTCTTGGCATTGTTAAAAAACCTAAAAATGAAACTCAAAATACGAATTAATTTACAAAAATCATTAGTAATGGAAAGAAGATTAACTAAAAATGTTTCTTTCACTGTCACCAACGACAGTTGCGTTGGTTTTACTTCAGCTAAACAGTCATCACTAGAATCCGTAATGTCATTATTCGAAAGTTGTATAGGCTCATGATGAAGAAAATCTGGTCCATTGAACCAGAACTCAGAAAGTTGATGAGGAGGGCTTCCTCGTGAAACAAGATCAGCTGGATTTTCGGATGACTTAACATGCCTCCAACAAAAATTCTTCGTGAGTTCCTGGATTCGAGATATTCGATTAGACACAAAAACCTTGAGCACATGGGGTGATGAGTTGATCCATGACAAAACGATTTTTGAATCGGTGTACAGATATACCGAGCTTAATTGTATATTTAATGATGTGATTACCTTTGATATTAGTTTAGATAATAATTCAGCTGCACAAAGTTCAAGGCGAGGTATAGTCAATACTTTAAGAGGAGAAACTCGGGACTTACTACACAATAAGCTCACATGTACATCGTTTGAACTAGTTATCACACGTAAATAAACCACTGCGCCATATGCCTCTTGTGACGCGTCCGAAAAGCCGTGGAGCTGCAGTTCATGACAATTAGAGTTTGAGAACACGAAACGTGGGATCGTAATATCTTTAAGCTCGTTTAGAGCATTTCGGAATTTTATCCATTTGTTTTTCTCTTGTGTTGGAAGTTCCTGATCCCAATCAATTTTCAAAAGCCATAATTTTTGTAGAAATATTTTAGCCTGTACTATCACTGGTCCTACTAGACCCAATGGGTCAAAGAGTCTAGCGATCTCTTTCAGAACACCACGTTTGGTGATTGTATTAGAATAATCTGATGATACCGTGAAACTGAAATTATCATCTTTGGGATTCCATTTTAGCCCTAGTGTTTTCACCGAAGTTTTATCATTTTTTTCGAAGTGATAGTCTTGCTCACTGTAAGGGACTTGTTCTAATAATTCTCTGGCATTTGAAACCCATTTATGCAACTCTAGTCCACCAGCCGTTAACATTAACACCAACTGTTTCTGGAGTTCCAGAGCAGACGACACTTCATCAGTTCCCGTTAGAATGTCGTCAACGTAAAAATCCTTAAGTGTGGCGGCAGAAGCTAACGGATAATTAGCCCCTTCATCACTAGCGATTTGTTTTAGTACACGAGTGGCCAAGTAAGGAGCACATTTTGTGCCGTATGTTACAGTTAATAATTTATAAATTTTAGGCTTTTCCTTAGGGGTTTTATTCCAAAGAATACATTGCCAATTACATTGTTCAGGATTAACCCATATCTGTCTATACATTTTTTTAACATCCGCAGTGAAAACTATTTTGTGCGTACGAAAACGTAATAAAATGGCACACAAATCTTCTTGTACTACACCTCCATTTAATAAACAATCATTTAATGATAACCCATTGGTAGTGGGTGAACTGGCGTTGAATACAACCCTTAATTTTGTAGTACTGCTATCAGGTTTAAGTACAGCGTGATGTGGGAGAAAATATTTAACAGTGTTTATTTCATTATCATTTAATTCTCGCATGTGGCCTAACTGTTCATATTCATTCAAAAAATTTACATACAATTCAGAAATATTGGGATTTCTATTTAATTGTCTGTATAAATTATTTAACTTTTGCTTGGACGAATGGAAAGAATCTCCCAATTCAGAATTATTTTTCATTGGTAAGTTCACTATGTACTTCCCGTTATCATCTCTGCGATATGTTTTCACGAACTGCTTTTCACACTCTATCTCTTCATTATTTCTCAAACTAGGTGAATCTAGTATATTTTCAATCTCCCAAAATCTTTTCATAATATTTTCTAAATTGGAGTTATCTGACTGGGAAATCATAGCACAATACAATGGATGTGGAGTGCCTTGAACAGCTCCACTAAGCACATATCCAAACACAGTATCCTGTAAAATTGCACCCGTTTCAGGAATTTTGATTTTATTGGTTAACATTAATTCAAAAAATATTTCGGCCCCAATCAGTAAATCAACATTGTTGTTATTTTTGAATAGTGTTTGATCGGCCAGCTTAATTCCCCTTGGAATATTTAATTTTAATGTATTTGAATAGTTTATTGGTAACGCATCAATAATTTTTGGAACAATCAAAAATTCCAGATTAGCTGAAAACGAATTATTCTCATTTGTTATTAGTGCTTGTGTTTTTGTTTTTATATTTATCGGAATTCCTGACAACGCCGAAAGAGGAATGTTTATTTTTTCTTTTTTCAGTCCTAACTTATTTACAAATTTTGCTGTTGCAATATTAGACTGTGAAGCGCTATCAAGAATTGCAGTAGCTGGGTGATAAAACCCGTATTCATCTAACACAAACACTGTGGCCGTCGCTAATATAACTCTTTTATTTTCAGAAACAAAACATGTAATCGGCGCCGACTCTTTGTTTTCAGTCGATGCACCTGCTTCAAGCAGACGATCGCTATTATCATAGCTTGATGGGGGGGTTGCACTCTCTTTTGATAACGGAAGTAATAAATCTTTGTCTTTATGAAGTAATGAGTGATGTCTGGAGCCACATTTACTGCATGCATACTTAGAATTGCATTTAGCTATTTTATGGAATCCGAAGCAATTTAAACAAAGATTATTCTTTCGAATAAATTCATATCGTTTTTCTGTTGTGAAATTAAGAAATATATCGCATTTATATAGCGTGTGAGAATTATTTTTACATAACATACACAAGTTAGAATTATTTCCTTGGGTTTTTACAACTAAACTTCTGGGATAACCAGACTTATCAGTAGTATATTTTGAGGACTTATGCGGTAAATTTCGATTTACACTGTCTAAAACTGAACACTGTTTTTCTAGGAATTCTAGAAACTGATCAAAGTCAGGAACGTCGTTGTTCTTTAATGTAAGTTCGTAATTTTTGCGAGTTTCCCGATCCAACTTTTGCAAAACAATGTTTAATAACATAATATTAGAAAGATTATCGCGTTCATATTTCAATACTTTTAACGCTCTTAAATTCTTTAAAATACAATCCAATAATTTTCGTAATTCTTTACCAGATTCATGAGTTATTTTTTCATAATTAATAATTGTTTTAATATGAGCATCTATTATAGCTCTTTTATTTTCAAACCGTTGTTCTAATGTTTTTAACAGAGAATCGTAAGTATCATCATTGGTTTCTACTGTTTTTGCTTCGCCTTTCAACGCAGCGCGCAAATAAAAGAGCTTTTGATTTGCAGTCAATAAAGGATTATCATTCATTAAATTTAGAAACTGCGTTTTAAATGTATTCCATTCTTCAAATTTTCCTGAAAATACAGGTAACGGTATTTGGGGTAAATGCATAGTATGATTTGGAACAATGTTTCTTTCCGCTCCTAACGAGCTATTATTTGAGTTTATATTATTCATATTGTCACTACAGTTAATTAGTAAGGTATTGAATCTTACCTCTAATTCTTGAAATTGAGAATCTAGCTCACTTAACTCTTCTTCTATTGTAGGAAACTCATCATCCTTTGCCACTTGATAGTATTCCACTTTTAAATCTTCAAATCTATTTTGAAGTTTTTCTAAAATTGATATTCTCGAAGTTATTTCACCTTTTGTGGTTAATTCGTCATTAGGAATGTTGAGTAACTTTGTGAATTGGGATTTGATATTCCCTTTTTTTCTATTTAATGCGGTTAAAGCCATTTTTGTTTTCTTTATGAAAACGAAATATACTGGTTACGCTGTGGTCGCACGGACCAAAAAATGTTAGATCATAGAATTAAAACTATATAAGAACATTCTGAATACTTAAATAGTGGACTGTAATAAAAACTTGACAAACTAGAGGTGATTTAAACATCACTACTACATTTATTTAAAACTTTAAAAAATGGGAGTAAAGAAAGATGCCAGCCTCCCTTGAGCGGAGTTACAAACTAACTGAGCTCCTTAACGAAGGAGCGAACTTTACAGAGTGCGCAGGCGCAACATGCACGTTTCACACGTTTTATCGTGTTTACAAAAATTTATGTCAAGTCCTAAAGCTAGTTGCTTATCTATGATTTCTTTAATATCTGCGAAATTTCTATGACCTAGACGTTTGTGCCATAACGTAACACATTTCTTATTATTACAATTAGATATTAATCTAACTTGTTCATTTTCATCATATTTCGGTTGTATTACTTCATAAAGATTTCCTTTTATTTCCCCCTCAAGGAAAGTTTTCCCATATTTTTGCAACTGACATTTATTTTTCTCGAAGATCAGTGTGCAACCACTTTTAGTGGCTTTACTAACAGAGAGTAAGTTTGTTTCAATATCTGGTACGAAAAGAACATCTAATAACTTTATTTCATTTACTTCCCCGTTTTCAGTTTCAGTTTTAATTATTATGTCACCCGAACCTTGCGATGTTAAGACATTTCCATTAGCGATAACTACGTTTGAAACACCAGTGTCTTTAATTTTTTCAAATAGATTCTTATTATTCGTGATATGTGCTGAACAGCCACTGTCGACTATCCAACTAGATTTGTGTTCGTCACTGGCAATGAACGCTAAATTTTTTATTTTGTTTACAGTTGTCCCGACCTCTTCATCAGAATTATTTAACTCTCTGGTGGAGTGTTCCCCTTTTATACGTTGGGATTTGGTCTCAAAACATAATGAGGAATTAAATTTTCTATTTTTAAAACCCTTATCATAATTTCCTGACGCGTTGTTCGGTTTTTTATTTTTTTGATACCAACATTCACTGGTATTGCGACTTTTTGAATTACAATATGTCCAAAATTTGTTAGGGCGTTTTTTGAAATTGTATTTATTTTTGTTAACCCTGTACGCCGTGGCATTATCTTCCGAATGGGAGTTTGATTTTTTATTGCAGGATCTTCGATTATATTTATCAATAATTTTATTTTGAATATAAGTCGGGTTTCGATCTTGTTCATCCCTGCGTTCTAACGCAGTAATTAAAGGATCATAAGAGGGAGGCAGAGAACATAAAAGCAGTGCGGACAGGTGAGCATCATCTAAATGTTCACCAATTGCAGACAGTTTTTGTTTAAGTTCTAATATTTTTGTGATGTGAGTGTTTACATTTTCTCCCTCGGACAATTTGCAACTGTATAATTTTTTTAATAAATACAGTTTGTTTGAGAGATTTGGGCGTTCGTGAATACTCTTTAATTTCTGCCAAATCTCTCTAGCACTAGTTAAATCTTTAATATGGGGAATTTGGGAATCAGTTATTGATAGATTTATCAGGGCTTTTGCCTTGTTATTCTTTTTCGACCAGTCAGTAGTAAGTGGTTCTGGTGGAGCTTCAGTTATGACATCAAATAAATCTTCTTTGGTCAAAAGCATTTCAGCTTTAAATGACCAAGTAGTATAATTTGAATCGTCAAGTTTATCGATTGTTATATTTTCTTTTAATGCCATTTTGGCTATTTATTTATTATAATATAAAACTATGGATATTCGTTTTATTTTAGTTAGAGACTTTCGTCAGTCTCATAATCATGATAAAAAAATGTTTGAATAAGTTACTATTAATTAAATCTTATAGAGATAATTAAATAAATAAATTCAAAACATGTTTGTTGGAAGGTAAGACTTATAGTAATAATAATGATAAATTCTTCACTTACCTTCTATGCATCAGTTTCAGCGCTAATCTTCTAAAACCAGACGAATATCCACATGCTCTCAGATCTGTAGATCCATTTATCTAAAATGTGTTATACCGGAACCTTTTGAAAAAACCACTCTAAATAGTAAAGGTGTATAAGTGTTAGAAATAAATCATTTGAGATTTAATTTTATCTTAGTATTTATTTTTAATTTGGGATGCATCTTATCGTGCATCCTCTCAATGTGAAATCAAAGAGAGAAGTGAAGGAGATTACAAACTGAAAAATATAATTGGATATAATAAAATAATAAAAAGTTAATTAATGTTTTTAGTTCGCGTAGACAGTCAATATGTATTTCTAATGCAAGTCCTTGAAGAACAGCGAGCAATACTCATTAATGTTAGTCATGAGATGATCAGAATCACGAGCACAGAAGAAAATGCAATCCAGATTTTTATTCAGGCTTAATTGACAGCTAAGTGAAGAATGATTTCAGTTTTTGGAATATGTCTTAATTAGATGAAGTGTTCATCGATGATAATATGTCAATGATGAATTAGAAACCCTTTTTTGCAATCCAATAAATTTTAAAGAAAGAAATTTGGATGCCTCTTTGTCATATTTTTGTAAGATGATCTTTTCAGCTGCCAAACGCTGGATACCTAGAGGTAAACAATACAAATATAAATCGTTTTGGAATGATGATCTAACTCTGTTAAAAGAAGAATCTGTGCTTTCCAGTATTAAGGTTGAAATTTCTAAAAACCCTGAGGTTATCAGATACTGGAGAAAGTGTATTGCTGTCCTCCGTAGAGAAATTAATTTGGCAAAGAGCAAGAGTTTTAATGCTTTTATAAATGATATTGATTACCGTAAGAACGGTGCTAATGTTTTTAAATTCGTGAATAAACTGAAACATGACGCTCCCCTTCCTCCAATGGTACTAATTGTTTTTAAAGGAAAGACTTTAACTTATGACAGAAATATTTCTAATGCTTTTATAAATTTTTATTCTTCTAACCAACTACTAAGTCATGAACTCAAGTATAAGCAAAAACAGATGAGGAAAATAATTAAGGAATCTCATGAAATTGCTGGTGCTGATCAAGAGATTTTTAATAAAGACTTTGGCCTTCTGGAATTAAAAGAAGCTATAGATCTCCTGAAAGTGAAGAAAAGTCCGTGTCCTGATAATATACATACAGAGTTTATTAAACATCTCGGATATAATGCTCAAATGGTTCTCTTATTTATTTTTAGTTGGAGCTGTTATGTGCCCACCATGTGGAAAAAGGCTGTTATCATTCCTATTCTGAAAAAAGATAAACCTGCAGATAATATTAAGAACTATCGCCCTACTGCATTGACTAATGTTTTGTCAAAGACTATGGAAAAGATGATAGTTTCTAGACTAATTTGGTTTCTTGAGAGTAATGGTCTCATGTCTAATAAACAGACTTGGTTTAGACAATACCATTCAACAGTCCAACAAGTTTCGTATGTTAGTCAGTCTATTAAAGATTCTTTAGACAAACGCTTTTCTGTCTTGGCAGCTTTCATTGATTTTGAATCAACTTATGATAATGTTTGGTGACTTCGTGCTATCCAGAAATTACAGAACCTGGGAATTAATGGCAGGATGTTTCTTTGGATTAAGAATTTTCTGCTGTTAGATATGGCTGTGGCCTTTCTTGTTTTAAACAGACTGAGAATGGCCTTTCTCTACTAAACGGTGATTAGTCCAATCCTTTTTAATATTTTTATTAATGATTTACCTAGCACTTTGGCACCGTGGGTAGACTCTGCCCTTTTTGCTGATGATTTGGTTATCTGGAGCAGTGCTTCAAAAACAAACCAAGCTGAGCTGAATAGGGCTTTGAAAGAACTGGAATATTGGTGCCTAGAAAATGGTATGATGGTAAACCAGAACAAGAGTACATGGCAGTTTTTCACTCTGAATAGACAGCCTTTTACCCTGAATTTGACTTTTAGGAATGTAAACATCCAGTATAATGATTCAACTAACAATATTGGCTGCATTTTCGATCCTCGTTTAAATTGGAAAAATCATGTAGAACATTTGAAAAATAAAGCTGTGAGGAGGCTCTCTGTCTTAAAGCGCATAGCTGGTGCAAGAGGGGGATGTGACAGAGAGAATTTAATAACTACTTATCTATATATATAAAAGAGTACTTCCTGAGTGAGGGGGGGGTGATTCATCATCGCCCAGATCAAACCCCTGGACCTAGAAGCATCAAATTTCGTGACAATGTTCTTTCTATGACGTAGGCATCCATTAAGAAGCGATTTTACAAAATTCGCCCCCAAGGGGGGGAGGGGGGGCAAAATGTGATTTCACAAAATCCATCATATCTCAAACAAAAAAACAGATATCCGTAAAATTTTTTGCTTTAAAATATAGCTAATACAAATGTCTAAAAACCAATTTCTGGAATTTTCAAAATTCGGTCCCCAAGGGGGGCGGGGGGGGGGGCAAAACGTTATTTCACATGCGTAAAACGTGATTTCGCATAATCCTATATATCTCAAACAAAAAAATAGATATACGTGAAATTTTTGCCCTAAAATATAGCTAATGCAAATATCTAAAAACTAATTTATGAAATTTTAGAAATTCAGCCCCCAGGTGGGGCAGCAGGGGGGGGGGGTCTAAGGGGCAAAAACAAATAGAAATACAGTTAGGGCGTTCAAAATTGATACAGATAGGTTTTAGAGGCCTGCAAGTCGAATGAGGATATTTTCGATTGTGTAAAGTTATTAGGAAGGGGGGAGGGGAGAGGGGGGCAAAAAATAAAAATAGAGTTAGATCGTTCAAAATTGGTTTTTAGAGGTTTTTGATACCTACAAATCGATTGCGGATATTTTCGAATTTGTAAAATTATTAGGAGGGGCGGGAAGGGGGGGCTATGATAAAAAACAAATAGAAATACAGTTAGGGCGTTCAAAATTGGTACAGATAGGTTTTAGAGGCTTGCAAGTCGAATGGGGATTTTTTCGAAAGTGTAAAGTTATGAGGAGGGCCGGGAAGGGGAGAGGGGGGGGGGGCAAAAAATAAAAATAGAGTTAGATCGTTCAAAACTGGTATATAGAGGCTTTCGATACTTACAAATCGATTGCGGATATTTTCGAATTTGTAAAATTATTAGGAGGGGCGGGAAGGGGGGCTATGGGCAAAAACAAATAGAAATACAGTTAGGCCGTTCAAAATTGGTACAGATAGGTTTCAGAGGCCTGCAAGTCGAATGGGGATATTTTCGAAAGTGTAAAGTTATTAGGAGGGCCGGGAAAGGGGGAGGGGAGAGGGGGGGCAAAAAATAAAAATAGAGTTAGATCGTTCAAAACTGGTATATAGAGGTTTTTGATACTTACAAATCGATTGCAGATATTTTCGAATTTGTAAAATTATTAGGTGGGGAGGGAAGGGGGAAAATAATAGAAATAAGAGTTAGAGCATTTTGGGAATTTTTTCCGAAGGCAGTGAGAACCCGGTGTGACATTTTTTCCAATCAGATTTTGTTTCTCTTTTTTTCTTCACGTGATAAAAATTAATGCAATTTTGAGAATTCAGTAATTATAGTGATTCTTTTAAAAATAGGGACCAGCGAAGCGGGCGTTGCCTGCTAGTAAATTATATATTCTACCAAATATTGGTTACTGTAGTGAGATCTTGATCACGGCTCCAGATTATGTGACTCAAATTCTCGAAGTTTTCCAGAATCAGGCATTGCATATAATTACTGGAACGATGAGAACTACTCCTGTACTTGCAATTCAACTTTTAACTGGCTTGGAACCTGTACATGATCTTATTAAAAGAAAAGCCATCCTATTATATCGAAAGCTTGTACGTTTACCTGATAACTCTTTTTGGAGGAATTATAATAATAATGCGTCTAGAAATTTTAAGACTCAAATTGGTTTCGTTCAGATAGCTCAGAGAAAATCTGAATCTCTGAATTTGAGCAGGATTACCTAGTCTTGCCACCCTCTGTTTGTCCATTGAACTTTTTGGATGTAAATATAATCCTTGATCTTATCCAAATAGTTATTAAATATGAAATGAGTGATATGAAATTAAAAACTTTTGCATTAGAGAACATGTTCGTTATCCTGAGAAGGACCGGCTGCGTCTCTACACGGACGATTCTATGTTAGATAGGACAGGCGGTGCAGGAGCGGGTATTCATTGTGAACTTTTTAATTTTTACTTTCAAGTAGGACCTTATACTACTGCCTTCGATGGTGAAATAGGAGCTATAGCTGTGGCAATCCAGCAGTTGTCGATCCGCAAACGCTCCTCTGAAAGAGCGGTACTATTGTCCAATTCTAAAAGTGCGCTCCAGGTCCTACTGAACAAACAAAATAATTCCCAAAGAATTTTAGAATGTAAGTCCTTACTTAAGGTACTGGCACACAGAATTTCATTCCAATGGATTCCAGCCCATTGCGGAATTTTGGGCAATGAAAAAGCTATGCTCTGGCTAAAAAAGGAGCTTTGATAGAGCAATGTATAAACCGTCTGCTTTCATTCCATTCGACTAAATTGTTTGTCAACCTGATCCATAGGAAAACTGTTAAACGGAATATGACTCAAGGTGCAGGTGACAAGAGATGGAAGGTTCTGGGAGATGAGAAAATAATTCCTGGTTTTCCAAGAAAGACTGCGGTGGCTCTTTTTAGAGGGTTAAGTGGACATGATTGTTTACGGAGCCATCGCTGTAGAATTGGCGTGGCAGATTCCCTAGACTGTTTTGTGTGACTCTGGTCAACCAATGACTTTTGAACATTTGAATTATTGTAATGTATTGTTTCAATCTGAGAACATTTGAATTATTGTAATGTATTCTTTCAATCTGAGAACATTGTTAAGAAGTATTGGAGAGCCCGTGAACGGATGGCTTAAGCACTAATGTTCGGCATTTGGAAAATAAAATAATATTTTACTGTTTGCATAGGATAGTGGCATTTCGTTGGTTTTCCCTAAAGACTTGGATCTAAGAAAGGTTTGACATTGTGCAACACTTTTTCTTAGATTTTTTTAAACATGATCAGTTGGATTATAAATATCCTGTCTTTTAAGAAAAATCATTGATGAGCAATACTTTGTGAATTAGAAGAAGAAAAAGAGTGCATTAGAAGAAAAAAAAGCACAAGAGAAGACTGAGTCAGACAGAAAATACTTAAAAAAAAAAAAAAAAACAGCTGCTACCAGTGCTAAGAAAACCACTAATCCAAAGGAATGCAATTCGAAAAGAACAAAGAATGTTGTAGTTGTTAGTATGCAAAGTTGTTCTTTTTATTAACTTTCTATTATCTTTGAATTCACAAAATCGTACTGAAAACATTCAGCTTTATTCTTCTAAGAAATAAAATTGATCAACAGTTCAAAAATGTACTTTGCCAAACACATTCATATTGAAGTACTTATAAAAAGTTACAAACAGTAATTCTGAAATAGCAGTTAAATATTTAACATTACTTGGTTTAAATAATACAAAATAAAAAAAATATTTTTTGATTCATGCATAGTTTCAAAACTTATTTGCTTGATATTTAGTACTTACTTTTTAAAATAAATTACTCTTTAACTACATTTCTTGCGACCATGGAAGCCTCTGCGCAAGTGCGGATTCAACGAGTCCACTAGAAAAATAGGGGAGACAAGCTTTTCGTTGAGAGAAAATAAGCGATAAGGGAATACCGAATGACTGGATGTTTACTAAATTCAAACCTGTTGGTCAACTTGGAAACCCTCCAAGATATTGACTCGTCCTCACTGCTAGGCGTAGCAAACGTGGTTACACTATACTTTGACGATCAAGATTGTAAACAATAATAAAGTTGGCAAAAGGAAATATAGTTACAATAAAAATAAGATTGAGGAATTGCGTAAGCTGGACAGCTCGAGAATCTTATAGTCGTTGCTCATGAGTCCCTGCAGTCGTATTTTGTTACAATTGAGTATGCGGTAGTATAGTAGTTTGTAGCTCACTTCAGCTGAGAACATTTTTCAAAATTCACACAATATTATATATATATATAAACCAGAGTTAAAAATAAAATGAACTCTGATAACAAGGTCCTTATACAATAAGTGTATGTAAAGAAGGTATTAAACTGATCAGTAATACAAATAGTTCTTGTTTTCAAGTCCTTTGCGTTGTGCACAGAGTCCCAAACTACATAAAAATATAATGAATGCATAACACATCTGCAAGGAATCTATTTTAAAAAAAGAGGAAAAAAAAACATACGGAACTTGCAATGTTCTATAAAGTTTACATATCTGAAAAAAAAAAAAAAACTCACACTATAAATACATTTCTATAGTTGTATATAATTGATACTTTTTCCTGTGTAAAGAGTTTTTACTACACTGCAAAACACATTTTCAAACAATTATATAAAAATACTTACTAAAGATACAAACAATAATAATATTAATAATAGCAAAAATTTTTACAAACTATTTACACACAAAACCAAGTTAATTACTTTCTATAAGTAATTATTTCTTTTCAAAATACTACAGACTGATATAAACTTCAAGTTTGTCAATCCAAAAAAATTATTTGGGGGGGGGGGGGGTTACATTAACCCTTGAAACTCTGAGAAGGTCAAGCCTTTCCAAAAAAGTAATTTAGGGATAAAGGTGGAAACTGGCTAGCTCTACAGAGAGGGAAAACAAATCAGTTTTCCCGTGTTCTCCGAACACATCCCAATGGTGAAGATCAGGAGACCACGAGAAAACAGACTGCTTATAGAAAAGGGGCTTAGGAGCGGAGGATCCTCGTCTCACGAAATCGTCTACATTATATTTAAGAAAAAAAAATCGAAATAAACCTAAAAGGTATATTTGTAAAAAAGAAAAGTTGCACGCTAGTGCCACTGAGTCAAAGAAAGGAAGCTATGTCTCCCGACATCCCTCCGATTTCTTTAACTCAGCTAGGATCCTCATCCAACGCGTATGGGGAAATAGGAAAGCAAAAATTAAAAAAAAAAATACATGGGACAGGAAGCTGATACCTAACTAATTTATTCATGACTTAATTTGAAATTTTGAGGATTATTATAGAATCTTAACTTAGATGAATGGACAATTTCTGAATTTCTCTTAAAATGAGGACTGGGTTTGTCTATCTCAAAATTAACGTTAGATAACTGTTTTAAGATTTTATATGGGCCTGAATAAGGTGAACTCAATTTACGCGTGTTTGGATATTGAAATTCCTTATAAATCACTTCATCACCAACTTTAAATTTCACAGGGAGAAATAGAGCATCATATCTGACTTTGTTTTTATTATGATATTGTATTGTTTTTTCTTTTGCTATTTTTCTAGCTTCATCAACTGAAGGGTAGTAATTATTATTTGTCAATAAAGGGTCATATGGTAATTCTCCTAATAATAAATAGCTAGGTGGAAAATGAGTTACAGAATGAGGTGTTGAGTTATATTGATTTAAAACTTCTTCAAGTAATTTAGTCCAAGGAATTTTGTTTGAAGAAGAATTAACTTTACACTTTAAACGCGTAACAATAGTCTGATTGAGCCGCTCGACTTTCCCGTTGCACTAGGGATGATGGCTACTTGTTAATAAATGTTTTACATCATAATTTCGAAGAAATTTTTTAAAGCGGGTTGAAGTGAATGCTGCATTTCTGTCCGTTAACAATTTTTTAGGCACTTGAATTTGAAATATTTGTTTTAAAAAGTTTGTATAAGTTTCAGTGGTAACGCTTTTTGATGGAAATCCCCACGCATAACGGGTTGCATGGTCCACGACCAAATGCAAATACTTTTTTGTAGAATTATAATAATTAAATCCACCAACAGTGTCCAAAGACAAACATTCAAAAGGTTTATCTGTTGGCGGTACTTGTTGTAACAAGCCAAATCTTTTTTGTTTACATTTTTTATTTAATTGACAAATATGACAATGTTTCACAAAATTTTCAATATCTTTATTAATATTAGGCCAATAATACTGGGGTGTAATTAAATTTACCATTTTATAAATTTCAGGATGTCCAAATTGAGTGTGAGTTTTCTCTAGTAGGGGTAATCTTAATGACATAGGGACTATTATCTTATACAAACCTTTCTTTTTAATTACACTTACATCATCAATTTCAATAATTATTTTACCATTAATAATTATGTTTTCTTTTTTCTGATTGTCTTTAATTTCATTTAAGTCAAGGAGATGTACATGGTGTGACACATTTTCTAAAACAGGCAATCGGGATAACATATCAACTTCAATATTAGTTGAACCTTTTTGATATTGAATTTGGTAGTCAAACATACTAAGTTTAAGGGACCAGCGGAATAATCTTCCTCTTAAATTTTTAACATTTTTTAGCCAAGTGAGAGCCGCATGATCTGTATGTATGACAAATTTTTGACCGTGCAAATAATGATAAAATTTATCTAAAGCATTAATAATTGCTAAACAATCTAATTCAGTAATGGCATAATTTTTTTCATAATTACGTAAGTTTCTATAATGATATGCTACTGGATGTAAAGTGCCATTCTCATCTGCCTGCTTAACAACACATCCCACACCATGACTCGAGGCATCAACAAATAAATGACAGGGACTTTTGGGATCATAGAGTCTTAAAATGGGTTTACTTATTAGAGCATTTTTTAATTTTTGGAAGGAATTTTCGCATTTTTGGTCCCAAACGTAGGGGACATTTTTCTTTAGCAAATTATTTAATGCAGCTTTAGTTTTTGCATATTCTGGAATAAATCTACCATAGACATTTACGAATCCCAAAACTCTCTGTAATTCCTTGACATTTTTTGGCGGTTTCAAATTTTTTATGACATCGATATTGGGATTATCGGGCGTAATAAGTCCATTAGTAATTTCATATCCTAAGAAATTAATTTTTGTTTTGACAAAATTACATTTTGATAATTTTAATTTTAAGTTTTCTTTAACACAGATTTCAAAAAGTTGCTCTAAGTGATTGAAATGTTCTTCTTCTGACTGTGAAAATACAATAATATCATCAAAATAATTACATGCAAAATCTATTTTGTATTTATTTAAGATTCTTCTAATTGTTCGATTGAAGATATCGGGGGCATTCTTAAGGCCAAAGGGCAGGTATTTCCACTCATATAATCCAAAAGTTGCAGCAAAGGCCAATTTTTCAGTATCTCTTGGGTGGATAGGAATGTGCCAATATCCACTTGCCAAGTCGAGGGTGGAAAAGAATTTTGCTTTAGCTAATTTATCTAATAAGGTGTCTATTCGGGGAAGTGGTTCAGCATCAGTTTTTGTTATAGAGCTAAGTTTACGGAAGTCGACACATAAACGACTCATTTTTCCTTCTTCCCTCTTATACACCAATGTTACAGGTGCCGAATAAGGGGAACAACTTTCTTTTATTATACCTGCCTGTAATAAATTTTGAATTTGGGTTTTAATTTCTTCTTCTTCCTTAGGGGAAGTTCTATAGGCTCTGAGTGAAATGGTTAAATCGGAAGTTAAATAAATTCTCTGGGGTTCCATACGAATTCTTCCAACGTCATATTTTGATTTAGCAAAAATTTTGACATATTTTGATAATAAAGTAGGAAGTTTTCTTTCTCTAGCAGACTGAGGATTTACGTGATTTTCCTCAGTGGCAGGAGTATACTCTATCTTCTCTACCCTATTATTTGATTGAACATTAATATTTTCACTTCTAATTGTATTCTCACTTTCAGGAATTAAATGTAAGGTTTGAGAGCAACTTGGTATATTTTTTAATAATGGTAGAATATTGTTATTTTGTATTACACTTTTTTTAGCACAATCAAAAGTTAATTCAAATAGTCCACAATGATGTAAGCTAAAGAGAGCATACGGTAAGTTATTATTCAAAATAAACATATCAATATTTTTTGTAATATTACCTATTTGTAACGTCAAGGAGCATTTTTTGGTAATCGTCAACATCCCTTGTGTTTGTACAACATTTATTGGCGAGAAATTTTTTGTGGGAAGTCGATATTTCTGAACAAAATGCTGAGGAAGAATACTTAAACTGCTGCCTGTATCGAAAATTAAGGGAATGGGATAAGAGTACGATTTTGGTTTTTTAACACTTTGACTTGTTTGGTGATTCTTTCTTTGGGTACCCTTCTTTTGAATTATGCGACAGGTCGCGGCAAACTGTCAATATGTGTTATTTACACCTTCTGTCGTACTGTTTCCTACTATGGACTCTTCTGTGGTATGAGTCTGTTGTTCCTGTTTGAAAGGGCATTCTCTATGCCATTGAAAAGCGTTAGGGGTGTTAATTTTAGTACAATGTTTACATGAAAAAAGAGGTAAAGATCATTGAAAATGTAGTCGTGCATTTGTATTTGACTGCTGGTGCTGGGGTCTAGGTCCTCGTAAACTGGGTCGGGGATCATTAGTCCTAGTGGGTTGATTTTGATTGGAGTATCCCATATGGAGTCTATTTACATTAGGAAATCGATAACTCCAAGGTTGTGGACGGGGATTGTATTGCACAGGGGCCCTATTGAATGCCTGCGAGTAGTTATATTTTGGATACTGATCTGGCGACTTAGGTGGAAGGGAGTCAGCTGATTTTTCCAATAGTTGCAATTTATTTAAGCGATGAAGCAAATCCCTCCATTCATTTAGGCTTTTTGGTGAATTAACCAGCACAAGTTGTTTTAGCGTTAATGGCAATCCGTCTGTTAACCCGTCCAACAGAAATTTAGGTTCTAGACCTAAAGCTAGTCCCACTTGAAGTTTTTTATGGTAATAGTCTATAACATTGTCACCTGGTTTGAATACAATACTTGAAAAATCATTTAAAGAGGTCTCTCCAGGTTTGGTAAATTGCTCATTGAAAATTTCTACTAATTCTTTCCAGTGCATTATATTTAAGCTATTATTAACATAAACTGTTAGGGCTCTCCCTTTTAAAAATCTTTGTATGTTCCTAACCTTCCAAATTGTGTCTCTTTTATTTTCCTGACAACACGCGTCAAAATACGGTAACCACGCGGTCCATAACATTCCATTTTCAGGGCAAAATTCAATAAGAACATTTTCCTCTTTTACCGGTGTGTTTGTAGAAGAGGAAGAGTTATTTAATTCACTTAAATTACCCTGCTCTGTCTCTGAACTGGCACCTAAATTATCACCACTTGTATTCTCAGGGGCCACTGGATCTGCGGATGTGCCCTTGGACATCTTAACTTCTATTTTTTAACTTCAGATTTAGAAAATTCAATTTTTTTTTCACAGAAATTCAACTTTTATTAAATATATTCAAATTTCAAATAAAAATAAAAATTCAGAAAATAATACCAACTTTGTGAAAATATCAATTGTTAAAAATAATTATGCAGAAAATTAAAAACCAAAAATAATTTAGATAATCCTTAAATATAATAATATTCAAATTTCAAATAAAAATAAAATTTCAGAAAATAATGCACAAGAACCTTTTTGAAAATATCAAAAAATTTTAAAAATAATTATTCAGAAAATGACAAACCAAAAATAATTTATATACTCCTTAAATATAAGAAAATATCGTTATTAAAAAATACTCAATTTTAATATAGCAAGTAACACATATTAAAAAATACTTATTGTATTTTTTTTTATCTAGATCATAAACAATCAACTTAATGTATAAACTAAATAAGTATCATATTCCTAAAATTTATTGGTTGTAAACTCCGTCCAGTTTATATATCTATTTTTACTTTCTTCTATATTCAACAGAAGAAAGTATTGGATTCGTAAAAATTTTCGACCTCGGGTTTTTGATGGATTTACACGTTTTGAGAGCTGTAGAACACGATTTGACCATTTTTAGAAAATGTCTGTCTGTCTGTCAGTCTGTGTGTGTGTGTGTGTGTGACAAAATTTTGTGGCAACTGTATCTCAGGAACTACAGCACAGAATTTCATACAAATTGGTATGTAGTTGCACCTTGACATAAATTAGTGTCTATCAACTTTTGGTAAAAATTGTTTTACAGGTTGCGTTGCCATCCCGCTATTTCTAAATTTTTAACATGATGATATAGGACAAAATTTTGTATAAATGTGCATAAAGATAATTATTTTTTAGTAATCATTATGAAATTTACAAGAATTATTTAAAATTGAGATAGTCAACTGGGAAAATTTTTTTGTATGTGTAGGAGCCTCGTTAACCCCCATGGGGGGGGGAGTCCCTCCTCGAGGGGAGAAAATTTTCAAGATGGGTATCTTTCGAAAGGTCTCGTCAATACCTTTAAAACGAATGGTTGAACTGTAAATCTGTGATAATTTAAAACAAAGTTATCGATTTTTTTTTACATTTAACAAAAAAAAAAAAAAAAAAAAAAAATTTAGAAAGAAAAAATTGTATTTTTTTTTTTTTTATCGAAATTTAACCAAACTTGGTATTTAGTTGGCCCCTGACATGAACTGGTGCTGATTAGATTTGGAGATCAATAGCTTAACAGGTGGCGCTGTGATCGTATTTTTCTAAATTTTTAACATGGCAGTATAGGGCAAAATTTCGTATAAATGTACTTAATGAGAGTTATTCTTAACCTGTGATTGTAAAATTAATATGAATTATTGATAATAGTAGTAGTTAATTAGGAAAAAAATTTTGTGCATGAGGGGCATCACTTCCCCCCTGGGGGTAAATTTTCAAGATGGGTATCTTTCGAAAGGTATCGTTAATACCTTTAAAACGAATGGTTGAACTATAAATATGTGATAATTTAAAACAAAGTTATCGATTTTTTTTACTTTTAACGAAAAAAAAAAAAAAAACTGAAAAAAAATCGTATTTTTTTTTCTTAAAATTGTTACTGAGTGAATTTGTATAGGAAAATATAGAAGAAAGTCTTGTGGTGGCTACAACTTACTAGTTTTTTTCTTCTAATTAAAGTTTCTCTTTACTGTAAAATAAACAAATAATTACTTACGTCAGTTCTGGTGAGGAGAGAAGAAGAAAAATAAATAAAATTTTACTTCCTGTTCTATATGAAGAACCAAAAATAAAATCCGTTTGTTTTGTTTATTTTGCAAGCCACCAGCTGTCACTCTACATCTGTTATGGTTTCAATCTTTTTATCAAACCACGGCTCTGACCTTGAAATTGATATCCCAAAAGAGCACAGAAGCAGACTCTAAACTTGACCCATTTATAGGAGAGGAAATTAATTCTCTGTTGAATGAAAGATAGTAGAAAAGCTCACATTTTTTATCTGACTTATCTTTTGACATAAAACTATTTTTGACTGATTGAATGACTATCTTTTCCTTTATTTGATTTTACTGTTTTTCTTTTTCGCAGTGCGTATTAGAGATGAGGAACGATATTTTTCTTGCTCTAATTACACTTTTGACAAGGATTTCATTTATTCATATAGATTTAATTTATTGTTTTTTCTTCTGCCGACCTCTATTTAATTTATTGTTTTTCTTTCTGCGAGACTCCGGAGAGAGGCCACGGTGAAACATAATTACTTTTCTTGCAGCCATAACATTGAACACAGTTAGTTTTTTTTTCTCTGTCAGGTATGACATCCTGTTGACTTTTTTAATGTGGCGTATTCACTTACTTTGAATCACATAATAGCTATAAAGGAGAGAGGCTGGCACTCAGTAATGAATCCAAATTGAGACACAGGCATTTATTAAACCATCTGGAACTTATTAGAGGATACAGTCCATAATTGAAGGCTGAGCAAGTGGATGCAGTGCAGTGAAGCCGAAACCGCCGGAAGCCCACGATCAAACATCATGCCATCCCCGTGACTCCTCCCGGGCCGTTATTTTGACGCGGTTTTGCTAAGCACTAGAGCACAAGAAGAAGAACTCCTCTACGCGCGCTTTCTCTTAAATACCGGCATTTTTGGCGGGAAATCACACCACTCCTACATCTCATTATTGGCTATTAACTCAATAATTGACAGCTTAGCTGAGGTCCAGGTAACCGGGATTCATTATTATGCAGTAACTAACCACAAGAAAATGAAAATTGCGTTTATTCAGCACTTTATTATCTTAAAATTTGTTCACTTTTATGAGTTTTGCGTTATGCTCGCGCCTTGTACTAAAACCTACTTTACAGGGGAAACTTTAGAATTAATTTTAAGTTAAGACTTTCTAATGGGATTTTCTTTAAGTTATTACTCACTATTAATTTAAAATAATAAAATAATAATTTAAAAACTTACCTCTCTTTATCCTTTCATATATATATAAACCAGAGTTAAAAATAAAATATCAAAAAATACTTTATTAACAGCATGGGTAAGAAAAATGAATTTTACTTCCTGAGCAATGTTCATCGATGTAATAAAATGCAGCAAAGCACTTCCATCGATTACATTTAATAGAAAAGAACGTTTAGCTTAATTTTGGGTAGCCCTGTATATTATCTGTAAACTATATACGCATAAGATTGTGTATTTAAATTTGGTCTGATATTAAAAAAACCAAATACAAAATGAAATGCATTTCCAGCAATTTCCAAATCTAGCCCCACTATATCCAAATACCTTGGGCAGCCCGGTAAACGAAAGATGAAAGACTTCCATACCACAATCTACACAAAACATGCTTTTATGCATATGAAAAAAAAATTATTTATTCCATTTTTCTTAGGGCATAGATGCTACTACATATTACTTACCAGAAATTTCCCCATAGACGTATGTATTTGAATTCTCTTGGGTGTCCTTGTACACGAACGATTTGCTTGATCTCAACGAAAAGTTTAGTGTAGCACCTCTATATGATACGGATTTAGAATACCGAATTTGAACTTCCTGCTACTATTTATTTATTTATTTATTTATTTATTTATTTTTTTTTGTGATATGTTAATAACAGACAGATGACACCCAGACCAACCGCTAAAAACATGATTTTAGGATTCACGGAACCTCAAATCGTGCAAATAAAACAAAAACTGAATTTCGAAAATTTGACCCCAAAACAATATTTTTTCTACAATATATATTATATATGGATAAGAGAAAGTAAACACTGGCTAGTTGTTTAATTTTTTTAAAGTCAAATATTTTTATGTGAAAAAGCTATATTGATGAAATACTTAAAAAAAAAAAAAAAAAAAAAAGATTTTATTTAAACTTATACAATTTTAAACAGTATTAAATTAAATTAAAATAATATGGTGTGTCACTCTTAGCCTGCATTTTAATACTATAAAGATAGATTGTAGATTAATTCGCAAGATCAATAAAGTAAAATAATAAATTTCAATCTACTACATTCATGTTTGTGAAAATTGCAGCACCAAGAAGGAATGCGAATATGAGAATGATATTTATTGGGCACATACATTATAGTAGGAAGAACAATTTATTAAATTTTCAGGAAATTTTGAGTAATATATCCTGAGAAAACAGTACATAAAACAGCAAACCTCTAGGAGCAATAACTAAAGTTATCTGCCTAGGCATTGAATCGAACAGCAATTGGATGAAATATTTGGATACAGCACTTCCTGAAGCACCAACACCATACCACAATTCATCGATCGTAGTTGCTGGTGAGTGGTGGCGAGCCACTCGCTTTTCAACGATTAAACAGTGATTTTCATTGCTGCAAGATCAGGAGAACAGGCTGTCTGGAGCAACAGTTGAACATATTCTGTATCAAGGAAGGTCCAGATAATACAGGCAACTTGCGATCGGGCATTATCCTGCTTAAATATTGCGCACCGGAGGCCTTGAATATAGAGTAGATGGCGGGCCTCAACTCACCAAAAATTTAATGGCCGCTATTCAGAGTGCCGGGAAAGCAAACAATAAGTAATCGAGGCGTGTATCCAATGGGACTCCATACCATCACTGCAGGTGATGGACAGTGTGGCGATGTCGAATCCCAGCTGGTAATGTGCATTATTCACAATTCCGTTAAATACGGATAAAGCAATCCTGATGTTATAAACAGGCTTGTGATCTATCTGAAATGCGACTTTACGCCATTCCTGCGTCCAGGTTTGTCGTTGATCACACATTAAAGACGCCTATATCAGTGATGCAGTTTTGAGGGTAATCAAAGTTTTGGTAGCCGCATACTGGGTCACCACCTGAAGTCATGGTATGCGATACCATTGGATAAACATCTCGATCACCTCTTGTTTTCATTCCCGCCACTCTAAATACCAGCTTTTACATTTCTGAAGAGTTAAGGCCCATATCGCTCTGCCCTATATTCAAGGCCTCCGAAGCACAATACTTAAGCAGAACAATGCACGACCGCGAGTTGTACGTATTGTCCGGACCTTCCTTGATGCAGAATGAGTTCGACTGCTGCTCTGGCCAGCGCGTTCTTCTGATCTCGCACCAATGAAAATGACCATTTAATCGTTGAAAAGCGACTGCCCCCCCCCACCACCACTTACCAGTGAGTACGATCGATGAATTGTGGCATCGTGTTGAAGCTTCATGAAGTGCTTTACCCGTACATGTCATCCAATCGCTGTTTCATTCAATGCCTAGGCAGATAAGTGCTGTCATTGCTCACAGAGGTCGCTGCTTTATGTACTGTTTTCTCAGTACATATTACTCCAGATTTCCTGAAATATTAATCAATTGTTCTTTCTACTGTAATGTATGCGTACTGTAATGTACTATAATAATATCATTCCGATATTCCCATTCCTTCTTGGTGTAGTAATTTTCACAAACATGAGTGTATAAAAATAATCTAAAATAGGTTTACGGAAATTTTTATCTCACATATAATTCTGTGTGAGGGGGCTACCTCCTCCCTTAAAATCCCGTTCAATTTTAGTGACTACATTTATTAAAAAAACAAAAAGTCTGTAATTAATTTGTCTTCAAACTTGCCAATCTTGATTAAATGTTTCAAAAGTGCAACCTAAATATAAAATACTAAACTTGAATTTTCTGCAGTTTTTTAAAGTTATGCTGATAACAGTTATGTATACAGATCAACCACTGATAATTCGACTTTGGTCTTCAGGGCACTTCAAAACGTTATTTTATACAAAAAAAAAAAAAAAATAAAATAAAAATAAAAATAAAAACAGAATTTAAAAAAATTCTTTGTTTACAGTATGGGTATTAAAAATGAATTTTCCTTCCTACATAGTGTTCTTCGACATAGTAAAATGTAGCAAAGCACTTCTATCATACAATAGAAAAGAATGTTAATTTTGTGTAGACCTGTATATTCCCTATAAAGTATACGCATATCACATTCTGTACTTAAATTTAGTCTGATACGAAAAACATCAAATACAAAATGAAATACATTTACAGTAATTTCCAAATATGGTCCCAATATATCCAAATACTTTTGATAACCCGGTAAATGAATGATGAAAGATTTCCATAACACAATCTACATAAAACATGCTTTTATGCCTACAAAAAATATGGTTATTCCATTTTGTTTAGGGCAACCTATAGATGTTACACTGTACTTACCAGAAGTTTCCCCTGTATAGACGTAAAGTATTTGATTTATCTTGGACAGTCTTGTGCCCGAACCATTTACTTGATCTCAATGAAAAGTTCAATGTAACATCACTATATAATATAGATTTAAGGATTCCGAGTTTGGATGTCCTGTTACTATTTCTTCTTGAGGTATGCTGACAGTAGACACACAGACACAGACCAACCGCTTAAAAACATGCTTTTTTGGATTAAGGTGACCACAAAACGTATAAATATAACAAAAATTCAATTTCAAAAACAATACTTTTTCTACAATATATATGGGCAATAGAAAGTAAAAAATGTTTAAGAAGTATTTTTAAATAAAATTATTTAACTTAAATTAAATGAACAAATGCATATATGAATATATAGGGAGACTATATATTCATATTAAATATAATTTTTACTTTCCGATCATACATATGTAAGAAAACATACTGTAATCATATCAAAAGTCCGACTTTGAGAATTTTGGTGTTTTTATACGTTTTGAGGTGCCCTGAGTTCATTTTTACTATTTTTACTGTGGTGTATGTGTATGTGTGAACACGATACTGCCTAAACGCTTTGTTCGAATGAACTGAAAGTTGGTACATATGTTGTAGGTCACCGTAGTATGAACCTTATTGATTTTCGTGTATCTAGAACTTATAGTTTTTTTTTTTTTTTTTTTACAGGGGCACAAAGAAAAATTCTTTATCATTGCTTATGGACCCAAATTTTTTAAAGTGCAATAGCGTCCAAACACTTTATTCGTGTGAGCTGAAAATTTATATACATATTATAAGTCATTGTCGCACGAACGGTATAGATTTTCGTGTATCTAGCACTTATAGATTCTTCACAAGGACACAAGGAAGAATTCTTTATCACTATGGTGTGTGGGCCCAAATTTTTTAAAGTGCGATAGCATCTAAACGCCATATTCGATTGATCTAAAAATTTGTATTCCATATTATAGGTCACAGTCACACGAACTGTATAGATTTTGGGGGATTTAGCACTTATAGCTTTTTACAGGCGTATACAGAAACATTCTTTATCATTATGGCCTATGGGCCCAATTTTTTAAAAGTGCGATAGCGTCTAAACGCCTCATTCGATTGAGCTGAAAATTTATACACATGCTATAAGTCACCGTCGCACGAGTTATATATTTTGGTGAATCTAGCCTTTATAGATTTTTAGAGACACAACGAAAACATCTTTATTGTTATGATCTGTGGGCTGAAAATGTTTCAAGTGCAATTGATTAAAATTAAACAATGGAGAAAGATACTCACACACCCTATTATAATTTTCACTTTTATTTATTTTATGATTTGTCTTACTTTAATTTATTTATACAACCGTTAATCACTTAATGTTCGGGAAGTCGAGTGGAATCACTTCAATTTTTTTCAAAAATAGTTTTATATAAAATAAAACTAAAGTAAAATAAAGATTCATAAACTAATGTTTTATAAGAATTAATTTTATATAAAGTTGACAATAACGCCTAAACGCTTTGTTCGTATGAATTAACTATTTATAAAGAAAATCATTTCATTATCTATAAGATTATAAGAAATTTTTAAAAGTACTCTTTTTTTATATAAAATAAACAATCTTTACATAAGTTTTATGTAATGCCATTTCACTCTGTGCCTATTCTTGCCATCCCTGCTTGCACTGTTAGCTCTGCCCCACTTTTTGGTACTGAGTAATCTATTAATATTTTTATTTTTAAACTATATTTTACTTAAATTCATATATTTATTTAATACTCTTTTATTTATTAATATTTATACCTTTCATTAAATCCTATTTTAAACGCAATCCTTATTTTTTCTCTTAATTGTTAAAATTTAAAAATTTTTGCTATTTCTATTGCTCCCATTCGCAGGCTATGACACTGCAGCTATACATGATTCTCTACTTGTTATCTTATTTTATTGGACACTCATCCTTTAAACCTGAAGTAAAGTGCACGTGCACTAGGTATTCAATTAACGCCATAAACCAGTTACCAGTTATGTGGAGTGTAATCGCTGGAACTGCTGAACCGATTTATTTATTTATTTATTTTTTTTTTTTTTCACTAATCAAAAGCTACACTATCTCTGAGGGCAATAGGCTGTAATTAATTTTGATAAAATGACTTTTTTATTTGAAATTTCAATATTTTAATTAAAATCCCCATAAAAGCCATGAAAAAAATAAATAAAAAATAAAGTAAAAAAAATATTGTAACGAAAGCTGTTTTACTTGTGAAGGGCTTGGCTCAGAGGAAAAGCATTAGGTTACGAATCTAGAGACTTATTCATTATTCGGTTAATGTTATGTACTTTCTAGACTTTTCAATTTCTAGAATATTCATCAACATATACTAATAATAGATAAAGAGGAAAATTTTGTTTGTATGTAGAGGGTAATCTCTGAAGCTATTAAACCGATTAAAAAAAAAAAAAAAATCACTAATCAAATGCTACGCTATCATCCCTGTGCTATCTATACTAATATACAAAGAGGAAAAGTTTGTATGTGTAATCTCTGGAAATACTGAACCGATTTATATATATATTTTTTTTCTAATCGAAAGCTACACTATCACTGTGTGCTATCTACAGTGCGTCTCAAAAGTTTATAGACAACAGGTTTTTTCTTATTTTACAATTGAAAAAGATGAATACAAATTTCAAAATCATTTTTAATTACATGTAATTTCAAGACAATAATAATACTGTACAAAAATAATATCCTAAACCACAGACATTGTGTTAGAAACTAAAAATTAAAATTTTCTGTCCCAAAATTTTATAGACAACTTATTTTTTTTCTTTAACATTCAAATTTTTTGAGCCACTTCAAAGTCTTGATCAGGCATGCTCAAAGCAAGAGTTTGAAGAAATTCTGGCTTTAGAGAAAACTAACTCCTTACAATTTGCAGCTTTAAATCTTGAACTGTTGCAAATTGACGCCCATTAGCATATACCTCTCTAGATAAAATTCCCCAAAGGTTCTCCACTGAATTCAGGTGAGGACTTAGGGCTGGCCAGTCCATAACAATTACTGGGTTTTATCTAAACCATTGTATTGTAGAGTTTGACACGTGAATGGAACAATTGTCTTGCTGATATATGCCTTCGTCCCCCCCCCCCTAGCAACTTTCCAAATGGAAGTAACTGTACTTCTAGAATTTTCTGGTAGTCTTCGGAACATTGACGACCTTTTAAAAAAACAATATCGGTAGTTCCATTAAAGGAAAATGCTCCCCACACCATGAATGAGCCCCCTCCTTCTTGTCTGCTGAAAAAAGTTTGCGGTTCCTTGCAAATATCGTGCCAGTAATATGCCCAATCATCAGGGCTGTCTAAATTGAACTTCTTTTCATCACTACACAGATCATTCAACTATTCACCTGTTTAATTCATAGGATTTCGACCCCACTGAACACGAGTGTTTTTATGTCAACTTTGGTGAATAACGCATTTTGCAATAAACAAGCAATTTACTCACCTGCAGCCGTCGATGCACCGTGGATTTTGATACTGGAACGGTCACTTCTCTAGAAATTGACCATACCGACAGGTTCTGGGTTGAAACTAATCTGAAAATCTCTCTGTTTTGCCTTTAAGTTGTTTTCTTTGGTCGCCCAGAACGTGATTTTGTTTCAAAATTGTCACCTTTTGACAAAATTTGGTAAATACCAGCCCTGCTGCGTTCAATTTTTTTTTCAATGTCCACAATTTTCACTCCACGAGCTTTCAAACGATAAATTTGCAAAATTTCATTTTTTGAAAACTGCACGCTGCGAGGCATCTTTAAAATCAGTCGAAAAAAAAAAAAGACACCTTCGCTTTTATCTCAGATAACTACTGCGTCACAAGTACATGACCTTGGAAAATGCAAATTTCGAGATCAGTATTTCGATCAACTTTTAACACTGGTTGTCTATATATTTTTGGGACAACATTATTTTGTATTTATTATTTTTATATTTAATTCATGACTGTTTAAAGTTCTTTATTAATATTATTACGTCAATACATATTTGCATAATTTATCTCGTCTTTCTTACTCGTTTAATTCGCTTTTAAATCCAAAAAAAGCAGTTGTCTATAAACTTTTCGGACGCACTTTATATCTATACTAAAATATAAAGAGGACGAGTTTGTTCGTATGTGGAGGGTAATCTCTGTAACTTCTGAACCGATTTATTTATTTATTTTATTTTATTTTTTTCACTAATCAAAAGCTACACTGTCCCTGCGTGCTATAGGCTATAACTAATTATGATAAAATAAAATTTTTAATTCGAAATTTCAATATTTTAATTAAAAGTCCCACAAAATCCATGAAAAAAAAAAATATATATATTAAATTTTAGCTGAGGTCACTGGAAAAGAAATTTTTTTACTTTCACTTTCTTTTTTTTTTCCTTGACGTGGAAGAAAATATATTTATGCGTGAATAGCAAAATTGATATAAAGCTTTGCAAAATATTAAACTTGCACAGTAGAATCGACGCAACGTCATTATAGCTTTAAGAGTTTCTTTTTTTTTTTTTCCTAATGATATAATTTATAATATATATATTTGTGGATATTCTAAAAATCAGTGATTAACATTATTATAGGTTATATTTGTTAGTTAGTATTTATTATATTAAAGGGGATTCCTTTTACATTATATTAAACATTTTTTTAGAAATAGTCTAATCGCTATGAAATGGGGATTTTTTTCTTTTTTATTTCCTCGCCGCTAATTTCCAATTAGGGGATTGTCACACAGTTTTGCGTAATTGACGGTATACCTATACGACTTTGACTTGCATTTCACACATAATAAAATGGTGTCGTGTTAGGTGCGAATGTGCGTTTTACGAACAAGAGGGATATCGTGCGTTTTCCGAACGGAACACCTGACTTCATCTCCGCCCCTTTTACGAGAAACAGACAATAAACAATGCTGGTATCGTCCCAGCGAGTACAGTTCTGCTTTTGTCAGAAGCTATCAGGAATCAATTAAAATATTTTATTAAATAAATTTTAACTTTTTTTTTTTTTTTTTAATAGAAATTCTTAGAAAAACAAAAACAAAAATTTTTTTCATATTAAAAATATTTTAGAATAAGCTTCACTGTAATATTCAAGCAATCTCATCATCAATTTTTATTAAAATGCATATTTTTAATAATCAAATTAGTTTTTGAATTAGATCTTTTAAATTAAATAATTTTAATTATCTCTTTATTTCTGTGATTAATGATAGTAAAAAATCTTATTATGTTTCAGAACATTTTGAAATAGCATTTTATTTAAACGCCCAAAGAATAGTATTAAGCAGTTTCAACTAATTTAATTATTAAAAAATTATATTTGTAATAATTAAATTAAGTTTTAATTAAAATATATTGTTATAAATGATTTAATATATATATATATTGTATACATATATAATTATTTATAGAAAAAAATCTTTTATATTAAAAAATATCTTCGTGGTGATTATGTAAGTGTTAAAGCTGGTTGATAACGTTAGTGTCAGACGCCTGCGTGAAATGCTCTCTGGGGTGGAGATAGGGGATAACCCTAAGGGACTCTATCCTGTACTTGTGCAAGTTTCGAAGAAAACCATGGAAATCTCCCAACGACTTGGTCAACGAACACGACTTGGGATCGAACCCGACACTTCCATTCTGCTAGCATCTAGAACTGCTCGGTTACTTAAATAAACTTTTAAATTGGACGCCCAAACAATAGTATTAAACAATCGCACCTAATATATATATCCAGGAGGGGAATTGGTTGCGGTTCCGCTGTTAACGGGACGGTTTCGGCCCGACTCGTCTACGGATGTACATGTCAGCGTGCTCAGACCGATTGACTGTTAATAACCTGTAGAATGCCTAAGTGTCTTCAATAAAGCGACTGCATAAACTATTTTGGAATATTTATTGAGTGAACTATCTTAATATGAAGTTACAGTAACTAATAATCTTTTATATAAACAATTCCTTACATATATATCCATATAAACTTTTAATATTAGAAGTATTTTAAAACGGTTTTTATTATTATTATTGTTATTATTAAAGCCCAGCCCGAAACAATAGTATTAAGTAATCTCAACTTATTTATTAGAAATATATTTTGTTTTTTATTAGTTAAATTAGTTTTCTAATTTATATATATATATATATATATATATATATATATATATATTTATTTTATCTTTAATCATACATAGAAAAAAAAAAATTAAATTATTTGAAAATCGATTTTTCAATTAAAACGTCAAACAGTTCTATTAAAAATAATTTAAGCATTAAAAATTTTCACTTTTGATAAATAAAGTAGCTTTTAATAATTATTATTATTACTTTTTTTTTTTTTTTAATTTTTTTTCTATAATTTTCACAGAATATATATATCTACAAAAAAGACACTTAAAATGTACAAAAAAGCCAAGCTCAAAGAAAGAGAATTGATTAAAGTTGTGTCTAAAAAGGGTGTGATATCAAATTCCCAAGCTTACATTCAAATACTTATTTAATATTCCCTTTTAACTAAATTTTCACATGTGAATCAAGTGCCTTATGATATGTTGATAGAAATCCTTCTTTCCTGTACTAAATACATCATAGCGTGTTTCTGAAAAATATTATTATTTTTATTTATGTATGATGGGCTTGGCGGCCATCTTTCAAAGTTTTACGTTAGTTTGAATTCTATAAATCTCATCAATTATAGGATGAGTTGGTTGATTGGTTGGTTAATTGAGTTTTATATCGCACTAGTGCTGCGCAATGAGAAATAATTATAGGATGGGAGGATGGGAGTGCGCCAAACTTAACACTGTTCAAACTTAAATTGATTCAACTTGTGTGCTTAACGAGGCTTTTGCGATGTTTTTAATGCATTTTTTTTTTCTTTTTTAATCTGAATATTTCAACCCCTGTTGAATGGAATAACCATATTATTTTTACGAGATATTTATTCCAAGAAGCTAAATTCAAATTGGGTAAATATAACGGGGGGTGGAAGCTTCTACGCTCCCCCCCCCTCTCCTTCATGTTTTTACGTTAATTTAAATTTTTATATTCTTTATTCCCGGCATTTATAGGATGGAAGTGCACTTAATACTAAATAATTATAAGAAATCATGTTATCGAAATATTTCCGTCTCTGCTGAATGGAATAGCAAAATTAATTTTATACGAGATATTTATTTTAAGAAGCTTCCTTCCGATTGTGTGAATGTTTATTCATTACTTGAAAGATGGCCGCCAAGCCCATCAAACATAAATAAAAATAATAATATTTTTCAGAAACACGCTATGATGTATTTAGTACAGGAAAGAAGGATTTCTATCAACATATCATAAGGCATTGATTCACATGTGAAAATTTAGTTAAAAGGGAATATTAAATAAGTATTTGAATGTAAGCTTGGGAATTTGATATCACACCCTTTTTAGACACAACTTTAATCAATTCTCTTTCTTTGAGCTTGGCTTTTTTGTACATTTTAAGTGTCTTTTTTGTAGATATCATTTATTTTTTTTAAATAGTTTTTATATTTACTGGAATTAACCTGATACTTTACATCAGATATGTCCTGGATTTCAACTCAGCTTTCGTGCGATGTTGTTCTTTGCGTTAAACTGTATTACAAAGTTTCTTTGCGTTAAACTTTCCATAATTCTGGTTGCTAGACATTATCCATGGGTTTTCTATGCAGACTAGTATGTCGTATCCATCACAAAACTTTCTTCTACATTTTCCTATACATATTAAAGCAGCACAAATTATTTATTATTTTTTTCATTATGAATGCTGAATATTATCAACTCAGAGAGGTATTGTTGCACAAAATGTCCAACGGAAGTAAATTTTCACCATGCAGATGGCATCCTTTCAGATCTAAAAAAAAAATTGTAGTATATGAGCTCCACTTATCGGCCGATAGGCATCGAGATTGAATCAGCATAATGTCTCATAATGGCCTTTTCACATATTAAGTTTTGTTTCATTATATGCAACAGAACCTTTCCTTAAATTGCGAAAATCGCTGTATAGCAGCGCCACATGTTGAGATATTGGTACAAAAGTTGATAAGCACTATAATTTGTAACAATGTAAATTTATTTGTAAATTTATGCAATTCCATGTATTAGTTACTCAGATATAGCCTTCTCTGAAATTGCGGCAATCACTGTATAGCAGCACCATGTTGAGCAATTGACACCAAATATTGATAAACGCTATTATACATCAAGGTTCAATTGCATATAAATTTATATGTAATTCTGAGCAGTAGCTCCTGATATCTAGTTGGAACAAAGCTTTCGCCACACACATAGAACACACACACGCAAATAGAAATTTTCTAAAAATAGTCAAATTGTTTTCAGGATCTCTTACAACGTGTAAATCCATTAAAAACCGAAAGTCGAAATTCATTTCAATAAAATGACAAGCGAAGCGGGCAAAGTCTGCTAGTATACTATATAGAAGGAAGTAGAAATCTTTATGCATCATAATTATCATTGCCAGATTGAATTGAAGGATATTAAAATTGGATACTATATCGTGTACTGGCTTTCTTATTCTAAGGTATGAAAAATATTAAAAAATCAGCAATTCAAGCTATAGATTTGAAACAAATGTTATTCAAAAATGTATTCATTTCTGTTTTCAGGGATATAAAATTTAAAATTGTACAAAATAATAAAAGCAAAGATTCTTTGGTTAAAAAAATAACTTATAAAAAGAAAAAGCACCTCAATTTGAAATTAATATTTTTCGGGTAAACTGAGATGAAGCAATTTCATATTTGGCGATTTATGTCTTTTTGGCGATATTTAAGAGTTTTTCAGCAATTAAGATAGGAAATTTTGATTTTTAAAAGCTAAATTTTATAAAAGTTCCTAGATTAAGTAATTGTCTATCTGAAAAACCAGTTTTCAAAGAATTCTGCACATTTCTGAATTCTCTAGCTTGTTTTAAAAAAAATTTCTTGAAGAAGAAATTTTTTCAAAAAGTTGTCAAAACATCTAATTTTACGCTAAATTGAAAATGCTCCCATTTTTTTACTTATTAACTTAGAAGGTTCGTTTTTATCTCAAATTAAAGATCTCGTTGATACGAATCTTTTACTTTTTGTTTCATTTTACTGCGATATTTGGTTCGTCCAATATTTAAAACTTTACGGGGAAAAAATTTGCCGATTTAACATGGGAAAGTTGGTTTCTGTATAATAAGCATTTAACGATCTTGGGTTATTTCTGTCGATTTTATTATTGGCGCGTTCTGCTTTGTGTTAGTGGTAGTTTGTTTGTTTTGCTTTTCTCTGAGCTTGGCTTGGCAAAACGACCGTTTCTGCTTGATATATATATATATATATATATATATAATTTGAATAATTTAATTCCTTTACAACACTCAGCAAATTAAAGATAGATGAAAATACCAACATATGAAATTTTAAATGAGATGTATTTCGAATAAAATTATTGTCACGATGATAATTTAATTTAATTACACTGACAAGGGAAGTATGAATGAGTAAAATTCCGATTTAAACAAAACCGAGCTTAAATTAAAGAGCATGGTCGAAAACATACGATAGCGTACAAATTTGCTGCAACAGCCCCCCATGGAGTGAGAAAACGACCCTAAAAGTTTTAGTTCTTTCTTTAAAAACCTACGAAAGAGGCACCGTTAGCAAGACGGTGTGAGATAGTGGTTAGAGTATTAAATTCCAGTGCGAAAGGTCGTGAGATCGAACCCAGGCGACAGCTTTTATTATTATTATTATTATTATTATTAATGTATATATAAATGAAATAAAACAAAATATTAAAATAAATGAATAATTTTAGAGAAAATAATTATGAAATTTAATTATGAAATTAAAAATAAATATACTCTGTACAAAGATATTAAGGAATATAGGGTAAAATTATCTCTTTATGGAAAAAATATATATATATGCTAAAATCTACAAATTTAGCGTCAAGTTAATAATGAGTATGATTAGAAATAAAAAAAAATGATCAAAACATAAGTATTTTTCAATTTATAAGCGCAACCGTATAAACGAAAATTTATCACAATAATGACTATATAAGTAAAAGTTCTTTCTTTTTTCGCATGAAAAATAATTCAATGGACCATATTCCTCCTTTGGGTTCGAGACTATAAAAAAATCAGCTGTTTTCGGAAAACAATTCTCAACTCTACCAACCATAGCAAATAAAGCATTGTGGCCTACAAATTTTTATCTTGCAATGTTATTTATAAGAGTTACAGATTATATGAAATTGAAGTAAGAGTGATTAATGGCCGTATTCACCATTAACTTCAACTCCCGGTTCAACGAAAAACTTGAAAAGCATCTAAAGGCAGGGTACAGCTTTCCATCAAAATTTGGCATGCTGTTTCTGCCATCTAGCGCCGATGATTTCATATAATCTTTGGTTGGTTTCTTTCACCTAAAAAGTCTGAAAATAACTATACCACTAGATGGCAGCAACAACACGGCAAAATTTTCTGAAAATTTTTACCCCGCCTTTATACGCTTTTCAAATTTTCATGTTCAACCGGCAGTTGAAGTTATTGGTGAATAACAGCCTAAGTGATACCTTTGTTTGTTTTTAATCCAGTTTTAGTAATATACTTTAATATTAATCAACATATGTATTATTAAAAGTTGCCATGTGAATTGTGGCGATGTTAACAAATTTAAATGGATGTTCCATTTAATACATTCCTTTATTAAAGTGATTGAAATTCTAATTATTTAAGCTTTGTTGTCTATATATGTGTGTGTGTATAAAATGTTCTTATTAATCTTTTATTCATTATATATATGTGTGTGTGTGTATAAAATGTTCTTATTAATCTTTTATTCATTATATATATGTGTGTGTGTATACATAAAATGTTCTGCAGTTTTACGATATGGAATAGTCTTAACTTTATCATTCGATTCAGTTGTTTACATTTCTTTTTTTGTTCTTGTTTGAACAGATATTTGATTATTAAGTTTCACTGGAGAAATATTTAGGAAAATGTTATGCGTAACAATAAAATGGCATCTTGAATCTAATTTGTTTACAAAATATCGGCCACGTGGTCGGCGATTTTACCCACTGTGACGTCACAGGAATATTGTCCATTAAAAGCAGCAGACGATCAGCTTTTGGAGGCGCTTTATGCTTTAGCAGTGTTGGAAAAAAATATTAATTAAGAATTTATATAAAGCAAAAATAAATAAATAAATAAATAAAGGTAATATTTTTCTTTGAATTATTCATTTATTTAATTTAGAAAAAAATGAAATAAAATAAAATAAAATAACATTTTTTCGCCTGAAATAAAATGTTTTAATAATTTAATAGAAATACTATCCGCGATTGTAATGAAATGCTCGCCCTCTGGTGGGCTAAGGTGAAATTACAATAAACATGGTTTAATTCGAATTCCATACAGCCGCCATTGCTTGCCGATATTTAGTTTCACATATATTTATTGAATAAAAATGAATAAATACGGTAAAAAAGATAACACATACCGTTGTGTGCTACAGTGTAATTCCAAAGGATCAAGAAATCCAGAATTGAGCTTCTATTTATTTCCAAATGACAAATTTAAAATTTCAGTTGCTTCGGCTAATGGAAGTAAAGAATTAATCAGATGATTTGACACTAATATTTGTTCAGCTTCAGTTAAAAATCTACTTCCGATCGAACTTTGAATAAACTGAAGTATTTTTTCCAAAAGCAATCAATTTTCCATAATGTAATGGCGGAGAAATTATAGTACGAATATTAAGTAGAATAACAAAACACTAATGGAACACACGTGGTATAATGTTTACTAACAACTGCAGTGTTGAGAAAGCGCCATCTATCGATCATTACAATCGCGGATTCATTTTTATGTACGATGAATAACAAAATTAAAAGCAGACGGTCATTATTTGCTACTAGCGGCTTTGACGTAAAATATTGATAAAAAAATTAATTGAAACTTTAGGAAAGAAAAAAAAAATGTGTAAATAAAATTTATTTTCTCTTAAACTCGTTATTTACATAAATTACAAAGAAAAATTAAAAATATTTTTTTTCAGTTGAAAAAAAAAAAAAAAAAGTTTTAATTTAATTAAACATTTAAATATATTTTTTTTATTAAATTTAATAATTACCTTCCTTAATTTTTTTCCTTTATTTTATTAAAAAAAGTATGCATATAATATATCTCTATATGCATATTTGGGAAAGAAAAGAAAAAAAAATGTTCCGTCGGGTCTCGAACGCAGGAACTACGTAACACGAATCCAAGACCTTGCCACAGCACCACGCTTCTGCAAGCTGGGGCCTTCTTTTTTCGATTTTGATAAAAAGCATCTGAAAGTTTAAGGGTCATTTCTTGCCCCCTGGGGAGTTGTTGCAGCAAATTTGAACGCTATCCTATGTTTTCGAACACACTCTTTAATTTAAGCTTGATTTGGTTTAAATCGGAATTTTACTCATTCATACTTCCCTTGTGAGTAGTAAAAACATGTTAAAGTACTTACGCAGAAGAGAAATGACACACATAATACATAAGCCTAACGATGAGATAATTTGCATAATCCATTAATCCAATAGAAACATTCATCAAATAATAGAAATGGAAAGAGATAAATTAACCAAAAGGATCTTTTAAAAGAAAAGAGAATTCATGAAATGAAAAATAGAATTTTAAATGCTGAAAACCAGAAATGATCATTCATCAGGAAAGTTGCCTCTCTGTCAACAAATGCAAGATTTCGGATCACTGTATAGCTAATTCAAGCAATATACAACTCAAGTTTCTATCTGGCAACAAAACAAAGTAAAAGGAAATTAGATTAAACATAACACAACCAGAATTGAAAAATGGAATAAGTATTTTTGTTAAGTCCACATGTAACTGATTCCAAACAGAAATAGTAGAAATAAACATGTTGCCAAAACGAACAAACTGAAAAGAAATGATTAAAAGTAAAGAAACGATTAATCGATCTAGTTGCTTCTGAAATGAAATAAATGAAAGCATTAAGTGAAAGTTATTAATCTTTAAAATGGGTTATTTAATTAATTATAACGTTAATCTTTTCTATTTTCAGTTTAGATTAAACGTTCAACGTAACGTGAGCTAGCGCCATCATACATGAAAAAAGTGAGTTACTATTAAGTAATTAAAATGTACGATTTGACTTCCAATTTTTACATTAGTTTAATTTGTATTCTTAAGCAATCTCATCAAAAGGCCAACAAGTGATGATTAAGACATTATGATTATGTTTATTGGTGAATTACTTTTAATTTTAAATATTATTATGTATTTTTTTTTTAATTTGGAATTGATTAAAATTAATGAAAACACCAAATGTGATTATGCATAGAATGAAATCTTATGTTTAAATAATTAAACAAATATAATGTATGAAGAGTTGAAACTTAAATAATATCAACCAGAAAAAGAGGATGCAACCTGCAATTGCGATAATACAATGCTTCCTTTTTTTTTTTTTTTAAATAATTATATATATATATATATATATATATATATATACACACACAAAGTATTTTGACACAATTTAAAAGCACCCATATACATTTATCCACGTATACAAGAGCAGTAATCATGTTTAAATCTTAGCAAAAATTTAAAAGATCTTCAAGAAGTTAGAGGTTGCGCATACTCAAACGAAAATGACGAACTTTCACAGACGGACTTAATCGTTTTTCTTACTGACAGCTTTTAAGAAAAGCAGTTAATTCCCTTGATCGGTTAGGGAAGGGTGACCGTGCAATCTGGGACGATACCCGCTCCCCCCCCCCCTACCCCCTTATCTTCAAATCGGGATGGAATAGGCTGCCAGGTGTAAGATGTGTTCGCAAATAGCACTGTTCGGAAAAAGAATGTTCAGAAGTAGCACGTAAGACGTAACCAATAAAATAAGATGTCTATGTGTTTGTTTGCGTGTGTTGGTCGCTTTGTCTTCGGTTTATCTGTGTATGTCGGTCGTTATATGTGGGTATGTCCGCGTCGCTCTACCGAGATGGCTTTACTTACAGTCAGCAGCAAAATTATTGAAGCGCACACCCACACTTTTCATATACATTTTTTTTTTTAGTTTGGTCGGTAATTTTTATCACGAGCTTACTTTTTTATAAACAGTATACAGTCGGCAGCAAAAATATTTGAGAGCTATCAAAATTTCCTATATATAAAAAGTACGCTTAATACTGTTTTGTTAAATAATTCCTTATCGAATCATGTTCTTAGACAAGAACATGTTCGAATCATGTTCTTGTTATGTCTTGTTATGTTCATAGAATCACGTTCTTAGTATTAATTCAAATTAATACTTAAACAAATAATCAAAATAAAATATTTAAAATGGGAAATATATATAACTAAAAAAAAAAAAAAAAGAAAAGAAAAGAAATAGTTGCCCCGATATGGTTTAAATTAGCGCTCATAGCGTAATATATTATATTTGGCTTGAAACTGCTGTCATTTATGGTCTACAGGATAAATAAAATAAAATACATGAAATAACATGACAATAAATACTATGTGTAGTGCGTATAATGTTGTTCATATGCAATTGCGACTTAAATATAAAAGTGCTGCTTTGATGTTTTTCAATTCTGTTCTTTTTAAAACTGTCACCCGATAAACAATTAAATTGAAGTCCACGGATACATCGTTGTCTCAGGAAATTTACCAGAGATCATGAGAGGACTGAAGAAGACGGTGCCGAAGGCAGCGAGTACCTGTAGCAAGGTTTTGATCAATTTCAATAGATTTTCTTTTGTTTTTATTTATAAAAGATATAAAAACAGTATTTCTCTTTTTTATTCATTTAAATATAATGACCAGCGAACCGGACAAAGCCTGCTTGAATTATTTATAAATCAATAATATAAGAATCAGTATTTAAATTGTATTCTGAGGCCTAAAACTACGGTAATTAATGTAGCTTTGCCTGAGACATCAGAAATCGTTAATTTGATGAAAAGCATCTGAAATTCTAAATTAAACTATATATATATATATATATGTGTGTGGTCACTCTGCTTCTTTCATGTTATCACTTTGGTTTCTATTAAGATTTTAATTAATCTTTATTTAATCTTTGTTTTAATTTAATATTTCACTTATTTCTCATTCTTTATGGTTTTTGCTGCTTCGATCGGGGCGTGAAATGATATAAATTGCTATGATTAGCAATATCGTTTTACGAAATCGTTGCAGCTTTCACAAGCTTTATGAAGTATGCGCCCCTTGATAAGTTTGCTTCTAATTTTAAGCATTTATATCCAATTCACTATTTGTTTTCTCTCTCATAAGTTAAATGGTCTTTTTTTATTATCATTCAGGTCGGCGTAAGTATTTTAAGTTACTATCGTTACTCATTGGTTCTTAATCTCTATCGCAACTTTTTGTGTCATTCTTTCCTCTATGTTAATTTCAGTTCTATATTTTAGTGTGCTGTTATTGTTTTAGTTCTATTAATTGCTAAATATTAAGATTAAATTGTATTACGTTATCTATTATTTATATACAACTATATATATATCAAATATATATAACAAAAATAGGCTTAGTTATGTATATATTTGTATATAAGTAGTGTAAAAAGGACAGTTCTGCAACAAGGTGGAGGGACGGAGGGACGCGCGGAGCCACGGAGCTACGTAGTCCCTCCGCGCCTCCACACGCGCCTCCGTCCCACCACCCCGTCGCAGAACGTGTCCTTTTTTGCACTACTTTGCCACCATCTTAGACGATGGTTCTGTTGCCTTTCGGAGATTGTAAAGTATTTAAACTTTTTGTGTTTGAAAATGAATTTAGGAACTTAGTATTTTTTTCACAATTTCGGAGACTTAGCATTTTTCTCAATGGACAGGGAAGTTGATTGACTGAAACAAAAGTAGATGAGTATTATATAGTTAAAAACATTTAATGAATGGTATAGACGTTAATATTTAGGTGTTGCCACCGGAAGAATAGAAACTTTTGAAGAGTTGTCATTCGGGGATTATAAATTGATTACAGAATTAAATAGAAATTTTCCTATGTATTTCAGGAAATTTGAGAAGATAAAACAAAGGGTTCATGTGTATTATATAATTAAAAACAGGGTATAGACATTAAAATTTTGATGTTGCCATTGGAAGAGTATAAATAATTTCCGGTGGGACTTAACATTTTTGACTGAATGAAACAATGAATGACTGAAGTTAATTAACATCAGGAACAATTTATGAGTATTTTAGAAACTTAGCATTTTTAGAGATTAAAAATATATTGTGTTAAGATAATAAATAAGGAATTTAAATAGGAGTTCATACTTTTAGTGACATCATTACAAATTTATATTACGAAATTTTTACAGAATTAAATAGAAATTTTCGTATTTTGAAGATAAGTGTCATCAGTGGATTAACACACAAATTTAAAAACAAAACAATAATAAATAATTTAAAACACATATTTTTCAATAATGAATGTCATACAATTATATGTATAATTAATTATTTTAAAACAAAAACGATACGCATAAATTTAAAAACAATAATAAATAATTTAAAACACATATTTTTTAATAATGAATATCATGTAATTATACGTATAATTAGTTATTTTAAAACAAAAACGACATTATAAGCAATAAAGTTGTTTAAACTAAACTTTATACACATCATGACTTTATGTTAACACTAAATAAGTTTCACTTTTAAAATTTCTTTAAACTCTAACTTATAAATACAATCGTTAAAATTGAACGCTGAAACAAAGGTAGATGAATTTAACGAATGGTATAGACTTTGATCTTAATATCTGCGCATTACCATTCGGAGATTATAAATTTATTACAAAATAAATAGAAATTTGCCTATGTATTTCATGGAAGTTGACAAAATAAAACAAAGGGTTCGTGAGTATTATATAATTAAAAACATTGAATGTGAATGGTATAGACTTTGATATTAAAATTTGGGTGTTACCATTGGAAGAGTATAAATAATTTATATGTTATAAATTAAACTGAATACAATAAAAATTATTTAAATTAAACTAAATATAATAAAAATTATATAAATTAAACTTTATATTCTCACTAAATAAGTTTCACACTTATTTAAACTCTAATTTACATTCGTTAAAAATTGAACACCTTGCACTTTAAAAAATGACTATCATATAAATTTTAAAAAAAATTACTATCATATAATAATATTAATTAAAAAAATGCATACAAAGATATATAGTAAAGCTATAAATTTTAAAAAAATACTGTCATATGATAATATTAATTAAAAAAAAAAAAAAAAATTACTATTATATAATAATATAAATTAAAAAAATTACTTTCATATAATAATATAAATTAAAAAAATTACTTTCATATAATAATATTAATTAAAAAATGCATACAAAGATATACAGTAAAGTTATAAAATAAATAAATAAATAAAAAATAAAATAAATAAAAATAAAAATAAAATAAAAATGACTATCCTATAATAATATTAATTTAAAAATGCATACAATGTTTAAAATCAACAATTAAATTTTATATACATTATAATTAACTAAACTTTATGCTGTTACTATTAAATAAATTTATCCTAACACGAAAACTTTACATAAATTTTATAAGCAAAAAAGCTATAAGTACATGAATATGTTATTTAAATTAAACATTATATTGATACTACACAAATATTATTTAACATTTATTCGAGTTTAACGCTGTAATATAATTTAAACTATCCTGAATGAAACAGGTAAATACTTTTAAACTTGAACTAATAAAAATAAGTTCTTTTTTATCAATAATAAAAAGGATTAGTTATATTTAAAAACTATCAGTTACTAAAAGTTATTTTATATTAAACATTTCGAAATAAATTGCATAAAAATTCAATGCATCATTTTAAATGAAAATAAATAGTTTCCTTAAAAACAGATAATACGGAAATATTCTATGAGTCAGTTATCACCTGCAACGGAAAACCCCTACAGCTGATGAATCATATGTTATATACGCTGGCGAGCCATGCCTATTAGTAATCCACACTATCTCATATAAAGATTAAGTTAAAATCATTAAAACAATACAGCGAATAATTAGGAATTTGCAATAATTTTTTCACAAAGAATATCATACAATGAGTTTAAACGATTATCACCTATCTATCACTTAAACGGTATTGAAATAAATACATATAAAAGTAAGTTATAGTTAAAAAATAAAAATTCGTTTGTGAAAGGAGTTTTATATATTGCAAAAATTAGTTTTACTCAAATAATTTCTAAACATACACAAGTTAAATGGAAACTTTTCTAGGTTTCATTTAAGCAATAATTTTCCATGTGTGAAAGTAGTTTTATTTATGCAAAATTTAGTTTTAATTAAACAAAAAAGTTTATAGTGTAACAATAAAAAAGTTTATAGTATAACAATAAAAAATTCCTTATAAGTAAATACCAATAAAAAATATTTTTTAAATTAATTTCTCTCTCTTCAATAAAACAATAAAAATTTCTTATATAACTTTCGTAAAGTTTTAATAAAATTTCTATTATAAACAAATTTTTTTATGATATAAACAAATAATTTTATTAGAATATACATATTAAGTTTATTAAATTATCAAATAGTAATAATAAATTATGAAACTTACTTAAAATTGTTGAAATTTCCCTTAGCGAAATGCAACCTTCATTCACACACAAATGCGAGAAACTGTTTATCGCCACACGTTGACTCATACAGATAAGAATGTTGATTCATGCTTATCTTAGTAGAATGTTGTTAGAGTTCTGTGTTTTCAGAGTAATATAAAATAGTTTATAGAGATCATTTATTTAATATCAGTTGTAAACTACATTTAAATAATGCAATAAGAGTTGAACTCTGCAATTAACCTATTAAAATATTGAAATTTTTTTAATTTTTTTATTTAATTTTACTTTTTTTAATTATGCTAAGAAAATAATGAGATCAAAACAGAATTATTTTACGATAAGTCGCGCTTTTTATATTTAATAAACAAAGATTCAATAAAATGTAACTATAATTTTTAATGAAAGGTTTTAAAATCACTTAATAGGATAAAATTAAAAACAGAAATCTTATTGTTTTATCAAGTTATAAAACTAAGTAATAAACTATCTATAAATAATAAGATACCAAGAGAGATTTTTGTATAATAACTATATATTATTTTAATATATGCACTACATCGCAAGGTAAAATTTTTAACTTATTTATACGGATTGAACTATAAGTAATAAAAATTACTCATTTGCATATCCGCTAAATTTTATAAGTTGGATATATGATTTAAAAATAAAATACTAAACAATAATCCTTATGAGAGAATTGGGGTGACACTTTCACAGAAAGAATTTATCCTTTACAATAAGATTTGCTTAGAATGTCTAAGTGAAAATAACTCACCGTGAATCATACTAGAATCAAACAGTTGTATTCGAATTTATTGTTTTTAGTTAATGAAACTTCTAATGAGACAATTATCGTTTACTAGCATATAAATGTACATTTTTATATTATTCCTGTATATATAAAATTTTAAATAATTCATTAAGTGTTAAACTTTGCATTTAATCGATTAAATAAAGTTTTAGTAAAATATAAGCGTAATTTTTTAATGAATGGTTTTGAAATCACTTTAACTTTATAAGAAAAAAAAGTAAAAAGAGGTTTTAAAATTACTTAATAGGATAAAATTAAAAATCTTATTGTTTTTAGCAATTATTTTATCTAGTTGTAAACTATATATTATTATTTTAATATACGCCTTATGTTAGTTTTAGAGAAAAACCAAGAAAAAAATCCCAACGCGCAGGTTGATGAGTTGGAATATTCTATTATACTTAAAGAATCCAGGTACGGAAAAACCGAAATACATTATGCGGAAAAACAGGCGGGATTTTCGGCTAAAACTCCAAAGCAGTGGACGGTAAACATAACACACCGTAAAACAACCTACTCACACGACCGCCAAACTAAGAATGAAGGGAAACGTTGAGTTGTAACACCTTATCTACTAGAGATAAGGGGGAATTCCCCATGACTCACCCCTCGTTCGTTCATGTACAACATCTTCCGAGAAAGTTCGTGAAGGATCGGTGACGAGTTTGAATAATTTGCGTAACCGCTAAATTGTATAAGTGTGAATCTTTTAATGTGAGTATTATAGTAATGATAAATTTATTTCATAATCGATAACTCATTTATACATAATCAGGATCACACATTATATAAAACAATACTATATTTAAAAGTTTTTACTGTACAATAAACATTCACATATGGATATTCCTAAGGTTTAAGACTATGCGAGGATCCTATAAGCGAAATGCCTGTGAGTCTTTCTAAGGAATCCTAATCTGTATTTAAGCAGGTTTTAGAGAAAACCAAGATATACTCCAGTCGACTAGGTTGATGAAATGGATTCGAATCCAACACTTCCCCTTTTACCATAGAATCGTTCGCTAATCACAAGGTTAATGAGTCATGCAGTTGTATTAAAACTTATTGATTACATGTCTAAACTTATACCATTAAATATTTAACTGTTGGTTCTATAAGTGGATTGCTCTGTGTGTGAGTCTTTGTAACTTATAGTTAAGCGAGTTTTAGTGAAAACCAAGAAAAACTACAAACGGGTAGATTGTTAAGTTGAATTCGAACCTAACATTAAACATAGAATCGTTTGTTCTTCTAAAATCCTTGTAACAACATGTTTATGGACTTTATAAGAAAATGCTTAATATGGTTTGCATGCGTTAGCTATATTAAACACTTAATTTTTAACATACATTAATGTTAGTGGATGAGTGACAGGTAATTCATTTAAAACAAAAATATAATAACGGTCGATTGAAACAAAGGGTTTGCAGTTTTAGAGAAAACCAAGAAAAAATCCCAACGGTAGGTTGATGAGTTGGAATATTCTATTATACTTAAAGAATCCAGGTACGGAAAAACTGAAATACAATACGCGGAAAAACAGGCGAGAGTTTCGGCTAAAACTTCAAAGCAGTGCACAGTAAACATAACACACCGCAAAACAACCTACTCACACGACGGCCAAACTAAGAATGAAGGGAAACGTTGAGTTGTAACACCTTATCTACAAGAGATAAGGGGGAATTCCCGGAAAAGCTGAGTCACCCCCCCCGTGGATCTTACGAGAAAGTTCGTGAAGGATGAGTCATCGGTGCCGAGTTTGAATAATTTGCATAACCGCTAAATGGTATAAGCGAGAATCTTTTAATGTGAGTATTATAGTAATGATAAATTTATTTCATAATCGATAACTCATCAGGTTCACACCTTATATAAAACAATACTATATTTAAAAGTTTTACTGTACAATAAATATTCACATATGGATATTCATAAGGTTTAAGATCGATTAAATAAACGAGAATCCTATAATCGAAATGCACGAGAGTCTTTCTAAGAAATCCTATTGCATATTTAAGCAGGTTTTAGAGAAAACCAAGAAATACTCCAATCGACTAGGTTGATGAAATGGATTCGAACCCAACACTTCCCCTTTTACCATAGAATCGTTCACTAATCACAAGGTTAATGACTCATGCAGTTGTATTGAAACTTATTGATTACAAGTCTAAACTTATACCATTAAATATTTAACTGTTGGTTCTATAAGTGGATTGCTCTGTGTGCGAGTCTTTGTAACTTATAGTTAAGCGAGTTTTAGTGAAAACCAAGGAAAACTACAAACGGGTTGATTGTTAAGTTGAATTCAAACCTAGCATTAAACATAGAATCGTTTGATCTTCTAAAATACTTGTAACAACATGTTTATGAACTTTATAAGAAAATGCTTAATAGGGTTTTCATGCGTTAGCTATATTAAACACTTAATTTTTAACATACATTAAGGTTAGTGGATGAGTGTCAGGTAATTCATTTAAAACAAAACTATAATAAGGGTCGATTAAAACAAAGGGTTTGTAGGTTATAATTATATGATAAAACGTTATGTGTTTCGAAAACCCTTCATCAAGATTGCAACAACCGTTTCGAATGATACTCTCCCTTCATCAGATAGACTTAAACATTTATTTTCACAGTATGAAACAAGATGATAGAGGATTTACACTTATTGAAATCCCAACTTATAAATAATTCGACTTTCACTAAAAATGCAAGTCGCATATACACTTTGAAACAATCAATAAATTTTATATTATCACAATGCATTAAATAAGTTTCCCGTTTAACATTCAAGATGAATTTATTTTTACATTAATTAAGAATTGAACACATATTAATTTTTAAAATGACTATTTTTTAAAAAGTTTTGAAACAGCTAATAAAATTTATAAGCTTTTACAATTAAATAAATTTAGCATATTAGGGAAGTTTTACATCACTCGGTAAAATTTTATATAAGCAATAAAAGTGATACACATTATAATTATAAACTCATAAAATAAATTTCACACTTAACATTTAAACTCTAACCAATCAATCTTAAAGTAATTTTTTATCTTTTGTACATAATCATAAACCTTTCGTTTCTATTGTAAAGTGAAGTATGACTCATGCTTTAATTAAAATCTCTAATCAAAATTATAAGAAAGTAAAGTTTAGGAAACACCTATGTATTATAGGCAAATTAATAAAGTATAAATATTCATGTTTTTCAGTTAAGTAAAAAAGTTATATAATTAGTTATATAATTATATAAATTGAAATATAACACGCGGAAAAAAGATCGACATATACCGGAGAAACTATGCATACTGCCCGATGAAACTAAGCCGCACAGCTAAGTAGATGCTACCAGGATGAGAGTCAAAATCCAACTGAATTCAAACAATATGACAAGGTCTATAAATCTCCCGTGATGATTAGACGGTTTTGATGCATGGGTTTTCCCCCACACTTAAGCAGAATGGAGAAGTCATGGGTTTTCCCTCACCTATCTCTTAATTAAGTTTCTTAATTAAAATTATGCAAATTATATGTAAGTCTTTCAAATATCTCTTAATTATGTTTTCTAATTAAAATTATGTAAATTTTATGTAAATCTTTCATGTTTATCATATACCCTCCTAGTTAAAGATTTAATAAACCTATCTTTTATACAACATAAATTTAATAAGTATAATCTGTTTAATGACTCATCAAACGATGACTCATCATAAACATGTCTGAACATGAATCTACTTGAACACTAATATTTTACTTAATAAGCGATAATTATTATATGGATCACAAAATATACGTTGTTGGAAATTAAGTAAACAACACTACTTGATGAAAAATTAAGTTTCTTATAAGTAAACTGATTTTCTAGTTAATAATTAAATTTTTATTCTTAATGAATGCAAATTAAGTTTCTCATAAGTAAACAATAATAATAAAAATAACTTTTGGTTTGAATAATATAAAAAGCAATAATACAAAATCATATACAATAAAATGTTAGTGTTCAACTAGATTCATGTTCAGACATGTTTATGATGAGTCATCGTTTGATAAGTCATCGTTTGATGAGTCATTAAACAGATTATACTTATTAAATTTATGTTGTATAAAAGATAGGTTTATTAAATCTTTAACTAGGAGGGCATATGATAAACATGAAAGATTTACATAAAATTTACATAATTTTAATTAGAAAACATAATTAAGAGATATTTGAAAGACTTACATATAATTTGCATAATTTTAATTAAGAAACTTAATTAAGAGATAGGTGAGGGAAAACCTATGACTTCTCCATTCTGCTTAAGTGTGGGGGAAAACCCATTCATCAAAACCGTCTAATCATCACGGGAGATTTATAGACCTTGTCATATTGTTTGAATTCAGTTGGATTTTAACTCTCATCCTGGTAGCATCTACTTAGCTGTGCGGCTTAGTTTCATCGGGCAGTATGCATAGTTTCTCCGGTATATGTCGATCTTTTTTCCGCGTGTTATATTTCAATTTACCGTATAAGACAATGGAATCGTTTCGAGTAATGTCCCGTAGACTTTGAATATTTTCCACTGAGTACTGGACATTTCCGCGCGTTGTGGTAACAGATAAGCAATCGGTGACGTCATTGATGAGAGGATGACGTCATGATCACGTGACTGAGCGTAGCCAATCACATCATTCGTGACGTCACTAACCTCGTGACCTGGCGTCTCTGATAAGAATGTCTCGTATCATTCATTTTCTTCAAGTCTGCCAAGGGTGTAGGATGTGTTTTAAGGTAAGTCCCAACTTTTTCTGAAATAATGGTAATTCAGTATATAGTTAAGTCAGACATGTTATTACACGTATGCGGAATAATTTGATGGAATAGCACACTCGATGAGTCATGCTGAGTGTATTATTTTATAACATTAATATTGTTTCATTTTAAAAATTTTATTTAAACAAGATAAAAATATGTGTGTCTGAAATCTTTAGGGTGTTTTAAAAACTAAACTGAATAAGATTTTATTATTTATATATGCTTCAGAGAAAACCAAATGTACAATTGTTTCTATATATTTAAAGTTTTAGATGCAATGTAAATTAATATCGTACAAAACTTTGATTATTGTATTTTAATAAAAACTTTCTAACTAAAAATTTATATATACATACTATAGAAAAAAAAAAAAAAATCTTAAACTTAATTATACATTATTTTTTTAAGTACTCTGTAAAACTAATTATATAACTTTTTTACTTAACTGAAAAACATGAATATTTATACTTTATTAATTTGCCTATAATACATAGGTGTTTCCTAAACTTTACTTTCTTATAATTTTGATTAGAGATTTTAATTAAAGCATGAGTCATACTTCACTTTACAATAGAAACGAAAGGTTTATGATTATGTACAAAAGATAAAAAATTACTTTAAGATTGATTGGTTAGAGTTTAAATGTTAAGTGTGAAATTTATTTTATGAGTTTATAATTATAATGTGTATCACTTTTATTGCTTGAATAAAATTTTACCGAGTGATGTAAAACTTCCCTAATATGCTAAATTTATTTAATTGTAAAAGCTTATAAATTTTATTAGCTGTTTCAAAACTTTTTAAAAAATAGTCATTTTAAAAATTAATATGTGTTCAATTCTTAATTAATGTAAAAATAAATTCATCTTGAATGTTAAACGGGAAACTTATTTAATGCATTGTGATAATATAAAATTTATTGATTGTTTCAAAGTGTATATGCGACTTGCATTTTTAGTGAAAGTCGAATTATTCATAAGTTGGGATTTCAATAAGTGTAAATCCTCTATCATCTTGTTTCATACTGTGAAAATAAATGTTTAAGTCTATCTGATGAAGGGAGAGTATCATTCGAAACGGTTGTTGCAATCTTGATGAAGGGTTTTCGAAACACATAACGTTTTATCATATAATTATAACCTACAAACCCTTTGTTTTAATCGACCCTTATTATAGTTTTGTTTTAAATGAATTACCTGACACTCATCCACTAACCTTAATGTATGTTAAAAATTAAGTGTTTAATATAGCTAACGCATGAAAACCCTATTAAGCATTTTCTTATAAAGTTCATGAACATGTTGTTACAAGTATTTTAGAAGATCAAACGATTCTATGTTTAATGCTAGGTTTGAATTCAACTTAACAATCAACCCGTTTGTAGTTTTCCTTGGTTTTCACTAAAACTCGCTTAACTATAAGTTACAAAGACTCGCACACAGAGCAATCCACTTATAGAACCAACAGTTAAATATTTAATGGTATAAGTTTAGACTTGTAATCAATAAGTTTCAATACAACTGCATGAGTCATTAACGTTGTGATTAGTGAACGATTCTATGGTAAAAGGGGAAGTGTTGGGTTCGAATCCATTTCATCAACCTAGTCGATTGGAGTATTTCTTGGTTTTCTCTAAAACCTGCTTAAATATGCAATAGGATTTCTTAGAAAGACTCTCGTGCATTTCGATTATAGGATTCTCGTTTATTTAATCGATCTTAAACCTTATGAATATCCATATGTGAATATTTATTGTACAGTAAAACTTTTAAATATAGTATTGTTTTATATAAGGTGTGAACCTGATGAGTTATCGATTATGAAATAAATTTATCATTACTATAATACTCACATTAAAAGATTCTCGCTTATACCATTTAGCGGTTATGCAAATTATTCAAACTCGGCACCGATGACTCATCCTTCACGAACTTTATCGTAAGATCCACGGGGGGGGGTGACTCAGCTTTTCCGGGAATTCCCCCTTATCTCTAGTAGATAAGGTGTTACAACTCAACGTTTCCCTTGATTCTTAGTTTGGACGTCGTGTGAGTAGGTTGTTTTGCGGTGTGTTATGTTTACCGTGCACTGCTTTGAAGTTTTAGCCGAAACTCTCGCCTGTTTTTCCGCGTATTGTATTTCAGTTTTTCCGTACCTGGATTCTTTAATTATAATAGAATATTCCAACTCATCAACCTACCGTTGGGATTTTTCCTTGGTTTTCTCTAAAACTGCAAACCCTTTGTTTCAATCGACCGTTATTATATTTTTGTTTTAAATGAATTACCTGTCACTCATCCACTAACCTTAATGTATGTTAAAAATTAAGTGTTTAATATAGCTAACGCATGCAAACCATATTAAGCATTTTCTTATAAAGTCCATAAACATGTTGTTACAAGGATTTTAGAAGAACAAACGATTCTATGTTTAATGTTAGGTTCGAATTCAACTTAACAATCTACCCGTTTGTAGTTTTTCTTGGTTTTCACTAAAACTCGCTTAACTATAAGTTACAAAGACTCACACACAGAGCAATCCACTTATAGAACCAACAGTTAAATATTTAATGGTATAAGTTTAGACATGTAATCAATAAGTTTTAATACAACTGCATGACTCATTAACCTTGTGATTAGCGAACGATTCTATGGTAAAAGGGGAAGTGTTGGATTCGAATCCATTTCATCAACCTAGTCGACTGGAGTATTTCTTGGTTTTCTCTAAAACCTGCTTAAATACAGATTAGGATTCCTTAGAAAGACTCAGAGGCATTTCGCTTATAGGATCCTCGCATAGTCTTAAACCTTAGGAATATCCATATGTGAATGTTTATTGTACAGTAAAAACTTTTAAATATAGTATTGTTTTATATAATGTGTGATCCTGATTATGTATAAATGAGTTATCGATTATGAAATAAATTTATCATTACTATAATACTCACATTAAAAGATTCACACTTATACAATTTAGCGGTTACGCAAATTATTCAAACTCCTCACCGATCCTTCACGAACTTTCTCGGAAGATGTTGTACATGAACGAACGAGGGGTGAGTCATGGGGAATTCCCCCTTATCTCTAGTAGATAAGGTGTTACAACTCAACGTTTCCCTTCATTCTTAGTTTGGCGGTCGTGTGAGTAGGTTGTTTTACGGTGTGTTATGTTTACTGTCCACTGCTTTGGAGTTTTAGCCGAAAATCCCGCCTGTTTTTCCGCATAATGTATTTCGGTTTTTCCGTACCTGGATTCTTTAAGTATAATAGAATATTCCAACTCATCAACCTGCGCGTTGGGATTTTTTTCTTGGTTTTTCTCTAAAACTGACATAAGGCGTATATTAAAATAATAATATATAGTTTACAACTAGATAAAATAATTGCTAAAAACAATAAGATTTTTAATTTTATCCTATTAAGTAATTTTAAAACCTCTTTTTACTTTTTTTTCTTATAAAGTTAAAGTGATTTCAAAACCATTCATTAAAAAATTACGCTTATATTTTACTAAAACTTTATTTAATCGATTAAATGCAAAGTTTAACACTTAATGAATTATTTAAAATTTTATATATACAGGAATAATATAAAAATGTACATTTATATGCTAGTAAAAGATAATTGTCTCATTAGAAGTTTCATTAACTAAAAACAATAAATTCGAATACAACTGTTTGATTCTAGTATGATTCACGGTGAGTTATTTTCACTTAGACATTCTAAGCAAATCTTATTGTAAAGGATAAATTCTTTCTGTGAAAGTGTCACCCCAATTCTCTCATAAGGATTATTGTTTAGTATTTTATTTTTAAATCATATATCCAACTTATAAAATTTAGCGGATATGCAAATGAGTAATTTTTATTACTTATAGTTCAATCCGTATAAATAAGTTAAAAATTTTACCTTGCGATGTAATGCATATCTACAAAAAAGACACTTAAAATGTACAAAAAAGCCAAGCTCAAAGAAAGAGAATTGATTAAAGTTGTGTCTAAAAAGGGTGTGATATCAAATTCCCAAGCTTACATTCAAATACTTATTTAATATTCCCTTTTAACTAAATTTTCACATGTGAATCAAGTGCCTTATGATATGTTGATAGAAATCCTTCTTTCCTGTACTAAATACATCATAGCGTGTTTCTGAAAAATATTATTATTTTTATTTATGTATGATGGGCTTGGCGGCCATCTTTCAAAGTTTTACGTTAGTTTGAATTCTATAAATCTCATCAATTATAGGATGAGTTGGTTGATTGGTTGGTTAATTGAGTTTTATATCGCACTAGTGCTGCGCAATGAGAAATAATTATAGGATGGGAGGATGGGAGTGCGCCAAACTTAACACTGTTCAAACTTAAATTGATTCAACTTGTGTGCTTAACGAGGCTTTTGCGATGTTTTTAATGCATTTTTTTTTTCTTTTTTAATCTGAATATTTCAACCCCTGTTGAATGGAATAACCATATTATTTTTACGAGATATTTATTCCAAGAAGCTAAATTCAAATTGGGTAAATATAACGGGGGGTGGAAGCTTCTACGCTCCCCCCCCCTCTCCTTCATGTTTTTACGTTAATTTAAATTTTTATATTCTTTATTCCCGGCATTTATAGGATGGAAGTGCACTTAATACTAAATAATTATAAGAAATCATGTTATCGAAATATTTCCGTCTCTGCTGAATGGAATAGCAAAATTAATTTTATACGAGATATTTATTTTAAGAAGCTTCCTTCCGATTGTGTGAATGTTTATTCATTACTTGAAAGATGGCCGCCAAGCCCATCAAACATAAATAAAAATAATAATATTTTTCAGAAACACGCTATGATGTATTTAGTACAGGAAAGAAGGATTTCTATCAACATATCATAAGGCATTGATTCACATGTGAAAATTTAGTTAAAAGGGAATATTAAATAAGTATTTGAATGTAAGCTTGGGAATTTGATATCACACCCTTTTTAGACACAACTTTAATCAATTCTCTTTCTTTGAGCTTGGCTTTTTTGTACATTTTAAGTGTCTTTTTTGTAGATATCATTTATTTTTTTTAAATAGTTTTTATATTTACTGGAATTAACCTGATACTTTACATCAGATATGTCCTGGATTTCAACTCAGCTTTCGTGCGATGTTGTTCTTTGCGTTAAACTGTATTACAAAGTTTCTTTGCGTTAAACTTTCCATAATTCTGGTTGCTAGACATTATCCATGGGTTTTCTATGCAGACTAGTATGTCGTATCCATCACAAAACTTTCTTCTACATTTTCCTATACATATTAAAGCAGCACAAATTATTTATTATTTTTTTCATTATGAATGCTGAATATTATCAACTCAGAGAGGTATTGTTGCACAAAATGTCCAACGGAAGTAAATTTTCACCATGCAGATGGCATCCTTTCAGATCTAAAAAAAAAATTGTAGTATATGAGCTCCACTTATCGGCCGATAGGCATCGAGATTGAATCAGCATAATGTCTCATAATGGCCTTTTCACATATTAAGTTTTGTTTCATTATATGCAACAGAACCTTTCCTTAAATTGCGAAAATCGCTGTATAGCAGCGCCACATGTTGAGATATTGGTACAAAAGTTGATAAGCACTATAATTTGTAACAATGTAAATTTATTTGTAAATTTATGCAATTCCATGTATTAGTTACTCAGATATAGCCTTCTCTGAAATTGCGGCAATCACTGTATAGCAGCACCATGTTGAGCAATTGACACCAAATATTGATAAACGCTATTATACATCAAGGTTCAATTGCATATAAATTTATATGTAATTCTGAGCAGTAGCTCCTGATATCTAGTTGGAACAAAGCTTTCGCCACACACATAGAACACACACACGCAAATAGAAATTTTCTAAAAATAGTCAAATTGTTTTCAGGATCTCTTACAACGTGTAAATCCATTAAAAACCGAAAGTCGAAATTCATTTCAATAAAATGACAAGCGAAGCGGGCAAAGTCTGCTAGTATACTATATAGAAGGAAGTAGAAATCTTTATGCATCATAATTATCATTGCCAGATTGAATTGAAGGATATTAAAATTGGATACTATATCGTGTACTGGCTTTCTTATTCTAAGGTATGAAAAATATTAAAAAATCAGCAATTCAAGCTATAGATTTGAAACAAATGTTATTCAAAAATGTATTCATTTCTGTTTTCAGGGATATAAAATTTAAAATTGTACAAAATAATAAAAGCAAAGATTCTTTGGTTAAAAAAATAACTTATAAAAAGAAAAAGCACCTCAATTTGAAATTAATATTTTTCGGGTAAACTGAGATGAAGCAATTTCATATTTGGCGATTTATGTCTTTTTGGCGATATTTAAGAGTTTTTCAGCAATTAAGATAGGAAATTTTGATTTTTAAAAGCTAAATTTTATAAAAGTTCCTAGATTAAGTAATTGTCTATCTGAAAAACCAGTTTTCAAAGAATTCTGCACATTTCTGAATTCTCTAGCTTGTTTTAAAAAAAATTTCTTGAAGAAGAAATTTTTTCAAAAAGTTGTCAAAACATCTAATTTTACGCTAAATTGAAAATGCTCCCATTTTTTTACTTATTAACTTAGAAGGTTCGTTTTTATCTCAAATTAAAGATCTCGTTGATACGAATCTTTTACTTTTTGTTTCATTTTACTGCGATATTTGGTTCGTCCAATATTTAAAACTTTACGGGGAAAAAATTTGCCGATTTAACATGGGAAAGTTGGTTTCTGTATAATAAGCATTTAACGATCTTAGGTTATTTCTGTCGATTTTATTATTGGCGCGTTCTGCTTTGTGTTAGTGGTAGTTTGTTTGTTTTGCTTTTCTCTGAGCTTGGCTTGGCAAAACGACCGTTTCTGCTTGATATATATATATATATATATATATATAATTTGAATAATTTAATTCCTTTACAACACTCAGCAAATTAAAGATAGATGAAAATACCAACATATGAAATTTTAAATGAGATGTATTTCGAATAAAATTATTGTCACGATGATAATTTAATTTAATTACACTGACAAGGGAAGTATGAATGAGTAAAATTCCGATTTAAACAAAACCGAGCTTAAATTAAAGAGCATGGTCGAAAACATACGATAGCGTACAAATTTGCTGCAACAGCCCCCCATGGAGTGAGAAAACGACCCTAAAAGTTTTAGTTCTTTCTTTAAAAACCTACGAAAGAGGCACCGTTAGCAAGACGGTGTGAGATAGTGGTTAGAGTATTAAATTCCAGTGCGAAAGGTCGTGAGATCGAACCCAGGCGACAGCTTTTATTATTATTATTATTATTATTATTAATGTATATATAAATGAAATAAAACAAAATATTAAAATAAATGAATAATTTTAGAGAAAATAATTATGAAATTTAATTATGAAATTAAAAATAAATATACTCTGTACAAAGATATTAAGGAATATAGGGTAAAATTATCTCTTTATGGAAAAAATATATATATATGCTAAAATCTACAAATTTAGCGTCAAGTTAATAATGAGTATGATTAGAAATAAAAAAAAATGATCAAAACATAAGTATTTTTCAATTTATAAGCGCAACCGTATAAACGAAAATTTATCACAATAATGACTATATAAGTAAAAGTTCTTTCTTTTTTCGCATGAAAAATAATTCAATGGACCATATTCCTCCTTTGGGTTCGAGACTATAAAAAAATCAGCTGTTTTCGGAAAACAATTCTCAACTCTACCAACCATAGCAAATAAAGCATTGTGGCCTACAAATTTTTATCTTGCAATGTTATTTATAAGAGTTACAGATTATATGAAATTGAAGTAAGAGTGATTAATGGCCGTATTCACCATTAACTTCAACTCCCGGTTCAACGAAAAACTTGAAAAGCATCTAAAGGCAGGGTACAGCTTTCCATCAAAATTTGGCATGCTGTTTCTGCCATCTAGCGCCGATGATTTCATATAATCTTTGGTTGGTTTCTTTCACCTAAAAAGTCTGAAAATAACTATACCACTAGATGGCAGCAACAACACGGCAAAATTTTCTGAAAATTTTTACCCCGCCTTTATACGCTTTTCAAATTTTCATGTTCAACCGGCAGTTGAAGTTATTGGTGAATAACAGCCTAAGTGATACCTTTGTTTGTTTTTAATCCAGTTTTAGTAATATACTTTAATATTAATCAACATATGTATTATTAAAAGTTGCCATGTGAATTGTGGCGATGTTAACAAATTTAAATGGATGTTCCATTTAATACATTCCTTTATTAAAGTGATTGAAATTCTAATTATTTAAGCTTTGTTGTCTATATATGTGTGTGTGTATAAAATGTTCTTATTAATCTTTTATTCATTATATATATGTGTGTGTGTGTATAAAATGTTCTTATTAATCTTTTATTCATTATATATATGTGTGTGTGTATACATAAAATGTTCTGCAGTTTTACGATATGGAATAGTCTTAACTTTATCATTCGATTCAGTTGTTTACATTTCTTTTTTTGTTCTTGTTTGAACAGATACAGCCGCCATTGCTTGCCGATATTTAGTTTCACATATATTTATTGAATAAAAATGAATAAATACGGTAAAAAAGATAACACATACCGTTGTGTGCTACAGTGTAATTCCAAAGGATCAAGAAATCCAGAATTGAGCTTCTATTTATTTCCAAATGACAAATTTAAAATTTCAGTTGCTTCGGCTAATGGAAGTAAAGAATTAATCAGATGATTTGACACTAATATTTGTTCAGCTTCAGTTAAAAATCTACTTCCGATCGAACTTTGAATAAACTGAAGTATTTTTTCCAAAAGCAATCAATTTTCCATAATGTAATGGCGGAGAAATTATAGTACGAATATTAAGTAGAATAACAAAACACTAATGGAACACACGTGGTATAATGTTTACTAACAACTGCAGTGTTGAGAAAGCGCCATCTATCGATCATTACAATCGCGGATTCATTTTTATGTACGATGAATAACAAAATTAAAAGCAGACGGTCATTATTTGCTACTAGCGGCTTTGACGTAAAATATTGATAAAAAAATTAATTGAAACTTTAGGAAAGAAAAAAAAAATGTGTAAATAAAATTTATTTTCTCTTAAACTCGTTATTTACATAAATTACAAAGAAAAATTAAAAATATTTTTTTTCAGTTGAAAAAAAAAAAAAAAAAGTTTTAATTTAATTAAACATTTAAATATATTTTTTTTATTAAATTTAATAATTACCTTCCTTAATTTTTTTCCTTTATTTTATTAAAAAAAGTATGCATATAATATATCTCTATATGCATATTTGGGAAAGAAAAGAAAAAAAAATGTTCCGTCGGGTCTCGAACGCAGGAACTACGTAACACGAATCCAAGACCTTGCCACAGCACCACGCTTCTGCAAGCTGGGGCCTTCTTTTTTCGATTTTGATAAAAAGCATCTGAAAGTTTAAGGGTCATTTCTTGCCCCCTGGGGAGTTGTTGCAGCAAATTTGAACGCTATCCTATGTTTTCGAACACACTCTTTAATTTAAGCTTGATTTGGTTTAAATCGGAATTTTACTCATTCATACTTCCCTTGTGAGTAGTAAAAACATGTTAAAGTACTTACGCAGAAGAGAAATGACACACATAATACATAAGCCTAACGATGAGATAATTTGCATAATGCATTAATCCAATAGAAACATTCATCAAATAATAGAAATGGAAAGAGATAAATTAACCAAAAGGATCTTTTAAAAGAAAAGAGAATTCATGAAATGAAAAATAGAATTTTAAATGCTGAAAACCAGAAATGATCATTCATCAGGAAAGTTGCCTCTCTGTCAACAAATGCAAGATTTCGGATCACTGTATAGCTAATTCAAGCAATATACAACTCAAGTTTCTATCTGGCAACAAAACAAAGTAAAAGGAAATTAGATTAAACATAACACAACCAGAATTGAAAAATGGAATAAGTATTTTTGTTAAGTCCACATGTAACTGATTCCAAACAGAAATAGTAGAAATAAACATGTTGCCAAAACGAACAAACTGAAAAGAAATGATTAAAAGTAAAGAAACGATTAATCGATCTAGTTGCTTCTGAAATGAAATAAATGAAAGCATTAAGTGAAAGTTATTAATCTTTAAAATGGGTTATTTAATTAATTATAACGTTAATCTTTTCTATTTTCAGTTTAGATTAAACGTTCAACGTAACGTGAGCTAGCGCCATCATACATGAAAAAAGTGAGTTACTATTAAGTAATTAAAATGTACGATTTGACTTCCAATTTTTACATTAGTTTAATTTGTATTCTTAAGCAATCTCATCAAAAGGCCAACAAGTGATGATTAAGACATTATGATTATGTTTATTGGTGAATTACTTTTAATTTTAAATATTATTATGTATTTTTTTTTTAATTTGGAATTGATTAAAATTAATGAAAACACCAAATGTGATTATGCATAGAATGAAATCTTATGTTTAAATAATTAAACAAATATAATGTATGAAGAGTTGAAACTTAAATAATATCAACCAGAAAAAGAGGATGCAACCTGCAATTGCGATAATACAATGCTTCCTTTTTTTTTTTTTTTAAATAATTATATATATATATATATATATATATATATATACACACACAAAGTATTTTGACACAATTTAAAAGCACCCATATACATTTATCCACGTATACAAGAGCAGTAATCATGTTTAAATCTTAGCAAAAATTTAAAAGATCTTCAAGAAGTTAGAGGTTGCGCATACTCAAACGAAAATGACGAACTTTCACAGACGGACTTAATCGTTTTTCTTACTGACAGCTTTTAAGAAAAGCAGTTAATTCCCTTGATCGGTTAGGGAAGGGTGACCGTGCAATCTGGGACGATACCCGCTCCCCCCCCCCCTACCCCCTTATCTTCAAATCGGGATGGAATAGGCTGCCAGGTGTAAGATGTGTTCGCAAATAGCACTGTTCGGAAAAAGAATGTTCAGAAGTAGCACGTAAGACGTAACCAATAAAATAAGATGTCTATGTGTTTGTTTGCGTGTGTTGGTCGCTTTGTCTTCGGTTTATCTGTGTATGTCGGTCGTTATATGTGGGTATGTCCGCGTCGCTCTACCGAGATGGCTTTACTTACAGTCAGCAGCAAAATTATTGAAGCGCACACCCACACTTTTCATATACATTTTTTTTTTTAGTTTGGTCGGTAATTTTTATCACGAGCTTACTTTTTTATAAACAGTATACAGTCGGCAGCAAAAATATTTGAGAGCTATCAAAATTTCCTATATTTAAAAAGTACGCTTAATACTGTTTTGTTAAATAATTCCTTATCGAATCATGTTCTTAGACAAGAACATGTTCGAATCATGTTCTTGTTATGTCTTGTTATGTTCATAGAATCACGTTCTTAGTATTAATTCAAATTAATACTTAAACAAATAATCAAAATAAAATATTTAAAATGGGAAATATATATAACTAAAAAAAAAAAAAAAAGAAAAGAAAAGAAATAGTTGCCCCGATATGGTTTAAATTAGCGCTCATAGCGTAATATATTATATTTGGCTTGAAACTGCTGTCATTTATGGTCTACAGGATAAATAAAATAAAATACATGAAATAACATGACAATAAATACTATGTGTAGTGCGTATAATGTTGTTCATATGCAATTGCGACTTAAATATAAAAGTGCTGCTTTGATGTTTTTCAATTCTGTTCTTTTTAAAACTGTCACCCGATAAACAATTAAATTGAAGTCCACGGATACATCGTTGTCTCAGGAAATTTACCAGAGATCATGAGAGGACTGAGGAAGACGGTGCCGAAGGCAGCGAGTACCTGTAGCAAGGTTTTGATCAATTTCAATAGATTTTCTTTTGTTTTTATTTATAAAAGATATAAAAACAGTATTTCTCTTTTTTATTCATTTAAATATAATGACCAGCGAACCGGACAAAGCCTGCTTGAATTATTTATAAATCAATAATATAAGAATCAGTATTTAAATTGTATTCTGAGGCCTAAAACTACGGTAATTAATGTAGCTTTGCCTGAGACATCAGAAATCGTTAATTTGATGAAAAGCATCTGAAATTCTAAATTAAACTATATATATATATATATATGTGTGTGGTCACTCTGCTTCTTTCATGTTATCACTTTGGTTTCTATTAAGATTTTAATTAATCTTTATTTAATCTTTGTTTTAATTTAATATTTCACTTATTTCTCATTCTTTATGGTTTTTGCTGCTTCGATCGGGGCGTGAAATGATATAAATTGCTATGATTAGCAATATCGTTTTACGAAATCGTTGCAGCTTTCACAAGCTTTATGAAGTATGCGCCCCTTGATAAGTTTGCTTCTAATTTTAAGCATTTATATCCAATTCACTATTTGTTTTCTCTCTCATAAGTTAAATGGTCTTTTTTTATTATCATTCAGGTCGGCGTAAGTATTTTAAGTTACTATCGTTACTCATTGGTTCTTAATCTCTATCGCAACTTTTTGTGTCATTCTTTCCTCTATGTTAATTTCAGTTCTATATTTTAGTGTGCTGTTATTGTTTTAGTTCTATTAATTGCTAAATATTAAGATTAAATTGTATTACGTTATCTATTATTTATATACAACTATATATATATCAAATATATATAACAAAAATAGGCTTAGTTATGTATATATTTGTATATAAGTAGTGTAAAAAGGACAGTTCTGCAACAAGGTGGAGGGACGGAGGGACGCGCGGAGCCACGGAGCTACGTAGTCCCTCCGCGCCTCCACACGCGCCTCCGTCCCACCACCCCGTCGCAGAACGTGTCCTTTTTTGCACTACTTTGCCACCATCTTAGACGATGGTTCTGTTGCCTTTCGGAGATTGTAAAGTATTTAAACTTTTTGTGTTTGAAAATGAATTTAGGAACTTAGTATTTTTTTCACAATTTCGGAGACTTAGCATTTTTCTCAATGGACAGGGAAGTTGATTGACTGAAACAAAAGTAGATGAGTATTATATAGTTAAAAACATTTAATGAATGGTATAGACGTTAATATTTAGGTGTTGCCACCGGAAGAATAGAAACTTTTGAAGAGTTGTCATTCGGGGATTATAAATTGATTACAGAATTAAATAGAAATTTTCCTATGTATTTCAGGAAATTTGAGAAGATAAAACAAAGGGTTCATGTGTATTATATAATTAAAAACAGGGTATAGACATTAAAATTTTGATGTTGCCATTGGAAGAGTATAAATAATTTCCGGTGGGACTTAACATTTTTGACTGAATGAAACAATGAATGACTGAAGTTAATTAACATCAGGAACAATTTATGAGTATTTTAGAAACTTAGCATTTTTAGAGATTAAAAATATATTGTGTTAAGATAATAAATAAGGAATTTAAATAGGAGTTCATACTTTTAGTGACATCATTACAAATTTATATTACGAAATTTTTACAGAATTAAATAGAAATTTTCGTATTTTGAAGATAAGTGTCATCAGTGGATTAACACACAAATTTAAAAACAAAACAATAATAAATAATTTAAAACACATATTTTTCAATAATGAATGTCATACAATTATATGTATAATTAATTATTTTAAAACAAAAACGATACGCATAAATTTAAAAACAATAATAAATAATTTAAAACACATATTTTTTAATAATGAATATCATGTAATTATACGTATAATTAGTTATTTTAAAACAAAAACGACATTATAAGCAATAAAGTTGTTTAAACTAAACTTTATACACATCATGACTTTATGTTAACACTAAATAAGTTTCACTTTTAAAATTTCTTTAAACTCTAACTTATAAATACAATCGTTAAAATTGAACGCTGAAACAAAGGTAGATGAATTTAACGAATGGTATAGACTTTGATCTTAATATCTGCGCATTACCATTCGGAGATTATAAATTTATTACAAAATAAATAGAAATTTGCCTATGTATTTCATGGAAGTTGACAAAATAAAACAAAGGGTTCGTGAGTATTATATAATTAAAAACATTGAATGTGAATGGTATAGACTTTGATATTAAAATTTGGGTGTTACCATTGGAAGAGTATAAATAATTTATATGTTATAAATTAAACTGAATACAATAAAAATTATTTAAATTAAACTAAATATAATAAAAATTATATAAATTAAACTTTATATTCTCACTAAATAAGTTTCACACTTATTTAAACTCTAATTTACATTCGTTAAAAATTGAACACCTTGCACTTTAAAAAATGACTATCATATAAATTTTAAAAAAAATTACTATCATATAATAATATTAATTAAAAAAATGCATACAAAGATATATAGTAAAGCTATAAATTTTAAAAAAATACTGTCATATGATAATATTAATTAAAAAAAAAAAAAAAAATTACTATTATATAATAATATAAATTAAAAAAATTACTTTCATATAATAATATAAATTAAAAAAATTACTTTCATATAATAATATTAATTAAAAAATGCATACAAAGATATACAGTAAAGTTATAAAATAAATAAATAAATAAAAAATAAAATAAATAAAAATAAAAATAAAATAAAAATGACTATCCTATAATAATATTAATTTAAAAATGCATACAATGTTTAAAATCAACAATTAAATTTTATATACATTATAATTAACTAAACTTTATGCTGTTACTATTAAATAAATTTATCCTAACACGAAAACTTTACATAAATTTTATAAGCAAAAAAGCTATAAGTACATGAATATGTTATTTAAATTAAACATTATATTGATACTACACAAATATTATTTAACATTTATTCGAGTTTAACGCTGTAATATAATTTAAACTATCCTGAATGAAACAGGTAAATACTTTTAAACTTGAACTAATAAAAATAAGTTCTTTTTTATCAATAATAAAAAGGATTAGTTATATTTAAAAACTATCAGTTACTAAAAGTTATTTTATATTAAACATTTCGAAATAAATTGCATAAAAATTCAATGCATCATTTTAAATGAAAATAAATAGTTTCCTTAAAAACAGATAATACGGAAATATTCTATGAGTCAGTTATCACCTGCAACGGAAAACCCCTACAGCTGATGAATCATATGTTATATACGCTGGCGAGCCATGCCTATTAGTAATCCACACTATCTCATATAAAGATTAAGTTAAAATCATTAAAACAATACAGCGAATAATTAGGAATTTGCAATAATTTTTTCACAAAGAATATCATACAATGAGTTTAAACGATTATCACCTATCTATCACTTAAACGGTATTGAAATAAATACATATAAAAGTAAGTTATAGTTAAAAAATAAAAATTCGTTTGTGAAAGGAGTTTTATATATTGCAAAAATTAGTTTTACTCAAATAATTTCTAAACATACACAAGTTAAATGGAAACTTTTCTAGGTTTCATTTAAGCAATAATTTTCCATGTGTGAAAGTAGTTTTATTTATGCAAAATTTAGTTTTAATTAAACAAAAAAGTTTATAGTGTAACAATAAAAAAGTTTATAGTATAACAATAAAAAATTCCTTATAAGTAAATACCAATAAAAAATATTTTTTAAATTAATTTCTCTCTCTTCAATAAAACAATAAAAATTTCTTATATAACTTTCGTAAAGTTTTAATAAAATTTCTATTATAAACAAATTTTTTTATGATATAAACAAATAATTTTATTAGAATATACATATTAAGTTTATTAAATTATCAAATAGTAATAATAAATTATGAAACTTACTTAAAATTGTTGAAATTTCCCTTAGCGAAATGCAACCTTCATTCACACACAAATGCGAGAAACTGTTTATCGCCACACGTTGACTCATACAGATAAGAATGTTGATTCATGCTTATCTTAGTAGAATGTTGTTAGAGTTCTGTGTTTTCAGAGTAATATAAAATAGTTTATAGAGATCATTTATTTAATATCAGTTGTAAACTACATTTAAATAATGCAATAAGAGTTGAACTCTGCAATTAACCTATTAAAATATTGAAATTTTTTTAATTTTTTTATTTAATTTTACTTTTTTTAATTATGCTAAGAAAATAATGAGATCAAAACAGAATTATTTTACGATAAGTCGCGCTTTTTATATTTAATAAACAAAGATTCAATAAAATGTAACTATAATTTTTAATGAAAGGTTTTAAAATCACTTAATAGGATAAAATTAAAAACAGAAATCTTATTGTTTTATCAAGTTATAAAACTAAGTAATAAACTATCTATAAATAATAAGATACCAAGAGAGATTTTTGTATAATAACTATATATTATTTTAATATATGCACTACATCGCAAGGTAAAATTTTTAACTTATTTATACGGATTGAACTATAAGTAATAAAAATTACTCATTTGCATATCCGCTAAATTTTATAAGTTGGATATATGATTTAAAAATAAAATACTAAACAATAATCCTTATGAGAGAATTGGGGTGACACTTTCACAGAAAGAATTTATCCTTTACAATAAGATTTGCTTAGAATGTCTAAGTGAAAATAACTCACCGTGAATCATACTAGAATCAAACAGTTGTATTCGAATTTATTGTTTTTAGTTAATGAAACTTCTAATGAGACAATTATCGTTTACTAGCATATAAATGTACATTTTTATATTATTCCTGTATATATAAAATTTTAAATAATTCATTAAGTGTTAAACTTTGCATTTAATCGATTAAATAAAGTTTTAGTAAAATATAAGCGTAATTTTTTAATGAATGGTTTTGAAATCACTTTAACTTTATAAGAAAAAAAAGTAAAAAGAGGTTTTAAAATTACTTAATAGGATAAAATTAAAAATCTTATTGTTTTTAGCAATTATTTTATCTAGTTGTAAACTATATATTATTATTTTAATATACGCCTTATGTTAGTTTTAGAGAAAAACCAAGAAAAAAATCCCAACGCGCAGGTTGATGAGTTGGAATATTCTATTATACTTAAAGAATCCAGGTACGGAAAAACCGAAATACATTATGCGGAAAAACAGGCGGGATTTTCGGCTAAAACTCCAAAGCAGTGGACGGTAAACATAACACACCGTAAAACAACCTACTCACACGACCGCCAAACTAAGAATGAAGGGAAACGTTGAGTTGTAACACCTTATCTACTAGAGATAAGGGGGAATTCCCCATGACTCACCCCTCGTTCGTTCATGTACAACATCTTCCGAGAAAGTTCGTGAAGGATCGGTGACGAGTTTGAATAATTTGCGTAACCGCTAAATTGTATAAGTGTGAATCTTTTAATGTGAGTATTATAGTAATGATAAATTTATTTCATAATCGATAACTCATTTATACATAATCAGGATCACACATTATATAAAACAATACTATATTTAAAAGTTTTTACTGTACAATAAACATTCACATATGGATATTCCTAAGGTTTAAGACTATGCGAGGATCCTATAAGCGAAATGCCTGTGAGTCTTTCTAAGGAATCCTAATCTGTATTTAAGCAGGTTTTAGAGAAAACCAAGATATACTCCAGTCGACTAGGTTGATGAAATGGATTCGAATCCAACACTTCCCCTTTTACCATAGAATCGTTCGCTAATCACAAGGTTAATGAGTCATGCAGTTGTATTAAAACTTATTGATTACATGTCTAAACTTATACCATTAAATATTTAACTGTTGGTTCTATAAGTGGATTGCTCTGTGTGTGAGTCTTTGTAACTTATAGTTAAGCGAGTTTTAGTGAAAACCAAGAAAAACTACAAACGGGTAGATTGTTAAGTTGAATTCGAACCTAACATTAAACATAGAATCGTTTGTTCTTCTAAAATCCTTGTAACAACATGTTTATGGACTTTATAAGAAAATGCTTAATATGGTTTGCATGCGTTAGCTATATTAAACACTTAATTTTTAACATACATTAATGTTAGTGGATGAGTGACAGGTAATTCATTTAAAACAAAAATATAATAACGGTCGATTGAAACAAAGGGTTTGCAGTTTTAGAGAAAACCAAGAAAAAATCCCAACGGTAGGTTGATGAGTTGGAATATTCTATTATACTTAAAGAATCCAGGTACGGAAAAACTGAAATACAATACGCGGAAAAACAGGCGAGAGTTTCGGCTAAAACTTCAAAGCAGTGCACAGTAAACATAACACACCGCAAAACAACCTACTCACACGACGGCCAAACTAAGAATGAAGGGAAACGTTGAGTTGTAACACCTTATCTACAAGAGATAAGGGGGAATTCCCGGAAAAGCTGAGTCACCCCCCCCGTGGATCTTACGAGAAAGTTCGTGAAGGATGAGTCATCGGTGCCGAGTTTGAATAATTTGCATAACCGCTAAATGGTATAAGCGAGAATCTTTTAATGTGAGTATTATAGTAATGATAAATTTATTTCATAATCGATAACTCATCAGGTTCACACCTTATATAAAACAATACTATATTTAAAAGTTTTACTGTACAATAAATATTCACATATGGATATTCATAAGGTTTAAGATCGATTAAATAAACGAGAATCCTATAATCGAAATGCACGAGAGTCTTTCTAAGAAATCCTATTGCATATTTAAGCAGGTTTTAGAGAAAACCAAGAAATACTCCAATCGACTAGGTTGATGAAATGGATTCGAACCCAACACTTCCCCTTTTACCATAGAATCGTTCACTAATCACAAGGTTAATGACTCATGCAGTTGTATTGAAACTTATTGATTACAAGTCTAAACTTATACCATTAAATATTTAACTGTTGGTTCTATAAGTGGATTGCTCTGTGTGCGAGTCTTTGTAACTTATAGTTAAGCGAGTTTTAGTGAAAACCAAGGAAAACTACAAACGGGTTGATTGTTAAGTTGAATTCAAACCTAGCATTAAACATAGAATCGTTTGATCTTCTAAAATACTTGTAACAACATGTTTATGAACTTTATAAGAAAATGCTTAATAGGGTTTTCATGCGTTAGCTATATTAAACACTTAATTTTTAACATACATTAAGGTTAGTGGATGAGTGTCAGGTAATTCATTTAAAACAAAACTATAATAAGGGTCGATTAAAACAAAGGGTTTGTAGGTTATAATTATATGATAAAACGTTATGTGTTTCGAAAACCCTTCATCAAGATTGCAACAACCGTTTCGAATGATACTCTCCCTTCATCAGATAGACTTAAACATTTATTTTCACAGTATGAAACAAGATGATAGAGGATTTACACTTATTGAAATCCCAACTTATAAATAATTCGACTTTCACTAAAAATGCAAGTCGCATATACACTTTGAAACAATCAATAAATTTTATATTATCACAATGCATTAAATAAGTTTCCCGTTTAACATTCAAGATGAATTTATTTTTACATTAATTAAGAATTGAACACATATTAATTTTTAAAATGACTATTTTTTAAAAAGTTTTGAAACAGCTAATAAAATTTATAAGCTTTTACAATTAAATAAATTTAGCATATTAGGGAAGTTTTACATCACTCGGTAAAATTTTATATAAGCAATAAAAGTGATACACATTATAATTATAAACTCATAAAATAAATTTCACACTTAACATTTAAACTCTAACCAATCAATCTTAAAGTAATTTTTTATCTTTTGTACATAATCATAAACCTTTCGTTTCTATTGTAAAGTGAAGTATGACTCATGCTTTAATTAAAATCTCTAATCAAAATTATAAGAAAGTAAAGTTTAGGAAACACCTATGTATTATAGGCAAATTAATAAAGTATAAATATTCATGTTTTTCAGTTAAGTAAAAAAGTTATATAATTAGTTATATAATTATATAAATTGAAATATAACACGCGGAAAAAAGATCGACATATACCGGAGAAACTATGCATACTGCCCGATGAAACTAAGCCGCACAGCTAAGTAGATGCTACCAGGATGAGAGTCAAAATCCAACTGAATTCAAACAATATGACAAGGTCTATAAATCTCCCGTGATGATTAGACGGTTTTGATGCATGGGTTTTCCCCCACACTTAAGCAGAATGGAGAAGTCATGGGTTTTCCCTCACCTATCTCTTAATTAAGTTTCTTAATTAAAATTATGCAAATTATATGTAAGTCTTTCAAATATCTCTTAATTATGTTTTCTAATTAAAATTATGTAAATTTTATGTAAATCTTTCATGTTTATCATATACCCTCCTAGTTAAAGATTTAATAAACCTATCTTTTATACAACATAAATTTAATAAGTATAATCTGTTTAATGACTCATCAAACGATGACTCATCATAAACATGTCTGAACATGAATCTACTTGAACACTAATATTTTACTTAATAAGCGATAATTATTATATGGATCACAAAATATACGTTGTTGGAAATTAAGTAAACAACACTACTTGATGAAAAATTAAGTTTCTTATAAGTAAACTGATTTTCTAGTTAATAATTAAATTTTTATTCATAATGAATGCAAATTAAGTTTCTCATAAGTAAACAATAATAATAAAAATAACTTTTGGTTTGAATAATATAAAAAGCAATAATACAAAATCATATACAATAAAATGTTAGTGTTCAACTAGATTCATGTTCAGACATGTTTATGATGAGTCATCGTTTGATAAGTCATCGTTTGATGAGTCATTAAACAGATTATACTTATTAAATTTATGTTGTATAAAAGATAGGTTTATTAAATCTTTAACTAGGAGGGCATATGATAAACATGAAAGATTTACATAAAATTTACATAATTTTAATTAGAAAACATAATTAAGAGATATTTGAAAGACTTACATATAATTTGCATAATTTTAATTAAGAAACTTAATTAAGAGATAGGTGAGGGAAAACCTATGACTTCTCCATTCTGCTTAAGTGTGGGGGAAAACCCATTCATCAAAACCGTCTAATCATCACGGGAGATTTATAGACCTTGTCATATTGTTTGAATTCAGTTGGATTTTAACTCTCATCCTGGTAGCATCTACTTAGCTGTGCGGCTTAGTTTCATCGGGCAGTATGCATAGTTTCTCCGGTATATGTCGATCTTTTTTCCGCGTGTTATATTTCAATTTACCGTATAAGACAATGGAATCGTTTCGAGTAATGTCCCGTAGACTTTGAATATTTTCCACTGAGTACTGGACATTTCCGCGCGTTGTGGTAACAGATAAGCAATCGGTGACGTCATTGATGAGAGGATGACGTCATGATCACGTGACTGAGCGTAGCCAATCACATCATTCGTGACGTCACTAACCTCGTGACCTGGCGTCTCTGATAAGAATGTCTCGTATCATTCATTTTCTTCAAGTCTGCCAAGGGTGTAGGATGTGTTTTAAGGTAAGTCCCAACTTTTTCTGAAATAATGGTAATTCAGTATATAGTTAAGTCAGACATGTTATTACACGTATGCGGAATAATTTGATGGAATAGCACACTCGATGAGTCATGCTGAGTGTATTATTTTATAACATTAATATTGTTTCATTTTAAAAATTTTATTTAAACAAGATAAAAATATGTGTGTCTGAAATCTTTAGGGTGTTTTAAAAACTAAACTGAATAAGATTTTATTATTTATATATGCTTCAGAGAAAACCAAATGTACAATTGTTTCTATATATTTAAAGTTTTAGATGCAATGTAAATTAATATCGTACAAAACTTTGATTATTGTATTTTAATAAAAACTTTCTAACTAAAAATTTATATATACATACTATAGAAAAAAAAAAAAAAATCTTAAACTTAATTATACATTATTTTTTTAAGTACTCTGTAAAACTAATTATATAACTTTTTTACTTAACTGAAAAACATGAATATTTATACTTTATTAATTTGCCTATAATACATAGGTGTTTCCTAAACTTTACTTTCTTATAATTTTGATTAGAGATTTTAATTAAAGCATGAGTCATACTTCACTTTACAATAGAAACGAAAGGTTTATGATTATGTACAAAAGATAAAAAATTACTTTAAGATTGATTGGTTAGAGTTTAAATGTTAAGTGTGAAATTTATTTTATGAGTTTATAATTATAATGTGTATCACTTTTATTGCTTGAATAAAATTTTACCGAGTGATGTAAAACTTCCCTAATATGCTAAATTTATTTAATTGTAAAAGCTTATAAATTTTATTAGCTGTTTCAAAACTTTTTAAAAAATAGTCATTTTAAAAATTAATATGTGTTCAATTCTTAATTAATGTAAAAATAAATTCATCTTGAATGTTAAACGGGAAACTTATTTAATGCATTGTGATAATATAAAATTTATTGATTGTTTCAAAGTGTATATGCGACTTGCATTTTTAGTGAAAGTCGAATTATTCATAAGTTGGGATTTCAATAAGTGTAAATCCTCTATCATCTTGTTTCATACTGTGAAAATAAATGTTTAAGTCTATCTGATGAAGGGAGAGTATCATTCGAAACGGTTGTTGCAATCTTGATGAAGGGTTTTCGAAACACATAACGTTTTATCATATAATTATAACCTACAAACCCTTTGTTTTAATCGACCCTTATTATAGTTTTGTTTTAAATGAATTACCTGACACTCATCCACTAACCTTAATGTATGTTAAAAATTAAGTGTTTAATATAGCTAACGCATGAAAACCCTATTAAGCATTTTCTTATAAAGTTCATGAACATGTTGTTACAAGTATTTTAGAAGATCAAACGATTCTATGTTTAATGCTAGGTTTGAATTCAACTTAACAATCAACCCGTTTGTAGTTTTCCTTGGTTTTCACTAAAACTCGCTTAACTATAAGTTACAAAGACTCGCACACAGAGCAATCCACTTATAGAACCAACAGTTAAATATTTAATGGTATAAGTTTAGACTTGTAATCAATAAGTTTCAATACAACTGCATGAGTCATTAACGTTGTGATTAGTGAACGATTCTATGGTAAAAGGGGAAGTGTTGGGTTCGAATCCATTTCATCAACCTAGTCGATTGGAGTATTTCTTGGTTTTCTCTAAAACCTGCTTAAATATGCAATAGGATTTCTTAGAAAGACTCTCGTGCATTTCGATTATAGGATTCTCGTTTATTTAATCGATCTTAAACCTTATGAATATCCATATGTGAATATTTATTGTACAGTAAAACTTTTAAATATAGTATTGTTTTATATAAGGTGTGAACCTGATGAGTTATCGATTATGAAATAAATTTATCATTACTATAATACTCACATTAAAAGATTCTCGCTTATACCATTTAGCGGTTATGCAAATTATTCAAACTCGGCACCGATGACTCATCCTTCACGAACTTTATCGTAAGATCCACGGGGGGGGGTGACTCAGCTTTTCCGGGAATTCCCCCTTATCTCTAGTAGATAAGGTGTTACAACTCAACGTTTCCCTTGATTCTTAGTTTGGACGTCGTGTGAGTAGGTTGTTTTGCGGTGTGTTATGTTTACCGTGCACTGCTTTGAAGTTTTAGCCGAAACTCTCGCCTGTTTTTCCGCGTATTGTATTTCAGTTTTTCCGTACCTGGATTCTTTAATTATAATAGAATATTCCAACTCATCAACCTACCGTTGGGATTTTTCCTTGGTTTTCTCTAAAACTGCAAACCCTTTGTTTCAATCGACCGTTATTATATTTTTGTTTTAAATGAATTACCTGTCACTCATCCACTAACCTTAATGTATGTTAAAAATTAAGTGTTTAATATAGCTAACGCATGCAAACCATATTAAGCATTTTCTTATAAAGTCCATAAACATGTTGTTACAAGGATTTTAGAAGAACAAACGATTCTATGTTTAATGTTAGGTTCGAATTCAACTTAACAATCTACCCGTTTGTAGTTTTTCTTGGTTTTCACTAAAACTCGCTTAACTATAAGTTACAAAGACTCACACACAGAGCAATCCACTTATAGAACCAACAGTTAAATATTTAATGGTATAAGTTTAGACATGTAATCAATAAGTTTTAATACAACTGCATGACTCATTAACCTTGTGATTAGCGAACGATTCTATGGTAAAAGGGGAAGTGTTGGATTCGAATCCATTTCATCAACCTAGTCGACTGGAGTATTTCTTGGTTTTCTCTAAAACCTGCTTAAATACAGATTAGGATTCCTTAGAAAGACTCAGAGGCATTTCGCTTATAGGATCCTCGCATAGTCTTAAACCTTAGGAATATCCATATGTGAATGTTTATTGTACAGTAAAAACTTTTAAATATAGTATTGTTTTATATAATGTGTGATCCTGATTATGTATAAATGAGTTATCGATTATGAAATAAATTTATCATTACTATAATACTCACATTAAAAGATTCACACTTATACAATTTAGCGGTTACGCAAATTATTCAAACTCCTCACCGATCCTTCACGAACTTTCTCGGAAGATGTTGTACATGAACGAACGAGGGGTGAGTCATGGGGAATTCCCCCTTATCTCTAGTAGATAAGGTGTTACAACTCAACGTTTCCCTTCATTCTTAGTTTGGCGGTCGTGTGAGTAGGTTGTTTTACGGTGTGTTATGTTTACTGTCCACTGCTTTGGAGTTTTAGCCGAAAATCCCGCCTGTTTTTCCGCATAATGTATTTCGGTTTTTCCGTACCTGGATTCTTTAAGTATAATAGAATATTCCAACTCATCAACCTGCGCGTTGGGATTTTTTTCTTGGTTTTTCTCTAAAACTGACATAAGGCGTATATTAAAATAATAATATATAGTTTACAACTAGATAAAATAATTGCTAAAAACAATAAGATTTTTAATTTTATCCTATTAAGTAATTTTAAAACCTCTTTTTACTTTTTTTTCTTATAAAGTTAAAGTGATTTCAAAACCATTCATTAAAAAATTACGCTTATATTTTACTAAAACTTTATTTAATCGATTAAATGCAAAGTTTAACACTTAATGAATTATTTAAAATTTTATATATACAGGAATAATATAAAAATGTACATTTATATGCTAGTAAAAGATAATTGTCTCATTAGAAGTTTCATTAACTAAAAACAATAAATTCGAATACAACTGTTTGATTCTAGTATGATTCACGGTGAGTTATTTTCACTTAGACATTCTAAGCAAATCTTATTGTAAAGGATAAATTCTTTCTGTGAAAGTGTCACCCCAATTCTCTCATAAGGATTATTGTTTAGTATTTTATTTTTAAATCATATATCCAACTTATAAAATTTAGCGGATATGCAAATGAGTAATTTTTATTACTTATAGTTCAATCCGTATAAATAAGTTAAAAATTTTACCTTGCGATGTAATGCATATCTACAAAAAAGACACTTAAAATGTACAAAAAAGCCAAGCTCAAAGAAAGAGAATTGATTAAAGTTGTGTCTAAAAAGGGTGTGATATCAAATTCCCAAGCTTACATTCAAATACTTATTTAATATTCCCTTTTAACTAAATTTTCACATGTGAATCAAGTGCCTTATGATATGTTGATAGAAATCCTTCTTTCCTGTACTAAATACATCATAGCGTGTTTCTGAAAAATATTATTATTTTTATTTATGTATGATGGGCTTGGCGGCCATCTTTCAAAGTTTTACGTTAGTTTGAATTCTATAAATCTCATCAATTATAGGATGAGTTGGTTGATTGGTTGGTTAATTGAGTTTTATATCGCACTAGTGCTGCGCAATGAGAAATAATTATAGGATGGGAGGATGGGAGTGCGCCAAACTTAACACTGTTCAAACTTAAATTGATTCAACTTGTGTGCTTAACGAGGCTTTTGCGATGTTTTTAATGCATTTTTTTTTTCTTTTTTAATCTGAATATTTCAACCCCTGTTGAATGGAATAACCATATTATTTTTACGAGATATTTATTCCAAGAAGCTAAATTCAAATTGGGTAAATATAACGGGGGGTGGAAGCTTCTACGCTCCCCCCCCCTCTCCTTCATGTTTTTACGTTAATTTAAATTTTTATATTCTTTATTCCCGGCATTTATAGGATGGAAGTGCACTTAATACTAAATAATTATAAGAAATCATGTTATCGAAATATTTCCGTCTCTGCTGAATGGAATAGCAAAATTAATTTTATACGAGATATTTATTTTAAGAAGCTTCCTTCCGATTGTGTGAATGTTTATTCATTACTTGAAAGATGGCCGCCAAGCCCATCAAACATAAATAAAAATAATAATATTTTTCAGAAACACGCTATGATGTATTTAGTACAGGAAAGAAGGATTTCTATCAACATATCATAAGGCATTGATTCACATGTGAAAATTTAGTTAAAAGGGAATATTAAATAAGTATTTGAATGTAAGCTTGGGAATTTGATATCACACCCTTTTTAGACACAACTTTAATCAATTCTCTTTCTTTGAGCTTGGCTTTTTTGTACATTTTAAGTGTCTTTTTTGTAGATATCATTTATTTTTTTTAAATAGTTTTTATATTTACTGGAATTAACCTGATACTTTACATCAGATATGTCCTGGATTTCAACTCAGCTTTCGTGCGATGTTGTTCTTTGCGTTAAACTGTATTACAAAGTTTCTTTGCGTTAAACTTTCCATAATTCTGGTTGCTAGACATTATCCATGGGTTTTCTATGCAGACTAGTATGTCGTATCCATCACAAAACTTTCTTCTACATTTTCCTATACATATTAAAGCAGCACAAATTATTTATTATTTTTTTCATTATGAATGCTGAATATTATCAACTCAGAGAGGTATTGTTGCACAAAATGTCCAACGGAAGTAAATTTTCACCATGCAGATGGCATCCTTTCAGATCTAAAAAAAAAATTGTAGTATATGAGCTCCACTTATCGGCCGATAGGCATCGAGATTGAATCAGCATAATGTCTCATAATGGCCTTTTCACATATTAAGTTTTGTTTCATTATATGCAACAGAACCTTTCCTTAAATTGCGAAAATCGCTGTATAGCAGCGCCACATGTTGAGATATTGGTACAAAAGTTGATAAGCACTATAATTTGTAACAATGTAAATTTATTTGTAAATTTATGCAATTCCATGTATTAGTTACTCAGATATAGCCTTCTCTGAAATTGCGGCAATCACTGTATAGCAGCACCATGTTGAGCAATTGACACCAAATATTGATAAACGCTATTATACATCAAGGTTCAATTGCATATAAATTTATATGTAATTCTGAGCAGTAGCTCCTGATATCTAGTTGGAACAAAGCTTTCGCCACACACATAGAACACACACACGCAAATAGAAATTTTCTAAAAATAGTCAAATTGTTTTCAGGATCTCTTACAACGTGTAAATCCATTAAAAACCGAAAGTCGAAATTCATTTCAATAAAATGACAAGCGAAGCGGGCAAAGTCTGCTAGTATACTATATAGAAGGAAGTAGAAATCTTTATGCATCATAATTATCATTGCCAGATTGAATTGAAGGATATTAAAATTGGATACTATATCGTGTACTGGCTTTCTTATTCTAAGGTATGAAAAATATTAAAAAATCAGCAATTCAAGCTATAGATTTGAAACAAATGTTATTCAAAAATGTATTCATTTCTGTTTTCAGGGATATAAAATTTAAAATTGTACAAAATAATAAAAGCAAAGATTCTTTGGTTAAAAAAATAACTTATAAAAAGAAAAAGCACCTCAATTTGAAATTAATATTTTTCGGGTAAACTGAGATGAAGCAATTTCATATTTGGCGATTTATGTCTTTTTGGCGATATTTAAGAGTTTTTCAGCAATTAAGATAGGAAATTTTGATTTTTAAAAGCTAAATTTTATAAAAGTTCCTAGATTAAGTAATTGTCTATCTGAAAAACCAGTTTTCAAAGAATTCTGCACATTTCTGAATTCTCTAGCTTGTTTTAAAAAAAATTTCTTGAAGAAGAAATTTTTTCAAAAAGTTGTCAAAACATCTAATTTTACGCTAAATTGAAAATGCTCCCATTTTTTTACTTATTAACTTAGAAGGTTCGTTTTTATCTCAAATTAAAGATCTCGTTGATACGAATCTTTTACTTTTTGTTTCATTTTACTGCGATATTTGGTTCGTCCAATATTTAAAACTTTACGGGGAAAAAATTTGCCGATTTAACATGGGAAAGTTGGTTTCTGTATAATAAGCATTTAACGATCTTAGGTTATTTCTGTCGATTTTATTATTGGCGCGTTCTGCTTTGTGTTAGTGGTAGTTTGTTTGTTTTGCTTTTCTCTGAGCTTGGCTTGGCAAAACGACCGTTTCTGCTTGATATATATATATATATATATATATATAATTTGAATAATTTAATTCCTTTACAACACTCAGCAAATTAAAGATAGATGAAAATACCAACATATGAAATTTTAAATGAGATGTATTTCGAATAAAATTATTGTCACGATGATAATTTAATTTAATTACACTGACAAGGGAAGTATGAATGAGTAAAATTCCGATTTAAACAAAACCGAGCTTAAATTAAAGAGCATGGTCGAAAACATACGATAGCGTACAAATTTGCTGCAACAGCCCCCCATGGAGTGAGAAAACGACCCTAAAAGTTTTAGTTCTTTCTTTAAAAACCTACGAAAGAGGCACCGTTAGCAAGACGGTGTGAGATAGTGGTTAGAGTATTAAATTCCAGTGCGAAAGGTCGTGAGATCGAACCCAGGCGACAGCTTTTATTATTATTATTATTATTATTATTAATGTATATATAAATGAAATAAAACAAAATATTAAAATAAATGAATAATTTTAGAGAAAATAATTATGAAATTTAATTATGAAATTAAAAATAAATATACTCTGTACAAAGATATTAAGGAATATAGGGTAAAATTATCTCTTTATGGAAAAAATATATATATATGCTAAAATCTACAAATTTAGCGTCAAGTTAATAATGAGTATGATTAGAAATAAAAAAAAATGATCAAAACATAAGTATTTTTCAATTTATAAGCGCAACCGTATAAACGAAAATTTATCACAATAATGACTATATAAGTAAAAGTTCTTTCTTTTTTCGCATGAAAAATAATTCAATGGACCATATTCCTCCTTTGGGTTCGAGACTATAAAAAAATCAGCTGTTTTCGGAAAACAATTCTCAACTCTACCAACCATAGCAAATAAAGCATTGTGGCCTACAAATTTTTATCTTGCAATGTTATTTATAAGAGTTACAGATTATATGAAATTGAAGTAAGAGTGATTAATGGCCGTATTCACCATTAACTTCAACTCCCGGTTCAACGAAAAACTTGAAAAGCATCTAAAGGCAGGGTACAGCTTTCCATCAAAATTTGGCATGCTGTTTCTGCCATCTAGCGCCGATGATTTCATATAATCTTTGGTTGGTTTCTTTCACCTAAAAAGTCTGAAAATAACTATACCACTAGATGGCAGCAACAACACGGCAAAATTTTCTGAAAATTTTTACCCCGCCTTTATACGCTTTTCAAATTTTCATGTTCAACCGGCAGTTGAAGTTATTGGTGAATAACAGCCTAAGTGATACCTTTGTTTGTTTTTAATCCAGTTTTAGTAATATACTTTAATATTAATCAACATATGTATTATTAAAAGTTGCCATGTGAATTGTGGCGATGTTAACAAATTTAAATGGATGTTCCATTTAATACATTCCTTTATTAAAGTGATTGAAATTCTAATTATTTAAGCTTTGTTGTCTATATATGTGTGTGTGTATAAAATGTTCTTATTAATCTTTTATTCATTATATATATGTGTGTGTGTGTATAAAATGTTCTTATTAATCTTTTATTCATTATATATATGTGTGTGTGTATACATAAAATGTTCTGCAGTTTTACGATATGGAATAGTCTTAACTTTATCATTCGATTCAGTTGTTTACATTTCTTTTTTTGTTCTTGTTTGAACAGATATTTGATTATTAAGTTTCACTGGAGAAATATTTAGGAAAATGTTATGCGTAACAATAAAATGGCATCTTGAATCTAATTTGTTTACAAAATATCGGCCACGTGGTCGGCGATTTTACCCACTGTGACGTCACAGGAATATTGTCCATTAAAAGCAGCAGACGATCAGCTTTTGGAGGCGCTTTATGCTTTAGCAGTGTTGGAAAAAAATATTAATTAAGAATTTATATAAAGCAAAAATAAATAAATAAATAAATAAAGGTAATATTTTTCTTTGAATTATTCATTTATTTAATTTAGAAAAAAATGAAATAAAATAAAATAAAATAACATTTTTTCGCCTGAAATAAAATGTTTTAATAATTTAATAGAAATACTATCCGCGATTGTAATGAAATGCTCGCCCTCTGGTGGGCTAAGGTGAAATTACAATAAACATGGTTTAATTCGAATTCCATACAGCCGCCATTGCTTGCCGATATTTAGTTTCACATATATTTATTGAATAAAAATGAATAAATACGGTAAAAAAGATAACACATACCGTTGTGTGCTACAGTGTAATTCCAAAGGATCAAGAAATCCAGAATTGAGCTTCTATTTATTTCCAAATGACAAATTTAAAATTTCAGTTGCTTCGGCTAATGGAAGTAAAGAATTAATCAGATGATTTGACACTAATATTTGTTCAGCTTCAGTTAAAAATCTACTTCCGATCGAACTTTGAATAAACTGAAGTATTTTTTCCAAAAGCAATCAATTTTCCATAATGTAATGGCGGAGAAATTATAGTACGAATATTAAGTAGAATAACAAAACACTAATGGAACACACGTGGTATAATGTTTACTAACAACTGCAGTGTTGAGAAAGCGCCATCTATCGATCATTACAATCGCGGATTCATTTTTATGTACGATGAATAACAAAATTAAAAGCAGACGGTCATTATTTGCTACTAGCGGCTTTGACGTAAAATATTGATAAAAAAATTAATTGAAACTTTAGGAAAGAAAAAAAAAATGTGTAAATAAAATTTATTTTCTCTTAAACTCGTTATTTACATAAATTACAAAGAAAAATTAAAAATATTTTTTTTCAGTTGAAAAAAAAAAAAAAAAAGTTTTAATTTAATTAAACATTTAAATATATTTTTTTTATTAAATTTAATAATTACCTTCCTTAATTTTTTTCCTTTATTTTATTAAAAAAAGTATGCATATAATATATCTCTATATGCATATTTGGGAAAGAAAAGAAAAAAAAATGTTCCGTCGGGTCTCGAACGCAGGAACTACGTAACACGAATCCAAGACCTTGCCACAGCACCACGCTTCTGCAAGCTGGGGCCTTCTTTTTTCGATTTTGATAAAAAGCATCTGAAAGTTTAAGGGTCATTTCTTGCCCCCTGGGGAGTTGTTGCAGCAAATTTGAACGCTATCCTATGTTTTCGAACACACTCTTTAATTTAAGCTTGATTTGGTTTAAATCGGAATTTTACTCATTCATACTTCCCTTGTGAGTAGTAAAAACATGTTAAAGTACTTACGCAGAAGAGAAATGACACACATAATACATAAGCCTAACGATGAGATAATTTGCATAATCCATTAATCCAATAGAAACATTCATCAAATAATAGAAATGGAAAGAGATAAATTAACCAAAAGGATCTTTTAAAAGAAAAGAGAATTCATGAAATGAAAAATAGAATTTTAAATGCTGAAAACCAGAAATGATCATTCATCAGGAAAGTTGCCTCTCTGTCAACAAATGCAAGATTTCGGATCACTGTATAGCTAATTCAAGCAATATACAACTCAAGTTTCTATCTGGCAACAAAACAAAGTAAAAGGAAATTAGATTAAACATAACACAACCAGAATTGAAAAATGGAATAAGTATTTTTGTTAAGTCCACATGTAACTGATTCCAAACAGAAATAGTAGAAATAAACATGTTGCCAAAACGAACAAACTGAAAAGAAATGATTAAAAGTAAAGAAACGATTAATCGATCTAGTTGCTTCTGAAATGAAATAAATGAAAGCATTAAGTGAAAGTTATTAATCTTTAAAATGGGTTATTTAATTAATTATAACGTTAATCTTTTCTATTTTCAGTTTAGATTAAACGTTCAACGTAACGTGAGCTAGCGCCATCATACATGAAAAAAGTGAGTTACTATTAAGTAATTAAAATGTACGATTTGACTTCCAATTTTTACATTAGTTTAATTTGTATTCTTAAGCAATCTCATCAAAAGGCCAACAAGTGATGATTAAGACATTATGATTATGTTTATTGGTGAATTACTTTTAATTTTAAATATTATTATGTATTTTTTTTTTAATTTGGAATTGATTAAAATTAATGAAAACACCAAATGTGATTATGCATAGAATGAAATCTTATGTTTAAATAATTAAACAAATATAATGTATGAAGAGTTGAAACTTAAATAATATCAACCAGAAAAAGAGGATGCAACCTGCAATTGCGATAATACAATGCTTCCTTTTTTTTTTTTTTTAAATAATTATATATATATATATATATATATATATATACACACACAAAGTATTTTGACACAATTTAAAAGCACCCATATACATTTATCCACGTATACAAGAGCAGTAATCATGTTTAAATCTTAGCAAAAATTTAAAAGATCTTCAAGAAGTTAGAGGTTGCGCATACTCAAACGAAAATGACGAACTTTCACAGACGGACTTAATCGTTTTTCTTACTGACAGCTTTTAAGAAAAGCAGTTAATTCCCTTGATCGGTTAGGGAAGGGTGACCGTGCAATCTGGGACGATACCCGCTCCCCCCCCCCCTACCCCCTTATCTTCAAATCGGGATGGAATAGGCTGCCAGGTGTAAGATGTGTTCGCAAATAGCACTGTTCGGAAAAAGAATGTTCAGAAGTAGCACGTAAGACGTAACCAATAAAATAAGATGTCTATGTGTTTGTTTGCGTGTGTTGGTCGCTTTGTCTTCGGTTTATCTGTGTATGTCGGTCGTTATATGTGGGTATGTCCGCGTCGCTCTACCGAGATGGCTTTACTTACAGTCAGCAGCAAAATTATTGAAGCGCACACCCACACTTTTCATATACATTTTTTTTTTTAGTTTGGTCGGTAATTTTTATCACGAGCTTACTTTTTTATAAACAGTATACAGTCGGCAGCAAAAATATTTGAGAGCTATCAAAATTTCCTATATATAAAAAGTACGCTTAATACTGTTTTGTTAAATAATTCCTTATCGAATCATGTTCTTAGACAAGAACATGTTCGAATCATGTTCTTGTTATGTCTTGTTATGTTCATAGAATCACGTTCTTAGTATTAATTCAAATTAATACTTAAACAAATAATCAAAATAAAATATTTAAAATGGGAAATATATATAACTAAAAAAAAAAAAAAAAGAAAAGAAAAGAAATAGTTGCCCCGATATGGTTTAAATTAGCGCTCATAGCGTAATATATTATATTTGGCTTGAAACTGCTGTCATTTATGGTCTACAGGATAAATAAAATAAAATACATGAAATAACATGACAATAAATACTATGTGTAGTGCGTATAATGTTGTTCATATGCAATTGCGACTTAAATATAAAAGTGCTGCTTTGATGTTTTTCAATTCTGTTCTTTTTAAAACTGTCACCCGATAAACAATTAAATTGAAGTCCACGGATACATCGTTGTCTCAGGAAATTTACCAGAGATCATGAGAGGACTGAGGAAGACGGTGCCGAAGGCAGCGAGTACCTGTAGCAAGGTTTTGATCAATTTCAATAGATTTTCTTTTGTTTTTATTTATAAAAGATATAAAAACAGTATTTCTCTTTTTTATTCATTTAAATATAATGACCAGCGAACCGGACAAAGCCTGCTTGAATTATTTATAAATCAATAATATAAGAATCAGTATTTAAATTGTATTCTGAGGCCTAAAACTACGGTAATTAATGTAGCTTTGCCTGAGACATCAGAAATCGTTAATTTGATGAAAAGCATCTGAAATTCTAAATTAAACTATATATATATATATATATGTGTGTGGTCACTCTGCTTCTTTCATGTTATCACTTTGGTTTCTATTAAGATTTTAATTAATCTTTATTTAATCTTTGTTTTAATTTAATATTTCACTTATTTCTCATTCTTTATGGTTTTTGCTGCTTCGATCGGGGCGTGAAATGATATAAATTGCTATGATTAGCAATATCGTTTTACGAAATCGTTGCAGCTTTCACAAGCTTTATGAAGTATGCGCCCCTTGATAAGTTTGCTTCTAATTTTAAGCATTTATATCCAATTCACTATTTGTTTTCTCTCTCATAAGTTAAATGGTCTTTTTTTATTATCATTCAGGTCGGCGTAAGTATTTTAAGTTACTATCGTTACTCATTGGTTCTTAATCTCTATCGCAACTTTTTGTGTCATTCTTTCCTCTATGTTAATTTCAGTTCTATATTTTAGTGTGCTGTTATTGTTTTAGTTCTATTAATTGCTAAATATTAAGATTAAATTGTATTACGTTATCTATTATTTATATACAACTATATATATATCAAATATATATAACAAAAATAGGCTTAGTTATGTATATATTTGTATATAAGTAGTGTAAAAAGGACAGTTCTGCAACAAGGTGGAGGGACGGAGGGACGCGCGGAGCCACGGAGCTACGTAGTCCCTCCGCGCCTCCACACGCGCCTCCGTCCCACCACCCCGTCGCAGAACGTGTCCTTTTTTGCACTACTTTGCCACCATCTTAGACGATGGTTCTGTTGCCTTTCGGAGATTGTAAAGTATTTAAACTTTTTGTGTTTGAAAATGAATTTAGGAACTTAGTATTTTTTTCACAATTTCGGAGACTTAGCATTTTTCTCAATGGACAGGGAAGTTGATTGACTGAAACAAAAGTAGATGAGTATTATATAGTTAAAAACATTTAATGAATGGTATAGACGTTAATATTTAGGTGTTGCCACCGGAAGAATAGAAACTTTTGAAGAGTTGTCATTCGGGGATTATAAATTGATTACAGAATTAAATAGAAATTTTCCTATGTATTTCAGGAAATTTGAGAAGATAAAACAAAGGGTTCATGTGTATTATATAATTAAAAACAGGGTATAGACATTAAAATTTTGATGTTGCCATTGGAAGAGTATAAATAATTTCCGGTGGGACTTAACATTTTTGACTGAATGAAACAATGAATGACTGAAGTTAATTAACATCAGGAACAATTTATGAGTATTTTAGAAACTTAGCATTTTTAGAGATTAAAAATATATTGTGTTAAGATAATAAATAAGGAATTTAAATAGGAGTTCATACTTTTAGTGACATCATTACAAATTTATATTACGAAATTTTTACAGAATTAAATAGAAATTTTCGTATTTTGAAGATAAGTGTCATCAGTGGATTAACACACAAATTTAAAAACAAAACAATAATAAATAATTTAAAACACATATTTTTCAATAATGAATGTCATACAATTATATGTATAATTAATTATTTTAAAACAAAAACGATACGCATAAATTTAAAAACAATAATAAATAATTTAAAACACATATTTTTTAATAATGAATATCATGTAATTATACGTATAATTAGTTATTTTAAAACAAAAACGACATTATAAGCAATAAAGTTGTTTAAACTAAACTTTATACACATCATGACTTTATGTTAACACTAAATAAGTTTCACTTTTAAAATTTCTTTAAACTCTAACTTATAAATACAATCGTTAAAATTGAACGCTGAAACAAAGGTAGATGAATTTAACGAATGGTATAGACTTTGATCTTAATATCTGCGCATTACCATTCGGAGATTATAAATTTATTACAAAATAAATAGAAATTTGCCTATGTATTTCATGGAAGTTGACAAAATAAAACAAAGGGTTCGTGAGTATTATATAATTAAAAACATTGAATGTGAATGGTATAGACTTTGATATTAAAATTTGGGTGTTACCATTGGAAGAGTATAAATAATTTATATGTTATAAATTAAACTGAATACAATAAAAATTATTTAAATTAAACTAAATATAATAAAAATTATATAAATTAAACTTTATATTCTCACTAAATAAGTTTCACACTTATTTAAACTCTAATTTACATTCGTTAAAAATTGAACACCTTGCACTTTAAAAAATGACTATCATATAAATTTTAAAAAAAATTACTATCATATAATAATATTAATTAAAAAAATGCATACAAAGATATATAGTAAAGCTATAAATTTTAAAAAAATACTGTCATATGATAATATTAATTAAAAAAAAAAAAAAAATTACTATTATATAATAATATAAATTAAAAAAATTACTTTCATATAATAATATAAATTAAAAAAATTACTTTCATATAATAATATTAATTAAAAAATGCATACAAAGATATACAGTAAAGTTATAAAATAAATAAATAAATAAAAAATAAAATAAATAAAAATAAAAATAAAATAAAAATGACTATCCTATAATAATATTAATTTAAAAATGCATACAATGTTTAAAATCAACAATTAAATTTTATATACATTATAATTAACTAAACTTTATGCTGTTACTATTAAATAAATTTATCCTAACACGAAAACTTTACATAAATTTTATAAGCAAAAAAGCTATAAGTACATGAATATGTTATTTAAATTAAACATTATATTGATACTACACAAATATTATTTAACATTTATTCGAGTTTAACGCTGTAATATAATTTAAACTATCCTGAATGAAACAGGTAAATACTTTTAAACTTGAACTAATAAAAATAAGTTCTTTTTTATCAATAATAAAAAGGATTAGTTATATTTAAAAACTATCAGTTACTAAAAGTTATTTTATATTAAACATTTCGAAATAAATTGCATAAAAATTCAATGCATCATTTTAAATGAAAATAAATAGTTTCCTTAAAAACAGATAATACGGAAATATTCTATGAGTCAGTTATCACCTGCAACGGAAAACCCCTACAGCTGATGAATCATATGTTATATACGCTGGCGAGCCATGCCTATTAGTAATCCACACTATCTCATATAAAGATTAAGTTAAAATCATTAAAACAATACAGCGAATAATTAGGAATTTGCAATAATTTTTTCACAAAGAATATCATACAATGAGTTTAAACGATTATCACCTATCTATCACTTAAACGGTATTGAAATAAATACATATAAAAGTAAGTTATAGTTAAAAAATAAAAATTCGTTTGTGAAAGGAGTTTTATATATTGCAAAAATTAGTTTTACTCAAATAATTTCTAAACATACACAAGTTAAATGGAAACTTTTCTAGGTTTCATTTAAGCAATAATTTTCCATGTGTGAAAGTAGTTTTATTTATGCAAAATTTAGTTTTAATTAAACAAAAAAGTTTATAGTGTAACAATAAAAAAGTTTATAGTATAACAATAAAAAATTCCTTATAAGTAAATACCAATAAAAAATATTTTTTAAATTAATTTCTCTCTCTTCAATAAAACAATAAAAATTTCTTATATAACTTTCGTAAAGTTTTAATAAAATTTCTATTATAAACAAATTTTTTTATGATATAAACAAATAATTTTATTAGAATATACATATTAAGTTTATTAAATTATCAAATAGTAATAATAAATTATGAAACTTACTTAAAATTGTTGAAATTTCCCTTAGCGAAATGCAACCTTCATTCACACACAAATGCGAGAAACTGTTTATCGCCACACGTTGACTCATACAGATAAGAATGTTGATTCATGCTTATCTTAGTAGAATGTTGTTAGAGTTCTGTGTTTTCAGAGTAATATAAAATAGTTTATAGAGATCATTTATTTAATATCAGTTGTAAACTACATTTAAATAATGCAATAAGAGTTGAACTCTGCAATTAACCTATTAAAATATTGAAATTTTTTTAATTTTTTTATTTAATTTTACTTTTTTTAATTATGCTAAGAAAATAATGAGATCAAAACAGAATTATTTTACGATAAGTCGCGCTTTTTATATTTAATAAACAAAGATTCAATAAAATGTAACTATAATTTTTAATGAAAGGTTTTAAAATCACTTAATAGGATAAAATTAAAAACAGAAATCTTATTGTTTTATCAAGTTATAAAACTAAGTAATAAACTATCTATAAATAATAAGATACCAAGAGAGATTTTTGTATAATAACTATATATTATTTTAATATATGCACTACATCGCAAGGTAAAATTTTTAACTTATTTATACGGATTGAACTATAAGTAATAAAAATTACTCATTTGCATATCCGCTAAATTTTATAAGTTGGATATATGATTTAAAAATAAAATACTAAACAATAATCCTTATGAGAGAATTGGGGTGACACTTTCACAGAAAGAATTTATCCTTTACAATAAGATTTGCTTAGAATGTCTAAGTGAAAATAACTCACCGTGAATCATACTAGAATCAAACAGTTGTATTCGAATTTATTGTTTTTAGTTAATGAAACTTCTAATGAGACAATTATCGTTTACTAGCATATAAATGTACATTTTTATATTATTCCTGTATATATAAAATTTTAAATAATTCATTAAGTGTTAAACTTTGCATTTAATCGATTAAATAAAGTTTTAGTAAAATATAAGCGTAATTTTTTAATGAATGGTTTTGAAATCACTTTAACTTTATAAGAAAAAAAAGTAAAAAGAGGTTTTAAAATTACTTAATAGGATAAAATTAAAAATCTTATTGTTTTTAGCAATTATTTTATCTAGTTGTAAACTATATATTATTATTTTAATATACGCCTTATGTTAGTTTTAGAGAAAAACCAAGAAAAAAATCCCAACGCGCAGGTTGATGAGTTGGAATATTCTATTATACTTAAAGAATCCAGGTACGGAAAAACCGAAATACATTATGCGGAAAAACAGGCGGGATTTTCGGCTAAAACTCCAAAGCAGTGGACGGTAAACATAACACACCGTAAAACAACCTACTCACACGACCGCCAAACTAAGAATGAAGGGAAACGTTGAGTTGTAACACCTTATCTACTAGAGATAAGGGGGAATTCCCCATGACTCACCCCTCGTTCGTTCATGTACAACATCTTCCGAGAAAGTTCGTGAAGGATCGGTGACGAGTTTGAATAATTTGCGTAACCGCTAAATTGTATAAGTGTGAATCTTTTAATGTGAGTATTATAGTAATGATAAATTTATTTCATAATCGATAACTCATTTATACATAATCAGGATCACACATTATATAAAACAATACTATATTTAAAAGTTTTTACTGTACAATAAACATTCACATATGGATATTCCTAAGGTTTAAGACTATGCGAGGATCCTATAAGCGAAATGCCTGTGAGTCTTTCTAAGGAATCCTAATCTGTATTTAAGCAGGTTTTAGAGAAAACCAAGATATACTCCAGTCGACTAGGTTGATGAAATGGATTCGAATCCAACACTTCCCCTTTTACCATAGAATCGTTCGCTAATCACAAGGTTAATGAGTCATGCAGTTGTATTAAAACTTATTGATTACATGTCTAAACTTATACCATTAAATATTTAACTGTTGGTTCTATAAGTGGATTGCTCTGTGTGTGAGTCTTTGTAACTTATAGTTAAGCGAGTTTTAGTGAAAACCAAGAAAAACTACAAACGGGTAGATTGTTAAGTTGAATTCGAACCTAACATTAAACATAGAATCGTTTGTTCTTCTAAAATCCTTGTAACAACATGTTTATGGACTTTATAAGAAAATGCTTAATATGGTTTGCATGCGTTAGCTATATTAAACACTTAATTTTTAACATACATTAATGTTAGTGGATGAGTGACAGGTAATTCATTTAAAACAAAAATATAATAACGGTCGATTGAAACAAAGGGTTTGCAGTTTTAGAGAAAACCAAGAAAAAATCCCAACGGTAGGTTGATGAGTTGGAATATTCTATTATACTTAAAGAATCCAGGTACGGAAAAACTGAAATACAATACGCGGAAAAACAGGCGAGAGTTTCGGCTAAAACTTCAAAGCAGTGCACAGTAAACATAACACACCGCAAAACAACCTACTCACACGACGGCCAAACTAAGAATGAAGGGAAACGTTGAGTTGTAACACCTTATCTACAAGAGATAAGGGGGAATTCCCGGAAAAGCTGAGTCACCCCCCCCGTGGATCTTACGAGAAAGTTCGTGAAGGATGAGTCATCGGTGCCGAGTTTGAATAATTTGCATAACCGCTAAATGGTATAAGCGAGAATCTTTTAATGTGAGTATTATAGTAATGATAAATTTATTTCATAATCGATAACTCATCAGGTTCACACCTTATATAAAACAATACTATATTTAAAAGTTTTACTGTACAATAAATATTCACATATGGATATTCATAAGGTTTAAGATCGATTAAATAAACGAGAATCCTATAATCGAAATGCACGAGAGTCTTTCTAAGAAATCCTATTGCATATTTAAGCAGGTTTTAGAGAAAACCAAGAAATACTCCAATCGACTAGGTTGATGAAATGGATTCGAACCCAACACTTCCCCTTTTACCATAGAATCGTTCACTAATCACAAGGTTAATGACTCATGCAGTTGTATTGAAACTTATTGATTACAAGTCTAAACTTATACCATTAAATATTTAACTGTTGGTTCTATAAGTGGATTGCTCTGTGTGCGAGTCTTTGTAACTTATAGTTAAGCGAGTTTTAGTGAAAACCAAGGAAAACTACAAACGGGTTGATTGTTAAGTTGAATTCAAACCTAGCATTAAACATAGAATCGTTTGATCTTCTAAAATACTTGTAACAACATGTTTATGAACTTTATAAGAAAATGCTTAATAGGGTTTTCATGCGTTAGCTATATTAAACACTTAATTTTTAACATACATTAAGGTTAGTGGATGAGTGTCAGGTAATTCATTTAAAACAAAACTATAATAAGGGTCGATTAAAACAAAGGGTTTGTAGGTTATAATTATATGATAAAACGTTATGTGTTTCGAAAACCCTTCATCAAGATTGCAACAACCGTTTCGAATGATACTCTCCCTTCATCAGATAGACTTAAACATTTATTTTCACAGTATGAAACAAGATGATAGAGGATTTACACTTATTGAAATCCCAACTTATAAATAATTCGACTTTCACTAAAAATGCAAGTCGCATATACACTTTGAAACAATCAATAAATTTTATATTATCACAATGCATTAAATAAGTTTCCCGTTTAACATTCAAGATGAATTTATTTTTACATTAATTAAGAATTGAACACATATTAATTTTTAAAATGACTATTTTTTAAAAAGTTTTGAAACAGCTAATAAAATTTATAAGCTTTTACAATTAAATAAATTTAGCATATTAGGGAAGTTTTACATCACTCGGTAAAATTTTATATAAGCAATAAAAGTGATACACATTATAATTATAAACTCATAAAATAAATTTCACACTTAACATTTAAACTCTAACCAATCAATCTTAAAGTAATTTTTTATCTTTTGTACATAATCATAAACCTTTCGTTTCTATTGTAAAGTGAAGTATGACTCATGCTTTAATTAAAATCTCTAATCAAAATTATAAGAAAGTAAAGTTTAGGAAACACCTATGTATTATAGGCAAATTAATAAAGTATAAATATTCATGTTTTTCAGTTAAGTAAAAAAGTTATATAATTAGTTATATAATTATATAAATTGAAATATAACACGCGGAAAAAAGATCGACATATACCGGAGAAACTATGCATACTGCCCGATGAAACTAAGCCGCACAGCTAAGTAGATGCTACCAGGATGAGAGTCAAAATCCAACTGAATTCAAACAATATGACAAGGTCTATAAATCTCCCGTGATGATTAGACGGTTTTGATGCATGGGTTTTCCCCCACACTTAAGCAGAATGGAGAAGTCATGGGTTTTCCCTCACCTATCTCTTAATTAAGTTTCTTAATTAAAATTATGCAAATTATATGTAAGTCTTTCAAATATCTCTTAATTATGTTTTCTAATTAAAATTATGTAAATTTTATGTAAATCTTTCATGTTTATCATATACCCTCCTAGTTAAAGATTTAATAAACCTATCTTTTATACAACATAAATTTAATAAGTATAATCTGTTTAATGACTCATCAAACGATGACTCATCATAAACATGTCTGAACATGAATCTACTTGAACACTAATATTTTACTTAATAAGCGATAATTATTATATGGATCACAAAATATACGTTGTTGGAAATTAAGTAAACAACACTACTTGATGAAAAATTAAGTTTCTTATAAGTAAACTGATTTTCTAGTTAATAATTAAATTTTTATTCATAATGAATGCAAATTAAGTTTCTCATAAGTAAACAATAATAATAAAAATAACTTTTGGTTTGAATAATATAAAAAGCAATAATACAAAATCATATACAATAAAATGTTAGTGTTCAACTAGATTCATGTTCAGACATGTTTATGATGAGTCATCGTTTGATAAGTCATCGTTTGATGAGTCATTAAACAGATTATACTTATTAAATTTATGTTGTATAAAAGATAGGTTTATTAAATCTTTAACTAGGAGGGCATATGATAAACATGAAAGATTTACATAAAATTTACATAATTTTAATTAGAAAACATAATTAAGAGATATTTGAAAGACTTACATATAATTTGCATAATTTTAATTAAGAAACTTAATTAAGAGATAGGTGAGGGAAAACCTATGACTTCTCCATTCTGCTTAAGTGTGGGGGAAAACCCATTCATCAAAACCGTCTAATCATCACGGGAGATTTATAGACCTTGTCATATTGTTTGAATTCAGTTGGATTTTAACTCTCATCCTGGTAGCATCTACTTAGCTGTGCGGCTTAGTTTCATCGGGCAGTATGCATAGTTTCTCCGGTATATGTCGATCTTTTTTCCGCGTGTTATATTTCAATTTACCGTATAAGACAATGGAATCGTTTCGAGTAATGTCCCGTAGACTTTGAATATTTTCCACTGAGTACTGGACATTTCCGCGCGTTGTGGTAACAGATAAGCAATCGGTGACGTCATTGATGAGAGGATGACGTCATGATCACGTGACTGAGCGTAGCCAATCACATCATTCGTGACGTCACTAACCTCGTGACCTGGCGTCTCTGATAAGAATGTCTCGTATCATTCATTTTCTTCAAGTCTGCCAAGGGTGTAGGATGTGTTTTAAGGTAAGTCCCAACTTTTTCTGAAATAATGGTAATTCAGTATATAGTTAAGTCAGACATGTTATTACACGTATGCGGAATAATTTGATGGAATAGCACACTCGATGAGTCATGCTGAGTGTATTATTTTATAACATTAATATTGTTTCATTTTAAAAATTTTATTTAAACAAGATAAAAATATGTGTGTCTGAAATCTTTAGGGTGTTTTAAAAACTAAACTGAATAAGATTTTATTATTTATATATGCTTCAGAGAAAACCAAATGTACAATTGTTTCTATATATTTAAAGTTTTAGATGCAATGTAAATTAATATCGTACAAAACTTTGATTATTGTATTTTAATAAAAACTTTCTAACTAAAAATTTATATATACATACTATAGAAAAAAAAAAAAAAATCTTAAACTTAATTATACATTATTTTTTTAAGTACTCTGTAAAACTAATTATATAACTTTTTTACTTAACTGAAAAACATGAATATTTATACTTTATTAATTTGCCTATAATACATAGGTGTTTCCTAAACTTTACTTTCTTATAATTTTGATTAGAGATTTTAATTAAAGCATGAGTCATACTTCACTTTACAATAGAAACGAAAGGTTTATGATTATGTACAAAAGATAAAAAATTACTTTAAGATTGATTGGTTAGAGTTTAAATGTTAAGTGTGAAATTTATTTTATGAGTTTATAATTATAATGTGTATCACTTTTATTGCTTGAATAAAATTTTACCGAGTGATGTAAAACTTCCCTAATATGCTAAATTTATTTAATTGTAAAAGCTTATAAATTTTATTAGCTGTTTCAAAACTTTTTAAAAAATAGTCATTTTAAAAATTAATATGTGTTCAATTCTTAATTAATGTAAAAATAAATTCATCTTGAATGTTAAACGGGAAACTTATTTAATGCATTGTGATAATATAAAATTTATTGATTGTTTCAAAGTGTATATGCGACTTGCATTTTTAGTGAAAGTCGAATTATTCATAAGTTGGGATTTCAATAAGTGTAAATCCTCTATCATCTTGTTTCATACTGTGAAAATAAATGTTTAAGTCTATCTGATGAAGGGAGAGTATCATTCGAAACGGTTGTTGCAATCTTGATGAAGGGTTTTCGAAACACATAACGTTTTATCATATAATTATAACCTACAAACCCTTTGTTTTAATCGACCCTTATTATAGTTTTGTTTTAAATGAATTACCTGACACTCATCCACTAACCTTAATGTATGTTAAAAATTAAGTGTTTAATATAGCTAACGCATGAAAACCCTATTAAGCATTTTCTTATAAAGTTCATGAACATGTTGTTACAAGTATTTTAGAAGATCAAACGATTCTATGTTTAATGCTAGGTTTGAATTCAACTTAACAATCAACCCGTTTGTAGTTTTCCTTGGTTTTCACTAAAACTCGCTTAACTATAAGTTACAAAGACTCGCACACAGAGCAATCCACTTATAGAACCAACAGTTAAATATTTAATGGTATAAGTTTAGACTTGTAATCAATAAGTTTCAATACAACTGCATGAGTCATTAACGTTGTGATTAGTGAACGATTCTATGGTAAAAGGGGAAGTGTTGGGTTCGAATCCATTTCATCAACCTAGTCGATTGGAGTATTTCTTGGTTTTCTCTAAAACCTGCTTAAATATGCAATAGGATTTCTTAGAAAGACTCTCGTGCATTTCGATTATAGGATTCTCGTTTATTTAATCGATCTTAAACCTTATGAATATCCATATGTGAATATTTATTGTACAGTAAAACTTTTAAATATAGTATTGTTTTATATAAGGTGTGAACCTGATGAGTTATCGATTATGAAATAAATTTATCATTACTATAATACTCACATTAAAAGATTCTCGCTTATACCATTTAGCGGTTATGCAAATTATTCAAACTCGGCACCGATGACTCATCCTTCACGAACTTTATCGTAAGATCCACGGGGGGGGGTGACTCAGCTTTTCCGGGAATTCCCCCTTATCTCTAGTAGATAAGGTGTTACAACTCAACGTTTCCCTTGATTCTTAGTTTGGACGTCGTGTGAGTAGGTTGTTTTGCGGTGTGTTATGTTTACCGTGCACTGCTTTGAAGTTTTAGCCGAAACTCTCGCCTGTTTTTCCGCGTATTGTATTTCAGTTTTTCCGTACCTGGATTCTTTAATTATAATAGAATATTCCAACTCATCAACCTACCGTTGGGATTTTTCCTTGGTTTTCTCTAAAACTGCAAACCCTTTGTTTCAATCGACCGTTATTATATTTTTGTTTTAAATGAATTACCTGTCACTCATCCACTAACCTTAATGTATGTTAAAAATTAAGTGTTTAATATAGCTAACGCATGCAAACCATATTAAGCATTTTCTTATAAAGTCCATAAACATGTTGTTACAAGGATTTTAGAAGAACAAACGATTCTATGTTTAATGTTAGGTTCGAATTCAACTTAACAATCTACCCGTTTGTAGTTTTTCTTGGTTTTCACTAAAACTCGCTTAACTATAAGTTACAAAGACTCACACACAGAGCAATCCACTTATAGAACCAACAGTTAAATATTTAATGGTATAAGTTTAGACATGTAATCAATAAGTTTTAATACAACTGCATGACTCATTAACCTTGTGATTAGCGAACGATTCTATGGTAAAAGGGGAAGTGTTGGATTCGAATCCATTTCATCAACCTAGTCGACTGGAGTATTTCTTGGTTTTCTCTAAAACCTGCTTAAATACAGATTAGGATTCCTTAGAAAGACTCAGAGGCATTTCGCTTATAGGATCCTCGCATAGTCTTAAACCTTAGGAATATCCATATGTGAATGTTTATTGTACAGTAAAAACTTTTAAATATAGTATTGTTTTATATAATGTGTGATCCTGATTATGTATAAATGAGTTATCGATTATGAAATAAATTTATCATTACTATAATACTCACATTAAAAGATTCACACTTATACAATTTAGCGGTTACGCAAATTATTCAAACTCCTCACCGATCCTTCACGAACTTTCTCGGAAGATGTTGTACATGAACGAACGAGGGGTGAGTCATGGGGAATTCCCCCTTATCTCTAGTAGATAAGGTGTTACAACTCAACGTTTCCCTTCATTCTTAGTTTGGCGGTCGTGTGAGTAGGTTGTTTTACGGTGTGTTATGTTTACTGTCCACTGCTTTGGAGTTTTAGCCGAAAATCCCGCCTGTTTTTCCGCATAATGTATTTCGGTTTTTCCGTACCTGGATTCTTTAAGTATAATAGAATATTCCAACTCATCAACCTGCGCGTTGGGATTTTTTTCTTGGTTTTTCTCTAAAACTGACATAAGGCGTATATTAAAATAATAATATATAGTTTACAACTAGATAAAATAATTGCTAAAAACAATAAGATTTTTAATTTTATCCTATTAAGTAATTTTAAAACCTCTTTTTACTTTTTTTTCTTATAAAGTTAAAGTGATTTCAAAACCATTCATTAAAAAATTACGCTTATATTTTACTAAAACTTTATTTAATCGATTAAATGCAAAGTTTAACACTTAATGAATTATTTAAAATTTTATATATACAGGAATAATATAAAAATGTACATTTATATGCTAGTAAAAGATAATTGTCTCATTAGAAGTTTCATTAACTAAAAACAATAAATTCGAATACAACTGTTTGATTCTAGTATGATTCACGGTGAGTTATTTTCACTTAGACATTCTAAGCAAATCTTATTGTAAAGGATAAATTCTTTCTGTGAAAGTGTCACCCCAATTCTCTCATAAGGATTATTGTTTAGTATTTTATTTTTAAATCATATATCCAACTTATAAAATTTAGCGGATATGCAAATGAGTAATTTTTATTACTTATAGTTCAATCCGTATAAATAAGTTAAAAATTTTACCTTGCGATGTAATGCATATCTACAAAAAAGACACTTAAAATGTACAAAAAAGCCAAGCTCAAAGAAAGAGAATTGATTAAAGTTGTGTCTAAAAAGGGTGTGATATCAAATTCCCAAGCTTACATTCAAATACTTATTTAATATTCCCTTTTAACTAAATTTTCACATGTGAATCAAGTGCCTTATGATATGTTGATAGAAATCCTTCTTTCCTGTACTAAATACATCATAGCGTGTTTCTGAAAAATATTATTATTTTTATTTATGTATGATGGGCTTGGCGGCCATCTTTCAAAGTTTTACGTTAGTTTGAATTCTATAAATCTCATCAATTATAGGATGAGTTGGTTGATTGGTTGGTTAATTGAGTTTTATATCGCACTAGTGCTGCGCAATGAGAAATAATTATAGGATGGGAGGATGGGAGTGCGCCAAACTTAACACTGTTCAAACTTAAATTGATTCAACTTGTGTGCTTAACGAGGCTTTTGCGATGTTTTTAATGCATTTTTTTTTTCTTTTTTAATCTGAATATTTCAACCCCTGTTGAATGGAATAACCATATTATTTTTACGAGATATTTATTCCAAGAAGCTAAATTCAAATTGGGTAAATATAACGGGGGGTGGAAGCTTCTACGCTCCCCCCCCCTCTCCTTCATGTTTTTACGTTAATTTAAATTTTTATATTCTTTATTCCCGGCATTTATAGGATGGAAGTGCACTTAATACTAAATAATTATAAGAAATCATGTTATCGAAATATTTCCGTCTCTGCTGAATGGAATAGCAAAATTAATTTTATACGAGATATTTATTTTAAGAAGCTTCCTTCCGATTGTGTGAATGTTTATTCATTACTTGAAAGATGGCCGCCAAGCCCATCAAACATAAATAAAAATAATAATATTTTTCAGAAACACGCTATGATGTATTTAGTACAGGAAAGAAGGATTTCTATCAACATATCATAAGGCATTGATTCACATGTGAAAATTTAGTTAAAAGGGAATATTAAATAAGTATTTGAATGTAAGCTTGGGAATTTGATATCACACCCTTTTTAGACACAACTTTAATCAATTCTCTTTCTTTGAGCTTGGCTTTTTTGTACATTTTAAGTGTCTTTTTTGTAGATATCATTTATTTTTTTTAAATAGTTTTTATATTTACTGGAATTAACCTGATACTTTACATCAGATATGTCCTGGATTTCAACTCAGCTTTCGTGCGATGTTGTTCTTTGCGTTAAACTGTATTACAAAGTTTCTTTGCGTTAAACTTTCCATAATTCTGGTTGCTAGACATTATCCATGGGTTTTCTATGCAGACTAGTATGTCGTATCCATCACAAAACTTTCTTCTACATTTTCCTATACATATTAAAGCAGCACAAATTATTTATTATTTTTTTCATTATGAATGCTGAATATTATCAACTCAGAGAGGTATTGTTGCACAAAATGTCCAACGGAAGTAAATTTTCACCATGCAGATGGCATCCTTTCAGATCTAAAAAAAAAATTGTAGTATATGAGCTCCACTTATCGGCCGATAGGCATCGAGATTGAATCAGCATAATGTCTCATAATGGCCTTTTCACATATTAAGTTTTGTTTCATTATATGCAACAGAACCTTTCCTTAAATTGCGAAAATCGCTGTATAGCAGCGCCACATGTTGAGATATTGGTACAAAAGTTGATAAGCACTATAATTTGTAACAATGTAAATTTATTTGTAAATTTATGCAATTCCATGTATTAGTTACTCAGATATAGCCTTCTCTGAAATTGCGGCAATCACTGTATAGCAGCACCATGTTGAGCAATTGACACCAAATATTGATAAACGCTATTATACATCAAGGTTCAATTGCATATAAATTTATATGTAATTCTGAGCAGTAGCTCCTGATATCTAGTTGGAACAAAGCTTTCGCCACACACATAGAACACACACACGCAAATAGAAATTTTCTAAAAATAGTCAAATTGTTTTCAGGATCTCTTACAACGTGTAAATCCATTAAAAACCGAAAGTCGAAATTCATTTCAATAAAATGACAAGCGAAGCGGGCAAAGTCTGCTAGTATACTATATAGAAGGAAGTAGAAATCTTTATGCATCATAATTATCATTGCCAGATTGAATTGAAGGATATTAAAATTGGATACTATATCGTGTACTGGCTTTCTTATTCTAAGGTATGAAAAATATTAAAAAATCAGCAATTCAAGCTATAGATTTGAAACAAATGTTATTCAAAAATGTATTCATTTCTGTTTTCAGGGATATAAAATTTAAAATTGTACAAAATAATAAAAGCAAAGATTCTTTGGTTAAAAAAATAACTTATAAAAAGAAAAAGCACCTCAATTTGAAATTAATATTTTTCGGGTAAACTGAGATGAAGCAATTTCATATTTGGCGATTTATGTCTTTTTGGCGATATTTAAGAGTTTTTCAGCAATTAAGATAGGAAATTTTGATTTTTAAAAGCTAAATTTTATAAAAGTTCCTAGATTAAGTAATTGTCTATCTGAAAAACCAGTTTTCAAAGAATTCTGCACATTTCTGAATTCTCTAGCTTGTTTTAAAAAAAATTTCTTGAAGAAGAAATTTTTTCAAAAAGTTGTCAAAACATCTAATTTTACGCTAAATTGAAAATGCTCCCATTTTTTTACTTATTAACTTAGAAGGTTCGTTTTTATCTCAAATTAAAGATCTCGTTGATACGAATCTTTTACTTTTTGTTTCATTTTACTGCGATATTTGGTTCGTCCAATATTTAAAACTTTACGGGGAAAAAATTTGCCGATTTAACATGGGAAAGTTGGTTTCTGTATAATAAGCATTTAACGATCTTAGGTTATTTCTGTCGATTTTATTATTGGCGCGTTCTGCTTTGTGTTAGTGGTAGTTTGTTTGTTTTGCTTTTCTCTGAGCTTGGCTTGGCAAAACGACCGTTTCTGCTTGATATTAAAATAATATATAGTTATTATACAAAAATCTCTCTTGGTATCTTATTATTTATAGATAGTTTATTACTTAGTTTTATAACTTGATAAAACAATAAGATTTCTGTTTTTAATTTTATCCTATTAAGTGATTTTAAAACCTTTCATTAAAAATTATAGTTACATTTTATTGAATCTTTGTTTATTAAATATAAAAAGCGCGACTTATCGTAAAATAATTCTGTTTTGATCTCATTATTTTCTTAGCATAATTAAAAAAAGTAAAATTAAATAAAAAAATTAAAAAAATTTCAATATTTTAATAGGTTAATTGCAGAGTTCAACTCTTATTGCATTATTTAAATGTAGTTTACAACTGATATTAAATAAATGATCTCTATAAACTATTTTATATTACTCTGAAAACACAGAACTCTAACAACATTCTACTAAGATAAGCATGAATCAACATTCTTATCTGTATGAGTCAACGTGTGGCGATAAACAGTTTCTCGCATTTGTGTGTGAATGAAGGTTGCATTTCGCTAAGGGAAATTTCAACAATTTTAAGTAAGTTTCATAATTTATTATTACTATTTGATAATTTAATAAACTTAATATGTATATTCTAATAAAATTATTTGTTTATATCATAAAAAAATTTGTTTATAATAGAAATTTTATTAAAACTTTACGAAAGTTATATAAGAAATTTTTATTGTTTTATTGAAGAGAGAGAAATTAATTTAAAAAATATTTTTTATTGGTATTTACTTATAAGGAATTTTTTATTGTTATACTATAAACTTTTTTATTGTTACACTATAAACTTTTTTGTTTAATTAAAACTAAATTTTGCATAAATAAAACTACTTTCACACATGGAAAATTATTGCTTAAATGAAACCTAGAAATGTTTCCATTTAACTTGTGTATGTTTAGAAATTATTTGAGTAAAACTAATTTTTGCAATATATAAAACTCCTTTCACAAACGAATTTTTATTTTTTAACTATAACTTACTTTTATATGTATTTATTTCAATACCGTTTAAGTGATAGATAGGTGATAATCGTTTAAACTCATTGTATGATATGCTTTGTGAAAAAATTATTGCAAATTCCTAGTTATTCGCTGTATTGTTTTAATGATTTTAACTTAATCTTTATATGAGATAGTGTGGATTACTAATAGGCATGGCTCGCCAGCGTATATAACATATGATTCATCAGCTGTAGGGGTTTTCCGTTGCAGCTGATAACTGACTCATAGAATATTTCCGTATTATCTGTTTTTAAGGAAACTATTTATTTTCATTTAAAATGATGCATTGAATTTTTATGCAATTTATTTCGAAATGTTTAATATAAAATAACTTTTAGTAACTGATAGTTTTTAAATATAACTAATCCTTTTTATTATTGATAAAAAAGAACTTATTTTTATTAGTTCAAGTTTAAAAGTATTTACCTGTTTCATTCAGGATAGTTTAAATTATATTACAGCGTTAAACTCGAATAAATGTTAAATAATATTTGTGTAGTATCAATATAATGTTTAATTTAAATAACATATTCATGTACTTATAGCTTTTTTGCTTATAAAATTTATGTAAAGTTTTCGTGTTAGGATAAATTTATTTAATAGTAACAGCATAAAATTTAGTTAATTATAATGTATATAAAATTTAATTGTTGATTTTAAACATTGTATGCATTTTTAAATTAATATTATTATAGGATAGTCATTTTTATTTTTATTTTTATTTTTATTTATTTTATTTTTTATTTATTTATTTATTTTATAACTTTACTGTATATCTTTGTATGCATTTTTTAATTAATATTATTATATGAAAGTAATTTTTTTAATTTATATTATTATATGAAAGTAATTTTTTTAATTTATATTATTATATAATAGTAATTTTTTTTTTTTAATTAATATTATCATATGACAGTATTTTTTTAAAATTTATAACTTTACTATATATCTTTGTATGCATTTTTTTAATAAATATTATTATATGATAGTAATTTTTTTTTTAATTTATATGATAGTCATTTTTTAAAGTGCATGTGTTCAATTTTTAACGAATGTAAATTAGAGTTTAAATAAGTGTGAAACTTATTTAGTGAGAATATAAAGTTTAATTTATATAATTTTTATTATATTTAGTTTAATTTAAATAATTTTTATTGTATTCAGTTTAATTTATAACATATAAATTATTTATACTCTTCCAATGGTAACACCCAAATTTTAATATCAAAGTCTATACCATTCACATTCAATGTTTTTAATTATATAATACTCACGAACCCTTTGTTTTATTTTGTCAACTTCCATGAAATACATAGGCAAATTTCTATTTATTCTGTAATAAATTTATAATCTCCGAATGGTAATGCGCAGATATTAAGATCAAAGTCTATACCATTCGTTAAATTCATCTACCTTTGTTTCAGCGTTCAATTTTAACGATTGTATTTATAAGTTAGAGTTTAAAGAAATTTTAAAAGTGAAACTTATTTAGTGTTAACATAAAGTCATGATGTGTATAAAGTTTAGTTTAAACAACTTTATTGCTTATAATGTCGTTTTTGTTTTAAAATAACTAATTATACGTATAATTACATGATATTCATTATTAAAAAATATGTGTTTTAAATTATTTATTATTGTTTTTAAATTTATGCGTATCGTTTTTGTTTTAAAATAATTAATTATACATATAATTGTATGACATTCATTATTGAAAAATATGTGTTTTAAATTATTTATTATTGTTTTGTTTTTAAATCTGTGTGTTAATCCACTGATGACACTTATCTTCAAAATACGAAAATTTCTATTTAATTCTGTAAAAATTTCGTAATATAAATTTGTAATGATGTCACTAAAAGTATGAACTCCTATTTAAATTCCTTATTTATTATCTTAACACAATATATTTTTAATCTCTAAAAATGCTAAGTTTCTAAAATACTCATAAATTGTTCCTGATGTTAATTAACTTCAGTCATTCATTGTTTCATTCAGTCAAAAATGTTAAGTCCCACCGGAAATTATTTATACTCTTCCAATGGCAACATCTAAATTTTAATGTCTATACCCTGTTTTTAATTATATAATACACATGAACCCTTTGTTTTATCTTCTCAAATTTCCTGAAATACATAGGAAATTTTCTATTTAATTCTGTAATCAATTTATAATCCCCGAATGACAACTCTTCAAAAGTTTCTATTCTTCCGGTGGCAACACCTAAATATTAACGTCTATACCATTCATTAAATGTTTTTAACTATATAATACTCATCTACTTTTGTTTCAGTCAATCAACTTCCCTGTCCATTGAGAAAAATGCTAAGTCTCCGAAATTGTGAAAAAAATACTAAGTCCCTAAATTCATTTTCAAACACAAAAAGTTTAAATACTTTACAATCTCCGAAAGGCAACAGAACCATCGTCTAAGATGGTGGCAAAGTAGTGCAAAAAAGGACACGTTCTGCGACGGGGTGGTGGGACGGAGGCGCGTGTGGAGGCGCGGAGGGACTACGTAGCTCCGTGGCTCCGCGCGTCCCTCCGTCCCTCCACCCTGTTGCAGAACTGTCCTTTTTACACTACTTATATATATATATATAGCCTATTTTTGTTTTCCAAGTAATAGATATAAAATTCTGCACATAACAGAATTTAATTTAACACGGCAAATCTTGTTAAATCTATTCTTTTGTATAAAGGCATGCAATAACTGTGTTTCATTTCCTAGCATCGGTTACTATATTCATTTCTTAAAATTTCTTTGGTATCGATTTAGTATAGGAGTTCCTTGATCGTTTTAAAATTTCTGTTGCCATTTTGGTAAGGATATAAAATGGCTATTGCAATTGCGTAAGTAACGATCTTAGCGAGAAACGTCCGAGCCACTTCGGTGCCAAATTTTTTATTTCGTTTAGGGGTTTCTGTACTGGAGCTGTTTCTGTTACCACTACTACTGTACTGTTAGCACGATTTTTCTCAATTTTATTTTAATTATTTAAATAAATAAATACACACTTGCACTTTCATTTTTTTTTTTTTTTTTTTTCGACATAAAAAGAAATATGTTTATTACTTATTTATTTATTTATTTTTAGCATAAATTTGTTTTTTCTTTTCAGTAATTTTAAAGTTACAATGGAGTTTCTATTTAATAATTTTTTAGCCAATCATCCGATTGAACTAAAAAATATGGCGTTAGCTAGGGTTTGACCTGATTAATAAGTGTACCAGTTTCCGATAAAATCTAATAATCTGGACTAAAAACCGGACATATATAATGACAAACTTTCAACTTTATCTATTTTATATAAAACAGAAATGTTATTGTCATGTTGTATTGTCTTCAATCAATGGAAAAATAAATAAAAACAGCATCTAAATGAAAGGTTACATAGGCTCTCGAGACTCAATATTCATAACTCTGCTTTTAACACATTTGCTTGCATGATGATGTTTCTTAACCTTTTGAAAATTTCAGTAAAAGGTAAAGTCGCAATGTTATTTTCATTGTATAATTTTTATGATTGATATTTTCTGAAGTTTATAGGATAGAAATAGCCCTTGTGGGTGAAATTGCTAAAATCTATGGAGAACTAATTTGATTTTGGACACCTTAAATTCAAGTTTTAATTTTTTTTTTTTTTTTTCCCATTGTTATTAAAATAATCCAGGAAATTTTTTTTTAGAAAAGAAAAAAAAAAAAAAAAAAAAAGAAAGAAAGAAAGAAAAGAAAAGAAAGAGAGAGAGAGAGAGAGAGAGAGAGAGAGAGAGAGAGATTTCATTTAATACATTTAAGATTTAAAAGGAACGAAAACAGTACTAGTTTAATTTGTTATTAAAATTAGGTGACCTGGAGTGGAGAGAAATCAATGAAATACATATAAAAGAGTGATTAAACTACATAAATTGATTTCACATCAATTTTTCTTGATAATTTTACCAGAAGCCGATGTAAATTCGGTGACATATATGAGCTTTGAAGATTATCGAATTCTACCAAATTGCATCCTCCCGGATCCCTATATGTTGTGTATTGCGTATGCAAATGTGAGGGGAAAAAGTGCGCAATTGATAAATTTGGTACTTAACCGCATTTGGAACCTTCGTTCAGAAAGGCGAAACCGTGAAAATTCAATTTCGCTGCAGGATACCGACTTGATCCCACCCCGATATAGATTCTGCATGTTCATTGGACAGGCTTGATCCTTCTTCTGCAACATCCAAATCCCGCCCATTTCCGGTAAATCCTAGAATTATAGGGATGGAATGCAATTTCCATAACAGATGGAAATCAAGGCTAGGCTTGGTAACGTTTTTAAAACTTATTTTTAGGGAAATATTGACTGTTAGAAGCGCACACATGAAATTACATGTAAATTCAATAAAGGATAGGAGGGAATTTAATTCATTTCATCTATTTTTACAATTCGATTACTTATAGTTTAATTAATACAATTCTTACCTTTCACCCTCAATGTATTCCGTTAACTGCTTTACAAAAATCAGCGTAGCATCTCTCTCTCTCTCTCTCTCTCTCTCTTTAAAAAATAAAAATGCATTATTTGCTGTTATCACACACTTAATGATGTTATCCAAATTGCAATTATTATCGCTTACTTACGGTTATTATTTACTATATGTTTATCACCTATTTTACAGTCCTGCATCGGGTCAGGTATCCACAGGTTACCCACATTGAGGGTCGGGTTTGTATTAATATTTGACCAGTGGGTCTACTCAGAATCTTTTTGTTGTTTTTTATGAATCTATTTTTTAACCCTTTGAGGGGCAGTGGAATATCCACCCAACTTTAATTCCCTACTGCAAAAACTCGTCCCAGATTTCCATTTTAGTTTTATAATTTAGAGGGAAAAAAAAGAAAAAAAAAAACCCTCCATTTTATTTCTTTTCTTCTAAAATTGTTCGTAAATTCTGGTGGCTTTTAATTTTAAATGAGCAAAATTGCTTTGCCCCTCAAAGGGTTTAATGCAGAGATTATATGACCTTGTCTTCTCCCACAGTAATTTAAAGCAACATGACTAATAACGTGAGTTTAATTACTACTTCATAAATATTAATACTTAACATTTAAAACTTTATATGCAAAAAATATTTGTCTTCCATAGTGTATATTTGCTCCCTTATTTATTTATTTATTTATTTATTTTATACAATCAAAACACCTTGCGTAAAAAAAGTAGAAGGACACTATATATTTTTTTGGGGAAAAAAAGGAAATATTTTATTTTTAATGAAATTATTTTTTGAGTAACATTTTGCAGATCATTTAACAAGAAAATATCAGTATCGTTACCATGGTATTCAATAATAAAATATTAATGACAATAGAAATATAGTTTCTACTGTATTTTAAACTCTGTAAAAAAAGTAGGGCAGTAATACAATCTATAAAACGCAGGAAATATTACTAAGGAATACTCTTCCCATTAGCTTTTATGACTTCGAATATTTTATTTGGTAGTGAATCTTAAAAAATTTGAATTTCTGTTTGGCAGAAATTATCCCATGAGTCATTCTAAGCCTCTCGAAGCTCAGTAAGGAAATCAAACTGCTTTCCACCTATATTGATTAGTGCAATACACATAATTTTTTTAATTACTAAGCACTTTAAAAAGATTTAGTATATTTTAATATACAGTAGAACCTCGATTATCCGAACCTCGATTAACCGAAACTCACCTCGATTAACCGAAACTCTCCGTTAACCGAAGTCGGTTTCTTCTTCACTTTTTTTTTCACTTTCTACTATCATCCAAAATTTTCTCTTAACAAACATGTATTTTCAAAGTTTTTTTTTTTTTTTTTTTTTCCACATTCCTTTTGTATGCAAGCCATCCTTTCCAAACTACGAGTGCTGATAAATATTTTAGATGAATATTGATGAATTCTCGATTATCCGAAAATTTCGATTATCCGAAGTAAGTTCGCTCCCAATTACTTCGGATAATCGAGTTTCTACTGTACTAATATAATTTATTCTAATATAATTTATATACAAGATTAATCAGATTTAAAGTTTATTGAAGATTATAGAATTTCAACTTTTATTTTAATTTTAGTACTTCACTATTGTAAATATCATATTAATATCTTTATTCAACTTTACTTTATAATATCATTATAATTAACAATAATATATCATTGAATTTAAATGTAATTTTAAATATAAATTCATATTAAATCCTACATTTTTCAACACTCATTCTTTTAACTATAATTATTGTTATTATTATCCTTTTTTCAATTTTGATCTAGACCTATACTTATTATCAACATATATGTTTCACTCACCAATTCAATGCATTAATTATTGTTTCAACTATTTTATTTTAATCAAAATAGTTTTTTATTTTTATTATTGAACCATTATATAATGCAATATATTAATGATTTTAATTTTAATTTTCAATACATACATACATGCATACACACACACACATATATATATATATATATATTTAAAGACTTTATTTTTATTTATGCAGAGTGAAATACATGTAGTGACACATACACTGAGAAAAAATATATACCGCCTTTCCCTATAATGAATAAGTGGCCATTTTCTAAATCCCTTAACTAGAAATATAGATTTCCGAACAATGCGCATAAGGCACGCCAATAAACTGAATAGACGAAATGATCGAGAATTTCTAGTGTACACATTTCTAGACGGTGAAACAATATTCTGAATCATTTGTATTGCGAGAAATTCTCGCTTGATTTTCTAGAATTGGGTAATAAACCAAGGTTATAGTTGCAGAAGCCCGCCTCTTGTAGTCTCATTTCTTTGCAGAGATTTTTCAAATAACTTTGCCCTCGAGAATATAGGCAAACGCTCTAGAATTCTAATAGGGGCTTCTAGAACTCGCTTTCCAAGGGGACTAGAATTTATAAGGATGATATGGAATTATTTTTTCTAGAGCCACAATTTAGATTCTAGATGTCAGTTACAGAATTTTTTCTCAGTGAAGAAAAGAAACACAATTATGCAGAAATAATTTTATATATTATATAAATAATTCAAAATTTCACTTTATTAGGAAATTTTAATTAATAAAGAATACCAACTGGTTTGTATAGTATTTCATGAGTTATTTATCAGTAAAAAAAAAAAAAAAAAAAAAAAAAAAAAAAATTAAATAACGTATTATTCATTATTTTCGAGAAATAATTCAAGTATTAATATATGAAAAAGTAAATGGAGTTTTTGAATTAAAAATATTCCTATGATTAATCATATGAGAATTATACATTATGCATTAGAAAAAAAAAAAAAGCTGAGATTTAAAAGTAATTAATGAAAAACAAATAATTTATTAAAAAGGAGTGCCAAAAAAGTAAAGTTCTCGTATGATTTTTTTTTTCTTCTTTTTTGAGAAAGTTTTGTACAAGTGGGCTTGATGATTTTTAATATAAAAATTTCAAAATTTTCCGTTAACTTGAAAATTTTAAATGAACCTGTCTTATAAGTAAAATTTCTAATATAAAATCTTCATTTACTTTCATATTTTTACTTGAATTATTTCCAGAATATATAGAAAATGCTACTTAAATTTCATACTTACTTATTAATTACTTACAAATAGCTCATGAAACGTTTGTTAATTTTCAAAGCTGTTTAAGTATTTTAACGGAGTTCTATGCAAGCAGCTATAATAACACAGGTCTGTAAAATGAAAGAATAAATAAAATTAAGTTACGTGAATTTTTTTGGCAAATTTTATGTTTAAATATTAAATCTAATCCGAGGAAGTTAAATCTAAATATAACATCAATTTTTTCTTTCATCACACATTTTTTTTTTCTTCAAAATAATAGAAGTTTTAGTATAATTTACTTTTTACTTTCTCTTACCCATAGGGTCGAGAAAGTATTGTTTTAGGGTCAAATTTTCGAACGTGAGTTTTTGTTCTATTTACATGTTCTGAGGTCCCATGAATACGAAAATCATGTTTTTAGCGAATGGTGTGTGTCTGTCTGTGTAACTGTTATTAGCATATCTCAAGAACAAATAGTAGCAGAAATTCCAAACTCGGTATTCTAAATGTGTATCATATAGGGATGCTACAGTAAGCTTTTCGTTGAGATGAAGCAAATGGTTCGTACACAGGGATACTCAAAAGTATTCAAGTATATTACGTCTATGGGGGAAATTGCAGGTAAGTAGAGTTTAACATCTATAGACTGCACTAAACCAAATGAAACGAATATATATTTTTTATAATAGAGATAGCCAACTGGGAAAAAAATTTTGTGTATGTAGGAGCCACGCCTCCCCCCTGGGGGGAAAGTCCCCCCTCGAGGGGAGTAAATTTTCATGATGGGTATCTTTCAAAAGAGCTCGCCATCACCTTTAAAACGAATGGTTGAATCATCGATCTGCGATAATCTATATATATAAAAGAGTAAACTCACTGATTCACTGATTCACTGACTCAACACGGTTGTGGCGATCCTATGGGAGATAGAGTCACAATTTTTGGTGAGCAGGTTGATTTTAGGACCCTGACGCTCACTAAGACGGGATTTTGCGAAATACCCCCTCCCGTTCCCCCCTCCCCCGGGGGGGGGGCAGAAGGCAAAAACCACCTTTATAAGCATAACTCGGCTCCAAATTGCTTCACGGTGAAGAAATTGCAGATGGGGAGACTAGACTTGAATACAAAAATATCATTTTCTGCGATTTTGGAATTTGGGATTTTTAAGGGGGTAGGGGGTAAAAATGAGATTTTCGGGGGCGCATAAGGCAAAAACACATTTATAAGTATAACTCGGCATCAATTTACTTCACAGTGAAGAAATTGCAGATGGGGAGACTAGACTTGAATACGAAAAAATCATTTTCTGCGATTTTGGAATTTTTGATTTTTAAGAGGTGAAGGGGGTGAAAATGATTTTCGGAGGTGCAGAAGGCAAATACACCTTTATAAGCAGAACTCGGCTCCAAATTGCTTCACGAGGAAGAAATTGCAGATAGGGAGACTAGACTTGAATACAAAAAAAATCATTTTCTGCGATTTTGGAATTTTGGATTTTTAAGGGGGAAAAGGGGTGAAAATAATTTTCGGATGCGCAAGAGGCAAAAACACCTTTATAAGCATAACTCGGCTCCAAATTACTTCACGATTAAAAAATTGCAGATGGGGAGACTAGACTTAAGTACAAAAAAAAAAAAAAAACCATTTTCTGCGATTTTGGAATTTTGGATTTTTAAGGTGGGAGAGGGGGTAAAAAGGATTTTCGGGGGGGGGGGGAAATTTAGCAATATATGGATTTTCGAGTAAAATTCTAGCAGTAATAGCTCAAAGATAAAAAAAAAAAAAAAAAAAGCCAAACGTCTTCTTGAAGGTATTTTCAAAAACTCATTTTTGATTTTTTCCGATTTTCGATTTTTTTTTTGGGGGGGGGGGGGGGGGGGAGTTACGAAGGGGCAAATTCGACCCCCCGCTTCTTTTAGCACTAAATTCGTCCGTGGAAATCTATAGGAGCTGAAGTCACAAATTTTAGTGTGTGGCTTATTTACGTGTGTCCAAAAACCCATTGTAACGCGATTTTGTGAAAGCCCTCCCTTTACCCCTTTGGGGGCGTGGTGGGGAGTGAAAGAGTAAAATCACTGATTCACAGATTCAACACAGCCGTGGCAATTCTATGGGAGATAGACTCGCAAATTTTGGTGAGCACGTTGGTTTTAGAACCATGACGCCCATTAAGGCGGGATTTTGCAAAATATCCCCCCGCTCCCCCTGGGGGGGGGCAGAAGCAAAAACCTCCCTTATAAGCATAATTTGGCTCCAAATAGCTTCACGGTGAAGAAATTGCAAAGAGAGAGACTAGAATTGAGTGCAAAAAAACGCATTTTCTGCGATTTGAGTTTTGGATTTTTAAGAGGGGGAGGGGGTAAAAACTATGTTCGGAGGCAAATTTAGCAAAATACGGGTTTTCGAGTAAAACTGTTCCAATAACAGCACAAAGATATAGAAAATCGCCAAGAGTCTTCTTGAGGATATTTCCAAAACATCATGTTTTTTTTTTTTTTGTGATATTCGATTTTTTTTTTTTTTTTGCGGGGGTGGGGTGGGTTACAAGGGGGCAAATTCGAGCCCCTCTTTTGGCGCTAAATTGATCCGGGGAAATCTGTAGGACCTGAGGTTACAAATTTTAATGAGTGGCTTACTTACGTGTGTCTGACACCCACTGTAATGGGGTTTTGCGAAAGTCCCCCCTTTTCCCCTTGGGGGGGGGGGGCAATATAAACCCGTTTCCAAGTATAACTTTGCTTCAAATTATCTCAGTAAGATTAATTTGTATATGTGGGTTGTTTATGCTTTTCCAACACGCACAGTAATGGGATTTTATAAATTTTCACCCTCCCCCCCTTTAAAGGCGGGGGGGGGGAGTCGAAAACACGCTTATAAGAGTAACTGTGCTCCAAATTGTCTCAGGATAACGATTTTTTGATATGTCAATTGGTTATGCGTACTCAAGACACATACTACAAAGAGATTTTGTAAAATTCCGTCCTATCCCCCCCTTGGGGGTAGGGGTGGGGTAAAAAGCATGTTTCCAAGCATAACTTTGCTTCAAATTATCTCAGTAAGATTACTTTTTACATGTGAGTTGTTTATGCATTCCCAACACGCATTATAAAGGGATCTTACGAAAATTCCCCCTCCCCTCCTTCAAAGGCGGGGAGAGAGGCAAAAAACGCTTTTAAGAGTAACTCTGCTCCAAATTATCTCATAATGAATTTTTGATATGTCGATTGGTTATGCGTACTCAAGACACACACTAATAAGGGATTTTGTAAAATTCTACCTTATTCCCCTTGGGGGGGGGGGGGCAAAATCATGTTTTCATGCGTAACTCTGCTCCAAACTATCTTAGATGATTTTTTATGTGCGGGCTCATTATGCGTTCCCAACACGCACTATAAGGGGATTTTTGTGAACTTTTGGGGGTGGGGAGCAAAAACACGTTTTAAAGAGTAACTCTGCTCCAAATTATCTCAGGAAAGCAATTTTTTGATAGGTTGATTGATTATGCGTACTCAACACAAACTACAAAGGGATTATTTGGAATTCCGTGCTATCACCCCCTTGAGGATTGGGGGTTATTTAAAACATGTTTTCATGCGTAACACTGTTCCAAACTATCTTAGAATGGCAATTTTTGATGCGTGGACTGCTTATGCGTATTCAACACACACTACAAATTGATTTTGTGAAACTCTACCCTACCTCCCCTTAGCGGGGGGGGGGGGACATTTATTCAGTTAAGAGCGGGCCGGGGGGGGGGCTAAAAAACACGTTTTAAAACATAACTTTGCTTCAAATAATCTTAGAAACCCGATTTTTTAATATATGGGCTAGGTATGTGTATGCAACATGCATTATAAAGGGATTTTGTGAAGTGTGGCGAGTGGGAAAACTGCTATCGAAGGTATCGAGAACTTTAACTTAGATTTTGACTGATTTCAATGATTTTATTATTATTATTATTATTATTATTAAGGATATGGTAGTTTGAGACTTCATTTCAATATAATGACCAGCGAAGCGGGCAAAGCCTGCTAGTTTAAAATAAAGTTATCGATTTTTTTTTTTCATTTTTAACAAATATATATATATATATATATATGTAATATTGAGAATAAATTCAACGTTTTTTTGGATATTTAGTGTTATACTACTTCTCTAATATGGAAATCGTCTGAATTATCATAAAAGATAATTTGTTTAAATAATAATTTTAATAAATTATTTTTTAAAAACAGAATTTTTTTTAAATAACCGAATTAAATTCTATATAAATGTAGGTGCATTAATGAAACGGGGGGTTGAGGGAGGCGGTAGCCCCCCTCACACAGAACTAATTATCATATAAAACTCTTCCGAAGCCTAATTTGAATTGTTTAACATAGTTTACACAACAGTACTCGTTATCTTTCCTCTTAATCTCCAACCTGTATTTATAGTATTAAATTTCAGGGTAAGAGAAAGTCGTGTGAGTGACACACCAGATTATTTTGTACTATCTTTGATTTCATTGTGAAAAAAATCATAAGAAACAATTAAAAAACGCTTTGCAATTTTTTGGTTACAAATCTGTGCAAATTTTATGGTAGTCTGAGATAACCTTTGGCATTTTAAACGTAGCTGTCACATTCGCGAAATTTATAATTCAAATTCATTTGTTTTTTATATTATTATTTAAATATTTCGGAAAAATAAAGAAAAAGTTGCTATTTAAATTTTATTCTTGCTTATGAATTATTTATCAAGTTTTTTTTTGTTAAATTTTATTTTTAGATTATTTTATCCTTCAATGGAAATAAAAATGCTCTCTCTGAACCGGAACCATCCTTTTACATTTTTCTGAACTTTGTACACACTCCCTTTTCTCACCTTTCTATTGTATCATTCTCCCTTTCAATTGTGAGGGAATCCATTCCCAACAAGCATTTAATGTGGATATTTCACGCTGAATTTCTCTTCTTTCTCTTTCATTTTCCCTGCCGTGGGAAAAAGATTTCAAAAATCCCCAAGAGAGACATATTCCTTCCACGGCCATGCGATTCGAATGTAGAGGCAATAATCATTAGATGAAGGTTCACGGCAATTTCAGGCACTTCAACAGGTTTATATAGCATTTGAACTGAATTTCCCACACATAGAAATGGTAATAAAATGCAATTACGTCTGATTTCACGCTCTCCGTGTTGGTGAATTGAACAAATAATAGCTGAAAGAATTAGAACAAAATCATCCCATTTTGGGAAACTACATTGCGATAAATTCATCTGATTAGCATCACTGACGATTAAAAAATCTCACTTTCAGACATTTCGGATATTTTTTAAGAAAAAGAAAGAAAAAAAAAAAAAAAAACATAACGTTTAAATTTTCTGAACATTTCGTTAGAATATAGACATTATTTTGCATATAAAAATGGATTATTTGAAAGGTTTTTATTTATTTCTTATTTTATCCTTTTTTTTTTTTTTTTTTTAATGACTTAAAATAAGCACAGTTTATTATTTTTGAAATTTTTATTGCTTTATCTCATTTTTTTTTTTTTTTTATAACTAACATATACTATTATGTATGTATATATATATTTAAAAAAGAAAAATAATATATGATGTATAATAAAAAATAATATATAGAAAAATAATAATATATTTCGCTTTTTCGTTACTGTTTCTTTTTCTTTTTCTTTTTTTTTTTCGAAAAATAATCTCTATCCTAATATATTCACAAAAAACACGATAAAAATACGATAAAGATACCTGTGTGGAAATAGTAGCAACCAAAAAATTGGGAGATCATTCCTTATTTATAAAAGATGATGTGAAAAAAAATCGATTTTGCCTGCTGTTCCACGCATATAATGCCTGTAAAAGTTGTTACTGTTCACTAGCATTATATATGCACTGAAACGAACTTTACAGGTAATTTTGTAGGGGGAAAGGCTAAACAGTTTATTTCTTAGAAAAGTCGATTTCTTCATCAACTTAAACATTTCATTTACTTTCAGCTAGAATTTTCGAAATTTATTCCAATATTTTAAAATAATTTCGGTTTAAGAGGCTTTATAAGAATATTAAATCAAGATTGGCTTTTGCTAGGTCGTTCTAATTTCAATTTAAGTCGCTTCATAAGAATATTAAATCAAAATTTGCTGCTGTCGGTCAGTTCTTTAAAATAAGTTTATAATTTTGATTTAAAGTGCTTTATAGGAATATTAAATCAAGAATTGCTGTAGCATGGTCAGTTGATTAGCGTCGAAATAAGTTTTGGGGAAACATATAATCGATAATTTTCTCATGAAATGTCACTGAATAGTTTGCTTGTGTTAAATTTTGTTTACGTGAATATGTAAACTAGTTTTATCAATAACTATTTATTTATTTATTTATTGATCTTAAAAATTTTTATTTTCTTTCCTCTTTCATATTTTGTTTTAAAAGTTCGTGGCATACCTAATGGCATGTATTCCAAATAAATGCATACTCAAAGTAATAAAATGTTTATAATAATAATAATAATAATAAAAGTTTGAATAATAATTTTCTATAATGCATAAAAAGTAAGGAAAAAGAAAAAAAAAAAAGGTTTGTAATACAATTGTAGAGAAATTCAGTTGATAGAGAGATTACTTCATGAGAAATACTTTGTTATTTTTTGGCGAAAATAAAATATTAAAATGATAAAAGGTGATTATGATTTGCAGAATTTTTTAAAATTGAATTTTGCAATGATACATCTTATAATTTGATTATATATATATATATATATATCGATTTAGTAAATATTTTATGCATATTAATCTTTAAAGACTTTAGGAATCTTGAAATAAATTGATAGATATTATCGATTTATATCTCTAAAAATTAATCAGTAATATTCTTACATAATACAGGATACAAAGTGTTTTATCATCAAAAGGACTTACTTCTAGTTGCAGAAATGTTTTTAATTGAGTAATTTATACCGCAGGAAAATCCATAAAATCAACTCTGTAAAATTATGAATATAAATTTTTATGGAATCCACAGGTTCCTATAGTCATATGTAGTAAAATAAGTTTGTTGTATTAACATGAAAAACAGAAAAAAAAAAAATCTTAATTTCAAAATTTACGATTTTCAACAAATGCTTTTAGTTTCTAATAAAAGTGGTAAATCCAGTTATTTTATTTTATTTTTATTTTATTTTATTTATTTATTTATTGTTTCAATATTGTATGCTTCGCTTTGTATACAATACCAAAAATGTTAGTTCAAATTTTAAGATAAAATAGTTTGGTTAGCTTTAACAGGAGAAATATGATTATTCTTCGTTATTTCCATATTAGTGCATCAAGATTATTTTACATAATATAAGTATAGGGACCTGAGGACATATAAGAATCTAGATTTTGTAATTTTTACAAAATCAGTTTTGCGGAATTTTCTACGGCATGGCATCATTATTTACTTCATTTAAAACATTTTTAGAATTAGAAATATGTCCTTTATAGGGACGGTTTCAAATATAAAGGTCATTTTAAGATAACATTTTGGATGCACCCTGTATATAATGCAAAATGTGGTTGTATTGTGGGGTTGTAAGGTTGTGGGATTGTAAACATGAATGTATGTCACATCAACGCAAGCCGTGCTAAACGATTTCCTATAGAGTATGAGTCATTTGAGAAATGTGGTTAATGATTTTTCTTAAAGCTTCCATTCAAATTTATCTTTTATAGACCAAATATTGACAATTTTTGAATAAAAAATTCTGAATAAAAAATTAATATATATTAAAATATAGCCTATAAATACCGATTACAATGTTATCTTTATATTAATGCAACAGGGTTTTAAAAATTATATCTGTATATTTCCTTGGTGTTTCTCAAATCATGGAACTTAACAGTGATTTCAATTCGGAAATTTCCCATGCCAATGCTTCATTCATTAGGAAAGCTAATCCATTTTCAGCTTTATGTTATTGACTTTACTTAAAATATAACTTTGATACAAGTAATTTTTCAGAATAAATAATAAGTTCATTAAAAAAAAAAAAAAAAAAAAAAAAAAAGAGGGTAATAATAAATATGCATTTATCTGAGTTACAGATTAGAAAATTTTCTGAATTGATAAATAAATCATGAAATTAAATGTAACATTAGTTCCACATTTTCGATTTTGATATCCGTAAATTTTGATTATTTGTTTATCATTTAATATACCCACTTCCATAATCTTAGAGAAATAGGGATTTCAAAAACAAGGTATTTCATTGACTTAGCAGGTCTAAATTATTCAAAGCATTTCAATTTGCAGTTAACTAAAAGAGTTACACATAGGAAATCTGGGAATTTTTTTCTTTGCAGTTCATGCGTCACATCTATAATTTACTGACGTGTGAAAATAATTAAAACAATTAAAATTTTCCCTTTTCGTTATTTCGTTTATTAATGTATACAATAAATCAAGAAATATAATTTCACTTGTTGATATAATTTATTTCCATTCTTTAACAATAGTCTAGAATAGTGGTCGTCAACCGGTAGTCCGCAGGAAAATTTTGGTGGTCCGTAGAAAAATCTGAACATTATTTGATTTTTTTAAACGTTTTACTTTCAAATCACTTGTTAATATAATTTTACAGCTTTAAAAGTAAGTTCAATAGAATCACAATACCCAAAACTTAGAAACACGGTTTTTATAACTCCTAGATATATTTTAAAGGTGTCGTGTTAGTTGCGACCGTGCTTTTTTCGAACCAAAGGAATATCGTGCGTTTTCCAAACGGAACATTTGTTAACTCCACCTTCGCCCCTTTTCCGAGAAACAGACAATAAACTATACTGGTATCCAGACAGCACAGTCCGCCTCACCTAAACGATTAAAGGGGGGGGGGGGAATTAAAATATTTTATTAAATGAGTTTCAACTTTTTTTTCCCCTTTAACAGACATTCTTAGAAAAAAAAATCTTTTTATGTAAAAAATATTTTAGAGTAAGCGTCAAAATCAAAACACCAAACATTAATATTCAAGCAGTCTCATCATTTTTTTTTAAATTAAAATATATATTTTGAATAATTAAATTAGTTTTCCAATTAGATCTTTTTAATTAAATAATTTTAATTAGCTCCTTATTTCTATGATCAATGATAGTAAAAAATCTTTATGTTTAAGAACATTTTGAAATCGAATTTTTATTTAAACGCCCAAACAATAGTATTAAGCAATCTCAACTAATTTAATTATTAAAAAAATATATTTTAAAGAATCAAATTAATTTTTAATTAAAATGTATTGTTAAAATGATTTTTATATATAATCCTTTATAGAAAAAATTAATTTTATATTAAAAATATCTTCGTGGTGATTGTGTAAGTGTTAAAGCCGATTGATAACGCGAGGGTCCTACGCCTGCTGAAATGCTCTCCGCGTTGGAATGGGAAAACTCTAATGGGTCCTAGCCTGTATTTGCGAAAGTTTCGAAGTAAACCATGAAAAACTCCAAACGGCTTGGTCGATGAATGCGACTTGGGATCGAACCTGACACTTCCATCCTACTAGCATCGAGAACCGCTCGGCTAGTTAAATATATTTTTTAATTGAAAGTCCAAACAATAGTATTAAGCAATCACACCTAATTTAATCGTTAAAAATTATATTTTTAATAAATAAATTATTATTATTATTATTATTTTACTTAGAATATTTCATTAAATACTTTTTTTACTAGGTTTTCTTTATAATCGTTCTTATATATATATATATATATATATTATTATTATTATTATTGTTGTTTTAAGTCAGTTTTTTTTTTTTTTTATTAATACCCGAAACAATAGTATTAAGTAATTTCAACTAATTTATTAGAAATATATTTTTTATTAGTTAAGTTAGTTTTCTAAATTTTTTAGTTAATTTTTTAAAACTTATATTTATTTATTTATTTTATCCTTAATCATTCATAGAAAAAAAAAATGTATATATATACATTAAAAGTATTTAAAAATAGATTTTTCAATTAAAAGTTCAAATAGTTCTATTAAACAAATTAATTTAAGCATTGAAAATTTTCAGTTTTGATAAATAAAGTAGTTTTTATTAATTAAATGTTTGACGTCGGTAAGTGGCGCTCTTATATATAATTTTTTCCCTGTTAGTGGAAAAGCTATATCGCAGTTTTAACAAAATTTAAGTGTCTCATATTTGATAAGCAAAACGGATATTATGGAAAATTATAGGCTTAAGCAGAAATAGAAACAAAATGGTGCAAATAACACGGATATTTTTGCGGGTTATCACTGATTATTTTAATTTTCTGATGGATTATTTTCAATTTTCAGTGCTTTACTAGAAATTATACTTGTGTTCATTTTAAATTAATTTTTTTTCTGAATCACTCATACACACAGCATTAGACTTCTAAATTTTCTGAATGCGCCAGAAGTTAAATGGAATATTTTTGTAATCATTTATCACAAAAATTTGAATTTCATATAAGGCATAGAAATCGCTTTGAATTTCTTACTTGCATTTGGCACTTAGCTATAGAATTGTTCTAAATTTATCATAGTATTCGAATTTTTCAAAAATTTCAAATAGTATATGTAAAAAGTATAACTTCACATTGATTTTAATTATTTAAAAATATACATATTATTATATTTAGTAAATACAGTTTTATATACAGAAATAGACGTTTATCGCGGTAATTTAATCTCTCGTCTCGACTTTTTACTATTTGGAAAATGTGTTCATGATTTCCCTATAATTGTTTTATTATAATCAAAGAATTTTTAAGCACCATTGTTATAATTAAATATGTATTTATCTTATAATAAGATAAGTATTTCTATTGTTTTACCTTAAATAAGTTTATTTAATATTAATAAAATGGGGTTCTCTGATCATTATTCTAGAAATATATTTACATTTTTTAAACAATCATATTAGGTGTCCGCGGGATATTAAATTAACAATTTGGTGGTTTGTGAAGTTGAAAAGGTTGGCGACCGCTGGTTTAGAAGATACTTTGCTAAATTCTGTCAAAGACAGACTTTAGTACGGAGGACTATTAATTTCAATCTGTAAAATATTTATTTTTATTTTTAATTTATATTTTATCTCATTTTTTAACTGTAAAACTGGGCCACGTACTTTTTAAAATAACTGAAAAGAATTAAAATGAAGTGTTTCCACCTAAATTTCATACTTTAGTTAATTTAAAAAAATCTAATTATCATGTCGGAAAACTGTTTGCACCCCTGAATTCAGAATAACATAAAAAATAAAAAATTAAAGATTTTTTTTCTATTAGCTTGATTCACACTAAAAAGTATGAAAAGATTGAAAATCAAGTGTTGCTACCTATATTTCATACTTTAGTTAATTTTAAAAATCTAATAGTTGTGTCGAAAACCTGTTAACACCCTTGGATTCAGAAAAATCGCCCCTTTCATTTGGTACAGAATTGTATTTCTTAAAATGACTGAAATGAATTAAAATAAAGTGTTGCCACCTAAGTTTCATACTTTAATTAATTTTTAAAATTCTAATGGTCGTGTCGAAAAACTGTTTGCAACGCTGGATTCAGAAAAATCGCCCCTTTCATTTGGTACCAAAGTTGTAATGATAGGACTGATATTCTAATTTATTTTCCCCTTTTCCGTTTTTAACCCAGATTCTGCAGAAGATTTATGACAGAGAAAGTAAGCTGAGAAAAAGTTTTAAAAATCGTCCCTTTCATTTGGTACTGAATTTGTAATGAAAGGACTGATATTTCTAATTTATTTTGGTGTTACACAAAACTGGTCTACAAAAACTCCAGATTGAAACTAATAGTCCTCCGTCCTTAAGGGGAAAAAAAAAATCACGATAATTGATTAAGATTGAAATAATAGAGAGTCGTACTACAGTAAAACCTCTCTAAGTTGGACACTTACGGTTCCAAGAAAAAGTGTCCAACTTAGAGAGGTGTCCAACTTATAGGGGTTAGACATAATGTTAATGGATACATTCCGTTCCGAGAAAAAGCGTCCAACTTAGAGGGGTGTCCAACTTATAGGGGTGTCCAACTTGAGAGGTTTCACTTATTATTTCGACTTAAAAAAAAAATTGTTTTCAATATATGATATTTGTTTATAGTTTTGTTTATTTATTTATTTATTTTTAAATCTATTATTTATCTAATACTTGCTATCATTCATAGAATGCAGTTATTTTTAAAACAGGACATCCTAGGTGCTTTTAAAGCTATTGATCCATTGCCAAAAATATGAACTATATTCTTTCTTACAAAACAAGAAAACAATAAAAGACAAAATAACAATTGATCAGTTATTTCAAAGAAAGGAAACACTTCAGAATAAAATTTTGCTTGAGAGTAAAGAAAGAGCTACGCCGATCATTTCCTATCTACTTCACTGAATTTGAAATTCTGTGGGCATATTTGTCGGCGGCCCCTCGCCACAAAAATTCCTCTTCCCAGGGCCAATTAAATTATCTTCTCTTTTGAGGTGCGCGCCCCTTAATCCAAGGCTTTCCAACGCCAGCTGAGTCCCGGCCCACAGTGAACTCCCGGTTACGATAATCCTTGGGACACGGGAAAAGAGAAACTGGAAAAAGGAGCTTGGCGAACGGAGCGAAGACGGACACTGAAAACTTCAGCAAAATCTTATGGAATCAGGAAAAGCCGCCGAAAACTACTTCATATCTGGGGACTGTACTCTGTCTCATATAACTTGTTAATTTCAAAGATTGATTTAAATTAGAGTTTCTAATGTGTAAAGCTGTTCTTAATTCGTATGAGCAAAAGGCAATTTCATTTTTCTTTAAGTAATATTTTGTTACTGATTGTTTTACTCAGCTTAGCATCAAAATTATTCTAGAACTATTCTAGTTCCATTTTAAAGAATGGTCTTAAACTAAGCTGAAAAAAAGGTTTAAAACTCCAGTTAATTGTTATGAATCAGTAAAAGCTGCTAAAAACTTACTTCATATCGGGGACTTGTGTTCTAATTTTACATAACTCGCTAATTTTGATTAATTTAAATTTTATTATTGTTCTAAATGTGGAAAGCTATTAAATGGGTTTTTATTTGCATGCGCAAAATCTGGTATTTTATTTATTTACTTTGTTAATCATTTGATGCACAAATTAATTATACTCATTTAATATCGGCCGCCCCCCCCCCCCCCAAAAAAAAAAAAAAAAAAAAAAAAAAGTGATGAATCTGAGCAGTTAAGAATAAAAAATTGGTGGTTTGTGCTATTATACAACAGTGTTTCAAGAGTTAAAGCATTTTATTCAGTTTTGTGTCAATATATAAATCACTTAAATTGTTTTTAAATGAAGCTGTAGAAAGCTCACAATTTCAGCAAAATTCTAGGAAAAGTTGGCGGAAACTATTTTATATCCTAAAACTGCTGTATGTAATTTATTAATATTAATATTAATTTAAATTTAAGTAGAGTTTTCAATGTGAAGCGGAATTTGTATTTAAATCATATTTTTTCTAAATGTATGTTATTGAACTTAGTATTAGAATAATTGCGCTAAAATTCAATTTTCGTTTTTAACGATTTTTATAAATCAAAATGAGACACAATCATGTGATAATTGATTTATTCACGTATACATCATTAAAAACTAGATTTTTGTCACCATGCGCTGTTTATCTGCTTTTTCACTTACAATATGCTTATAATGCGATAATAGAGATTTCTATTTAAATAATAATAATAATAGTAATAATAAAGCATTGTTAATATCATCATGTCAAAAATCTTAAATGTTAAAAACTTTAAAATCATATTTCTTTTTCAAAATTTCTCCCGTTTTTACTTCCAATTATATAATAAACAATTTTATTTAAAAAGCTTCCATCAAAAACGCCGTAAAAGGTATCTGAACATTACATGACAAAGGGAAAAAAATGTGTGACTAGTATAATATATATCTTACCCATTAAGAAATTTCTGCATGTAGTTTGAATTATTTTGCATAGCCAAGAGAAAATTTAGAATTCAGATATTAAAAAAAATCTGTGTAATTTCTGCAAAGTTTTAAAACAATATAATCTAGAGTATAAATTTTAAAATATCTTCAGATTTCTTTTCTTTCTTTAATATTTTATCCATTTTCAGTGCTTTATTATAAAATTTTGGGAAATTTTAGATTGCAAAACGTAATAGCTTAAGGATGCTACTGTTGAGTTATAATACACTGTATAATAAAATCCTGTTATATTACGTCTTGCAGAAAAGTTATCAGAAAATATCCGTATGCTATGGAAAATATACGTTGACAGAAAGTTTTCGTAAAGAATAATACAGAAAATATTTGTAAATAAAGGATGTTTCCATAGGACACACTATTAATAAATAAATAAATAAATAAAAATAAAAAACCTCATTAAATTGAATTCTTTAGCTCGACTAGCCAAGATTGAATGACAGTCCACTGGTTCATAGACGACAATCTTACCTCTTTGCCACAAAACCATATTTTATAATACTATACTTGGCACTACAAAATCCTGCTTTGATACAAGTTTTCTATAATCAAAAAAGATAAAATAATGTACCAATCAGAAATTACACATTTTTATCTACCGTAATTTCTGGTAGATACCCCGCAGGTTATATAATCCAGTTTTGCACCAGAAATTTCAATTGATAAATAAATTTATATTTGTACGAGTTCTGCCTTCGAAAAAGTATTGATATCTCTATTAAATAAAATTTCTGGTGGAGAAAATACACATCTTATCTGCGGGTTATCTACCAGATATTACGGTAATTACAGAAAAAATGCACCTTTTGACAGATGAAGATGTAATTTTACAAAAAAAAAAAAAAAAAAAAAAAAGTCTGCAGTTTTAAAAACAGAAATTTTTTTACGACTTTCTGTTTTTAACAGAATATTTTTACAGTGTAGGCACAAATGTAGAATTTTAGGGTTAAGTTTAAAACCAGTTGACAGCACGTGGGTCCTAGGAAAAAAAAGTCTGCAGTTTTAAAAACAGAAATTTTTTACAGGTAAATTACAAAAAAAAAATTTGATATTTAACAGAATTTTTTTACAATGTTGACACAGATACAGAATTTTGGGGTTGGGGTTAAGGCCAATTGACAGTACGGGGATTCTAAACCTGGGTCACAAATATAGGAAAAGGAAAATAAGAAAATAGATTCCTCATATTTAATCTTCTAAAGAATAAAATTGAAATTTCACTGTTAAAGTAAACCATGCAAAATCTATATTTTATAATTCTCTTTTGTTTGTTCGTTTAAAATATTTATTTATTTATTTTTCTTCTTCTTCTTCTTCTTTATTGTTATTTTTTCTGTTTATATGCATAATTATTTAATTTTTATTTACATATCTTATAATTGCTACATTGTATTGCGCATGTAATAAGATTAAATTTTGATTAAATTCTGATTAAATTTTGAATTTTTAACCTTTTCATAATCTGTCCTTTTCCAGCATACGTATATATAAAAGAAAGAAAGACAGAAACGAAAAAAAAAAAAAGAAAAGAAAGAAAGAAAAAAGAAAAATCTTAGATGGGATGGACTGCTTTTTTTTTTTTTTTTTTTTTTTTTTTTAAGTTATCTTCTGTGTAGCATAAAATTTTATTTTCTTTAGACATTTAATGTTATGATTTTTTAAGGTGAAAATCGTCTGTATTCATCATGAAAAATAATTTTGATAAATATTAATTTTAGTTAGTAATATCGAAGAAAATTTTGTCGTGGTAACAACATATAGTTTAATTTAGATTTAGTAGAAATAAATTTAAAAACTAACTTTTTTCATCCTGTGATATATATTGTAAAAATATTCATCATAACCAGGTAAATAAAAAAAAATTACTATTATTATTTCCTAAATGTAGAAAAAATGCAGAACTTATTATTTTTATTATAAGCAGTTTTTCAGTGTGCCATTTTTTAAATATATTGATTTAATAATTATTTCAGAATTTGCAATAATGAGGAAAAAGATAGGGGGGGGGGGAATCATACTAGGGACTGTTAGGGGGTAGAGCGATTCTTCTACATGTACATAATTTTTTTTTCCTAGTTTACAACTATGTTGCTGGCAGCTACCTTAGCTTGGTGAAACACGCAAAATAACAATTAGATTTACTATTTTGTTTTCCAATAAAACCAATTTTAAATCAAAACGACGACAGGAAAGAATAGGACACACAATTCACCGACAACTGTAGCACATGACAAAATTTAATGAAGACAGAAACACAATGTTTACAGAGTACATGCATCACATTTTAAATAAAAACATTAACAGTGCTGTCAAAGCGGCACTACATTTTATACTTTAAAACATTTCAAAAGAAATAAACACGCAGACGAAACTGTGCGATCCTTTCTGAAAGAGAGACTGCTACAGACTTACAAAGTTTATTACTAAATCTCATTGGATGCGAGGTCACGTGGTTTTAGATGACGAACGCTACTACTTAAGCGTTTCGTCATGGGCCTTCGCTGGGAAAACAACCTAACAGGGTGATCTGATCTAGGAGATGTGGTTTTGTGTATTACATCCTCCCCCTCTGTTTCCGATGTACGTACAGTACTGGAAAAAGCAGTACTTTTCTTAGGTCTTCCTCTTTTTCTTAGAGGAGCAACTGGAGAGGTCTCAACTTCTGTGAAGGGTTTTAGGGCAGAATCATGTTAGGTTCCAATTGGTGAGTCAAGGTTGTCCAATGTAGCAACTTCATATAATACTGGAGATCTCTGTGTTATCACATAAGGTCCGTCATGTTTTGGCATGAATTTCGATTTTTTTCTTTTTGGGGACTTTTCTGATAGGGGGTAACATAACCCAAACCCTTTGACCAGAAATAAAATACAGCTTTCTACGGTTTTTGTCATAACAGGTTTTATTCTGATCTTGTTTCATTTCCACGCGTTCCTTTACAGTTTTTGTGATTGTGGCCAAATGTTTTAAATACGACGTGATCTCTGGAACGAAGTTGCCACTGTCCAGCACCGCCTTTAGGTCAAATATGACATCATCAATTGTTCATTATTCACGTCCAAATGCCAGGAATGCCGCAGTATGTCAAGTGGTATCTGACTTGGACGAATTTAAGGCAAAACGAATACTTGGTAATTTTTCTGGCCAAGAGTCGTGAGCATCACCAACTAGGATAGCGGGACGGGGTTTAAATTCTTTATTTTTCCTCACGACTGGATTAGCTTATGGATGGTAAACCGGAGTGAATATTTGGTCTATGTCCAGAGTACAACAGACTTGTTGAAGTACTGAACTGGTAAATTGTGGACAATTGTCGCTAATAAATTTTCTTGGAATTCCGTATCTCAAAAAAAAAAAAATTTTTTTTTCAATTAACTTTGTTTCACACTCTCGTGCGGTGGCTAAAACTAAAGGCAACAATTCCACTCATTTAGTGGCACAATCTTCCCCAATAAAGATCCATTTATGTCCTTCTTTACTTTCTGGTAGAGACCAAACAAATCTATATAGAGAGTTTCGAAGCGCTGAGCATATGCCGGAGTCCGCAAGAGTCCAGCAGACTTCTGATTTGTTGCTTTGAAACGGCAACACTCAGGACATTTCTTTACATAGTTTTCAATGTAAGATTTCATGCCTTTCCAATAGTAACGCTGTGAGATACGTTGATAAGTTCTTTTTTCAACAAAATGGCTTGCAGTTGGAAAATCATAATGTAGTTTCATGATATCCTCTCTTTCCTGGGCTAGTATCACAAGTTGGGCTTCTTCAGCATCTTATTCTGGAGCATATCTGTACAATATCCCTTGGTTCATCAGATAACCTTTATCTGTCCTATTTACAAAATCTTCATCCCTCTGGTTGTTTCAAAACAATCAATTATTTTCTTTAAATTTTCATCCTTCAGCTGAGCTTCACGGATTCTATTAGGGCTTCTAGATGGCATGTTCACACTTACAAAATGACAGACTTTTCTATTATTTACTTCAGTATCAGAGATTAGGCGAGACAGCATATCTGCTACTATATTTGACATCCCACAAATGTAATCAATCTTTAGATTGTACGACTGAACTTTCAAAGACCACCGGGCTAATCTTCCAGACAGTGACTCAAGATTCATCAACCACTTCAACGGTTGATGGTCAGTAGCTACTTTGATTTCTTGACATTCTACATGCCGCAAAACTTCTCAAGAGCCCCCACGACAGCTAGCGATTCCCTTTCTGTGGTTGAATAATTTCGTTCACTCGGTGTAAGAAGTCGACTGGAGTATTCAATAGGGTGTTCGGTTATCTTAGCTTCTCCTTGCAAAAGCACTGCACCCAAGGCATAGTTGCTTGCATCAGTTCTTAAGATAAAAGATTTCGTGCAGTCAGCTTGTTTCAATATAGGATGCATTACAAATCTTTTTGTTGAGAGTTTCAAAAGAAGTTTGCTCTGTGTCTCCCCAATTACAGATTGTTTTCTTTTGTAAGGTTACTGAGTGGCCGAGCAATATCTGCAAAGTTTGGGATGAAACGCTGATACCAAGAGCAAGATTGTAAAAATGATTTCACTTGGTTAACAGTTTTAGGTGGCGATATACTGGTTATAGCTTTCACTTTAGCAGGATCAACTTCTAATCCTTTTGGCGTTATCCAATGTCCTAAGTATTTTACTTTTTCACATGAAAATTGACATTTTCTCCCGTTTTGCATTCAGATTAAATTCTAGGAGTCTTTCAAATACTGATCTAAGGTTTGTAATATGGTACTCAAATGCATCTGATAAAATTATTATGTCGTCCATGTACGACAATGCTAGGATGTTCTTTAATCCTCTTCTAAAACGGTCAATCAGTCTTTGAAAAGTGACCGGGGCATTCCTGAGGCCGAAGGGCATCTTCAAATAACGAAAAGTTCCATATAAACATATAAAAGCAGTTTTATCTTGGTCTGGCGGAAACACTCCAACTTGGTGGTAACCATACCTAAGGTCTAAAGTTGACATGTAAGGGGTATGCTAAGCTTCATGTAACAATTCATCCATTAATCGTAATGGGTACAGTAATAGAATTAAGCTTCCTACAGTCAATGCATAATGTCATGTTACCATCAGGTTTAGGCACCAAGATCACGGGAGAGGCGTAGGGTGATTTACATTCTTGTATGACTCCTTGAGCCAATAGATTGTCCAGTTCCTTCTTAAGAACTTCCTTTTTTGCAGGCGTCATCCTGTACGGTGGAGAGGCAACCAGTGTATGATTCCCTGTATCGATGTGGTGTTCCGTATAAGGTTTAACTTCTCCCCTTGGATTGAAATACTTCTCCTATTTTCGAAGTAAATTATTCATTTGGTTTCTCTGGTCAGACGTCAAGGGTTTATACCCTCATCTTCACGTGAATAATATGAATTTACTCCAACCTTTGCTATTGGTAAGTGATCAGTTACTTCACCATCCTATATAAGGAAGTAGTTCTTCTTAAGTTGATCACCAAAATACCAAGACTTGGTAGACAAGGCTAAAACTATATTAGCTTGTCTCAAAAAGTTCATACCCATAATGCCCTGTTTTCTCTAGCTTCTGGTAGTACTATGAACTCAGTGTTGAAAGTTCTACCCTCAATGGTTACGAGCAGAACAGTCGATAAAGTTTCAACAGAGTGGGCTACTCCATCAGCCAAAGTAACGCTGAGTTAATGAAAACCTCGTCGGTAAACATAGGGGAGGATCTAATAATCTCGCGTAACTTAGCAATTCGCATTGTTGGTTGCACATCCAATTCCAATTCAAGTGCAACCTGATATAAAACATCCTTATCTATTTCTGACATTTTATTATTATTATTATTATTATTAAAACTTACTAAAACCCCAAAAGACAACTCAAAAACAACTAGCAGGATTATTTTTTGAAAAAGAAGACGCTCACACCCATGAAACTTATGTACATAATTTTCAAAGTAAAGAAAGTATATAAATATCCCCCATCTTCAAACAACTCTTACTAAATATTAAAATAACGCATAATATTCAGGTTTTTCAAAAAGAAAATATTAACATATCCCTTAATTTTTTTTTTTTTTTTTTTTTTTTTTTTTTTTATTAAGAATTAATCCACATAGCATTTATATCAATAAAATTATTCGAACTTCTCGTGATAAAACAAAATAAATTATAATAATGAAAAATATTTATCAGCATAAAATTTTTTCAGACTGTCAAGCAAAATTAATTTTTTTCAGAAATATTTTCCCTTAAAAATACTATAAATCAAATAAAACATAAAAAAGAACGAAGTAATTTGTTCGCATATTCTCAAAAAGAACATTTTTCTATTGTGTAGAAGGTATCAATATTCATAACGTTTAAATATCGAATCACCAAAATTATATTCCAATTTAACATTATTCACCTATGAAAATAACATAACTCAAATAAAAGCATTTTAAGAGAATATATCTTTATGTTCCCAAAAACGAAACATGACAAAATAAAAATAAAATTTCAAAATACCTTTGTTTTATTAATTATATATATTTCACCACTTACAAATCAAATATTTCCAAACACAACAAATTTCCGAACCATACTTGTTCTCAATATAAATGTACCATTTAAAGAATAAATCAAAGTACTTATCTTAAGAACAACTCATTTATAATCATTTCTTATTGTACTGAAAAATTTTAATACTTTATTCGTATATGGAATAAACTGTAAATTAAATATTTAAAATAAAAATAAGAACAAAATTAAATTTTTTAAAGAAACATGAGTAAATGATTTAATATAGAAAAACAAAACTACCAATTTTGAGAGCATAATATTTCATATTGTATCATACCTTAATAAAACCAAAAATATTACGTATGAATGTAAATATTAAATTGTAAATTTAAATATTCAAAAGAAAAAATAATCTGGTGTGTCACTCACATGACTTTCTCTTACTCTAAAAATTAATATAATAAATACAAATTGGAGATTAATGGATAAGGTAACGAGTACTGTTATGTAAACCTATGTTAAAACAACTCAAATTAGGCTTCAGAACAGTTTTATTTCACAAATAATTCTATGTAAGGGGGGCTACCACACCATCACATAGAACTGTTGAAAGGGTTGTGGAATAGAATTGTTAGGGGCAGAATTGTTGGAGTCATTGATTTGTTAGGGAGCCCCCCTCAACCCTCCTGTTTCATTATTGTACATACATTTATATAGAATTCAAATCTGTTATTAAATTCAAAAGTTCATTTAAAAATATTCAGACAAACTTTTCTAGTAACAAACGTATTAACTTCAAAATACAACATTTGTATCGCCTGAAATTATTTGATTCTTATTTACTCTAAGAGACACAGACAAAGATCAAACGTTAAAAACTTGACTTCGGTATTCAGGAAGCCCCAAAACGTGTAAATATACAAAAAAGCAAGTGATGAATATTTAGCTTAAAAAAATACAATATTTACCATAATGCTCTGAGGAATTAATTTCAATTCCTGAGCAGATTTCCTGGATATGGTAAAATATTAAGCACTTCCACTAACATTATAAAAGAATGTTATGGCTTAAATATTGGCAACCCTGTTTATCTTCTGAAAGTTATGTACTTATCACATGGATCACATGGTGCACATAAATATGATCCTATAATTATAACACTTGGCGCAAACTGAAGTACACTTCCATCAAGTTTTCAAGTATTATCGCACTATAATCTAGTTCTTTTGTGTAGCCCTGTAAACAAACAGTGAATGATTTCTATACCATAGTCTACATGAAACATGTTTGTATGCATATAAAATACTAGCTGACCCGTCCGGCTTCACACGGATGAACAAATTTCAGCTAAAAATGGATTGATATAGAAAAAAAAATCAACAAATATATTAGTTTATGTGTTTGTGAGGCAATATTAATAACTGTTTATAAAATTGTGACTTTTTTTAGGCATATTCTAAAGAAAAGATCCTAAAAAGAAGGAACTTCGAAATATAAAAAAATTTAAATTATAGGAATTAAAAATTAATGTGTAGGTAAATAGATAAGATACAGCATTGTTAAAGGACCTCCATGACGACATTTTACTTATTTATATATTAATTCTTATGTTTATTTTTATTGCTATTTATAACTTTTACTTATTTTTTTTTCCATTTTCGTGATGTACTAAGATGACTATCTCTATTACGTAACTAAAGCCAATGGCGCGGAACGTTTGAGCTATTTCAGTGCTAAATTTCCAATTTCGAAAAGGTATCTATATTAATAGAAGAAATAATTTGCCTGTCTGTGTTTGACGTACAGTGCAAACTATGGCACGTTTAGTTTAGAATATTTCTTCTATAAAAAGAAATGCGTGCATATTTGCAACATATATTTTCGATATTCCTATTAGAGCTTTTAAAAAATTACGTTTCATGCACTTTTTCTCATTTTTTGTTTAAATATTATTTATTTAAATTAAATTTTCAAGCTGATGATAATAAAATTAATGTTGATGATTTTTACTTAATGTTTATTTATTTATTCATTTATTTTTTACATAAAAATAAACATTTCTTTACTCATTCGAATAAAAAGTATTGAAAAATGAAACCTATAAAATGATTTATTTTTTATTATTTTTTAAATATAAAACTAACGTCATTGTTCGATTCCCACCATCCAGTCATATTCGATTCTTAACATAATCGAACTCCGCACTCAATGACACTTTCGATTTAACTGTTTTCATCTCAACTTTACTTTTTTCTGTTCAACAGGTACGAACATCTCAACTCTACTCGAACAGAAACCAAAAATAACAGTTTATTCTTTTTCATCCGCACGGTAGCTTGCATGCTATCTTTCACATTATTATCTTTCGCATTATTTTCGCATTGTTACTTCACATTATATTGCTTATTATTTATTCGCAATGATTTATCGCACCTCATGTTTTCCACGCATATTTACATCTGTGTATTGTATGTTTAATATAGTTTTGGTTTGTGAATGAAAGAACGAGTATTTATTATTATCTTCACATCACGTCAAATAACATTTTTTGGAGGCACCGGCGAGATGTTCTGTGTGAATTTTGGCTAGCTTACAAATTTGGATATCCAAGCGCAGCTATTAAGGAATAAAACAGATAAGTACTTATTTTCCTATTTTACAAGTTTGACTTTGGTTTTTCGCATTACTCCATTACGTAGTAATGGCAAACAAAAAGAACAATGAAGATGACAGTAATGAAACTGTCGCTTTAGAAGATGCTGAAAAATAGCAAAACATTATCGAGGCAGAGCGAAATCTGCGCTAACTAGAATTATGAATTTCATAAATAATGAAAATCAAATTTTTCAAAAACATGATCTCTTAAATAAACTTGAAAAGATTGAAATTATTTATTCTGATTTTGATAAAGCCGATTCTGAATTACCTGATGAAATTTCAGAAATATAAGAATTTGAATTAAAATATTATGAAACCAAAGCCAAGCTTCAACAAAAACTTGAAAATTTATCTGTAAACTTGCAATCAAATGTTTTAAATTTTCAAAATCCTACCATTAATACAAATGCTATATCTAGTAATTTTCGTTTACCAAAATTAAATGTTTGCCCGTTTAGCAGTAATTATAAAGATTGGATGTCTTTTAAGGATTTGTATATATCATTAGTTCACGAGAATGTTAATCTGTGTAATGTACAAAAATTCCAATACCTAAAGGGCTTATTAAAAGATGAACCGGCTTCTTTTATTAAACACATTCCAATATCTGAGAATAGTTATCTAGAAGCCTGGGAAAAATTACTTACTAGATTTCTGCACTTATTGAAACCTTTATGGATCAACCAACTGTAATTCATTCTAATGCATATAACTTACGTAAGATAGCAGATACTTCGGATGAAGTAATAAGGGGATTAAAGACTATTGACACTAAAGCTACTGAAAGAGATGTATGGTTAATTTATATTTTATTACAAAAACTTGACCATAAATCACGTGAAGAATGGGCACAATATTCTGCAAAAATTGATTTTCCTACTTTAGAGATCTTTTTACAATTTATTAATGATAAATGTGCATCTATGGAATTATGTAATGAAAATGAGAGTAAAGAGAATGAGTATAAACAAAATAAGGATAAACAATTTAAGTTATCTAAGTTTCATTCTAACTTTAATTACAAATGCATTTTATGTAAAAACAATAATCATTTCTTGTTCAAATGCTTTAAATTTAAAGAACTCCCTGTTAAGGATAGAAAACAATTTGTTAGAAAGAACTCATTGTGCAGCAACTGTTTATCTAATAAACACTCTATCGCTCAATGTAATTCCACTTATACTTGCCATTTTTGTAATGCAAAACATCACTCTAGTATATGCGATAATAATTTAAAAACTTATACCGCTTCGGCTTCATCTGCTGGTAATAATTTAGAAAATTCTGAGAATCATACAGAGCCATCTGGCATATCTCAATTGCAAACAAGTACTCATAACCATTCTATACAAACATCTTTCGCTTTACTTCCTACAGCTAGCGCTTATATTTATGATTCAATGGGTCAGAGACATGTGCTAAAATTTTTATGCGATTCGGGCTCTGAAAGTTCTTTTATAACTGAATCATGTATGAGTATTTTAGGTTATGAGAGAAAAAATGCAAGATTTCCTGTCAAAGGATTGGCAAATTCAAAGATTGCAATAACTAAAGGTTATACAGACATTAATTTAATTTCCATTCACGATTCCGATGTAAAGTTATCCATGCGAGTTTTTATATTAGATAAATTAACAGCTCCATTGCCATCAGAGAAAATAAACAAGGAACATTTTTCGCATTTAAAAAATATGCAACTGGCCGATCCCAAATTTGAAATTCCAAGTAAAATTGATATGATTTTGGGATCTGATTATTTTTTTTCTATTTTACTTCCTGGTCAAACAATTTGTACTGAGAATGGTTTAATTGCTCAAAATTCAATTTTTGGTTTTCTCGTATCCGGAAAATTACCTGAATCTCAGACAAAATCTAATTCGATTTCAAATTTACATATTTACGAAACTAATATTGATAGTGAGTTAAAACGTTTTTGGGAATTAGAAGAAGTTTTTAATCCAAGTGAGAAGTTACTTTCACCCGAGGAACAGTTTGTGGAGTCACATTTTCAGGAAAATTATTCAATTAATCCAGAAGTCCGTTTTGTGGTAAAACTACCATTTTATAATGGTAAATCTGAATTATGTAATACAAGACCCGCTGCACTTTCCCGATTATATGTAATGGAGAGGAAATTTTCTGAAAATCCGGAATTCGAACAACAATATAAGGATTTTTTATATGAATACGAACAATTAGGACACATGGAGGTAATTACTCAGAATTCACTAAATATTTCTCAAAGGGAACAATATTTCCTACCTCATCACGCAGTTATTAAACCTTCTAGCACTACCACTAAATTAAGAGTCGTTTTTGACGGTTCCTGTAAAATTTCTGATGGTAAATCATTAAATTCAGTTTTAGGTGTTGGCCCTAAATTACAACGAGACATTTTTGAGATCTTACTTAATTTTCGATTACCGGAGATAGTTTTTTCTGCAGACGTGGAGAAAATGTGCCGCCAGATTTTAAGTTCTGAGGACGATCAAAATTATCAAAAAATCCTTTGGAGATACAACCCCAATGAAGAAATAAAGGAATATAAATTGAAGACTGTTACATATGGCCTTGCTCCAGCATCCTTTTTGGCCACTAGGTGCATTAAGCAAATCGCTCTAGATTATAATCAAAATACGCACGTCTCGCGCACTTTGTTAAAAGATATATATATGGATGACTTGATATCTGGTTCAAACTCAGTTAATAGCGCAATATCAATTGCTAAGGAAACTGCTGATGTTTTGGAAGAACATGGGTTTCATTTGAGAAAGTGGAATTCCAATTCGAATGAATTCCTTACGGAATTTCGAGAAAATTGCATCACAGATACAGACTTTAAAATAATACCAAACAACAACGAAAGTTTTAAAATTCTAGGGCTTTACTGGAACTCTTTAGCAGATACATTTATTTTCAAAACCGCACTTACTCTCAAACCACCACTAACAAAAAGACGCATTTTGTCTGAATCCGCACGCATTTTTGATCCTCTAGGGTTAATTTCACCTTGTACAGTAGTGTTAAAAATATTTTATCAAAAGCTATGGTTAACAAAAGGAGACTGGGATTCTCCTATTCCGCAACAATTTGAAGAGGAGCTCATTAAATATGAGAATTCATTCAATAAAATTAGCCAATTTTCTGTTCCTAGATGCGTCACGCTTTCATCCGATAGTACATTTGAATTACATGGTTTCAGCGATGCGTCAACACATGCTTACGCCGCTGCAATCTATTGTCGACAGACTCATGATAACAAATCAAAAGTCTCACACTTAGTTGCCAAAACTAAAGTAGCTCCTATCAAGCAAATTTCCGTTCCCAAATTGGAACTTTGTGGTGCTTATTTATTATCTAAGTTATTTTGTTCAGTCATAAAAATATTAGAAAATTATAATTTTGATATTTACGCATGGACAGATTCAACAGTTGTTCTTTCTTGGTTATCCGTACATCCACGTAAGTGGAAAACTTTTGTTGCAAATAGAACGTCCCAAATATTAGATGTTCTTCCCACAAAACATTGGAGACACGTTCCATCTAAAGAAAACCCCGCTGATATCGCTTCTCGGGGCATCGATCCTAAAAGTTTACCTGAATGCAACTTGTGGTGGAATGGCCCAAGTTGGCTACTTTTGGATCCTACACATTGGCCAAATGATGCGCCTAAGTCTAAGGAAATCGAGTATCAAATTTCGGCTGAAAAGAAAGCTGATCCCATTTTATCTTACCATATTGATACATCTAATGATCTTTATGATCATCTATTCAATAAATTTTCTTCATTTTTTAAAATCAAACGCATTCTGGCATATTGCATAAGATTCATAAATAACTGCAAATCAGCAAGTAAAGTTCATGTCTCAACAAATGATTCTTGTTTCCCTCTTACATGTAGGGAAACTAAACACGCCGACGAGAACATCATTCGATGGGTACAAAATAAATACTTTCATGAAGACTTAAGATGCATCAAGAATCAAAACATTTTGTCTAGAAAAAGTCCTTTACACTCTCTACATCCATTCATTGACCAAAACGGTCTGTTACTGGTGGGAGGTCGCTTACAAAATGCTCAATTATCATTTAACGAAAAGCATCCGGTAATATTGCCGTCTAAACACAAATTGAGCGACCTTATTATACAAGAGAAACATATTGCACACTTATGTTCTATTAATGTTCTCACCCCATCACATTTTCTTACAGGTGATGTCATGCTTTCACCTGCAGATGAACCATTATCCTGTAGCAGGAATCTCAAGAACCGATGGCAACATCCTGCAACAAATATCAAGGAAGGAGAATTGGTGGTTATTATAGACAACAGCTGCTCACCTTTATCCTGGCCAATTGGTCGAATTACAAAGGTTCACACCGGTAGCGACGGACTGGTCAGAGTAGTATCTATAAGAGCTAAAGACTCTGTTTTTAAAAGAACTGTTAACAAAATTGCTGATCTTCCTTTATATCAGGACTAGCGCCCTGATAGGGTGAGAGTCATGTTCGATTCCCACCATCCAGTCATATTCGATTCTTAACATAATCGAACTCCGCACTCAATGACACTTTCGATTTAACTGTTTTCATCTCAACTTTACTTTTTTCTGTTCAACAGGTACGAACATCTCAACTCTACTCGAACAGAAACCGAAAAGAACAGTTTATTCTTTTTCATCCGCACGGTAGCTTGCATGCTATCTTTCACATTATTATCTTTCGCATTATTTTCGTATTGTTACTTCACATTATATTGCTTATTATTTATTCGCAATGATTTATCGCACCTCGTGTTTTCCACGCATATTTACATCTGTGTATTGTATGTTTAATATAGTTTTGGTTTGTGAATGAAAGAACGAGTATTTATTATTATCTTCACATCACGTCAAATAACAGTCATAATAGTTTTAATTATTATTATTATTATCATCATTTATTTGTTCTTAAAATATTAATTTTTATTAAATAAATAGCTTATGTGTTTTTTATTTTCTTAAATTTAACATCCGCAAAGCAATATGGTTACTGTTTTAGTAATAATGGTTCTCCATAGTGATCATTAATATTTTTTGTGATTTTGGCGATGAATTTAAAAGGTTATCGCAATAGCGTAAAGACATTGGCGTGATACGTCCTAGCTATCGCGGTGCCAAATTTTAAATATCGCCAAGGAAGTTCTATACAAAAGCAGATTTCCAATGCGAATACATATTTAATTTATTTTAAATAAACTATGTTTCTAATCAGTATAATGAAACTCGAATAATCAAATGCCATTTGCATTTCCATAACGGCTGTATATTGCGCTACTTGCCATAATTGTTAATTGCTGATAATGTTCGCTAAATAAATTTAAACTTTCATTTTTTCAGTTAAATCATTGAAATAGCGGAGCGAAGCGGCAATAAAATTTAATAAGTAAAGTCTCATTGATTTCACAATGGAACACCAGTATTTTAAAGAGAGAGCTTGTCAGCCATTTTTAATTCACTCGTTAATCAGTAAAACTCGCTGGTTCAAACATTCAATGTTAATTGCGGTCGCAGCTACCAAATGTTCACTGGTTTAACCATGTATGTGAATGATCAAATGCGCAAAATTTCGTGAATGTCACATAACTGAAAATCAGCGGCGAGAAATAATATACATTTTAACGATTGTTTGTCTTATATTAGATATCTGTCGTATTTGGCGATATCTTATTTGGAGGTTAAAATGTAATGCAAACATATATGCATTCCAAATGTATATTTTTGTAATACATATTGTACAAAATATTGTTTCATATTATCGATTGCTGTCTTAACGGACGTTATTAAAATAACCATGATTTTGATAGGAATTAAATAACTTTTTTTTTTTTTTTTTTTTTTTAATCGGCAGGGACATTATCAAATCTGCTCCCATTAGTTTCTTTAAAAAATATATAATAAACAGAATTTAAAAGCAAATAGTGAAAAAAAAAATGCAACTCTGGCTTTAATTTTCTTCTGTTGAATGTTGAACATTAACTATAAAGTATATTTTTTAAATATGTTTAAGCATTAACACTTAAACTGGTGATCAAATTATAACTGTGAAATTTTAAATAAATTATATTCATTAGAGAAATAATGTAGAGCTCATACATTTCAGGGAAATTAATTTTGAAATACTCATTTACAAAAACACGCGAGAGCGAAATATTGAAAAGAATGATTTTACTATGATATTTTGCCGGCTTTATATATATATATATATATATATATATATATGTATATATATATATATATTCAACTATTATATATGTATTCAACTATTTAATGGTTATTAAAAAGTTTTCGGAAAGGTTGAGATATCTATCATTCTTGGCGAAAGAAAAAAGAAATAAAATAATAATAATAATAATAATAATAATTGCCAGGTTATCTCGCGAATACATTTAATTTCTTCCAAAATTGATGGTTATTTTAATAATGTATATTAAGGGAGCAATCAATAATATGAAACAATATTAGTACAATTAATACTACAAAAATATAGATCTGCTATTTAATACGAAAATATACATCAAACGAAAATATACGGATTTTCATATTACGTTTTCAATCGCCAAATGCAAAAATCGCCAAGGACAACAGATATCAAATCTATGCTTTTTTTTTTTTTTTTTTTTGTAATTAAAATATTGAAAATTTGAATTAAAAATTTATTTTACCAAAATTTATTATAGTCTGTAGCACTTAGAGACAGTGTATATAGATTAAACATGTTTCTAATCAACATAATGAAACACAAATAATTAAATGTTATTTGCATTTCACTAATGGCTGTATGCGCTGTATATATTGCGCTACTCGCCATAACTGTTTGTTGCTGAAAATGGTCGCCAAATAAATTTAAACTTCTCAATTATTCAATCATTCAATTAAAAAAAAAAAAAAACATTTAAATATAGGGACTGGAGAAGCAGGCAATAAAATTCAATGAGTAAAGTCTCCTTGATTCCTTAATGGAACATGATTCAAAGAGTTAGCCTATCAGAGATTTTTAATTCAATGGTTCATCAGAGAAACTCACTGGTTCAAACGTTTAATGTTAATTGAGGTCTCAGCCACAAAATATTCACTGGCTTAACCATGTGTGTAAATCCCCAAATGCGCTAAATTACGTGACAATCATATAACTGAAAAAAAGTAGAATTATGTTTAAGCGTTAGCACTTATGATGTCGACAAATACTTTTAAATAAATTATTATAATCAATAGAAAAAGGAAACAGAATTGCTTACACTTCTGGAAAATTATTTTTGAATTATTAATTTTTAGAAATGCTCGAGAGGGAAATATTAAAGAAATGATTTTCACTGCACCAGCAATATTCACTTGCTTGACGGCTGTTATGAAGTTTTCGGAACAGATTTGATATCTCGTCTTTGGAGAAAAAAATATCGCTTACTTATCTTGCGCAGTATTAATTTCCCTTCAAAAATCGTGGTTATACGCAAGCGAAGTGTGACGTCACTAACCATCTGTGGGGCCAAGAAAAAGTTTTCCTATGTTAACCGTCCTTTGGAATTTTAGTAAAAAAATATTAAAAATCAAGGAAAATTTTTCCCGATTTTAATCCCCATATTTAGGTCTTATAGATATGTATTAGTTATTGTGTGCATGCGTTAGATTAAGTTATTTTGCTGTCAAATTGATAAAATTTCAAAATTCGGACATTCTTGGCGTCCGAGTTACTTGTTTTGTGTTTGGCGATCAAAAACGTAATACAAAAGTATACATACCAGATGTATATTTTCGTAGTATGTATTGTACGAAATATCTTTTCATATTATTAATACTCTCTTAATATACGCTGTTAAAATAACCATGATTTTTGAAAATAATTAAATATATTCGCTAGATAAATCGGAGATCATTTTATCTCCTCCAAGGTTGACATTTCAAATCTATTCCGCTGCAGCATATTAGTATCTTATATTAGATACTTTATTTAGACATTTGAAAACAAATTTGACTTCAAATTATTATAGAATATTTATCATTTTCATTTTAATCAGAATATTAGTTGGATATTTATTGTGCTAATATCACCTTTGAATTGAAATGCTTATGTTTACATTCGAAAATAGAAGTTCGCCATTTTTTTTTTCTACAGTTTTGAAATTTAAAATAAATATTTTGTCAATTTGACAGCAAAACAATTTAATCTAACACATACCCAAAATAACTAATACATATCTATACCTAAATTTGGGGAATAAAATTGGGAAATAATTTTTCTCGATTTTTAATATTTTTTTTACAAAAAATCCAATGGACGATTAACATAGAAAATCTTTTTCTTGGACCCACTGACGGTCAGTGACGCCATCACTTCGCTTGCGTATTTTAATAAGGAGTCTAAACTTTATTATAAATTATACTTTTTAGTATTGAATGTTGAAAAAACATTTAATGCTTCAGGTAAATTATTTATTTTTTTATTATTTTTATTATTTTTATTTTAATCAAACTTTGTTTACACATCTGTTTAAACATTAATGCTTAGTACTAAATAAATTACATCATTAGAAAAAAAATTTTTTGAGCTATAGTGACGTCAGATTTAACATGTAAATTTAACTTTTCGAAAAGCTTTATAGGAATTTCAATTTAATTCACGTGCAAATATATTTTTTTTTCTTTTCATGTCAAGATATTTTGAAAACAAAATCAACATGTAAAAGTTTATTTTATGTTGGCAGCAGCTGATTTTTTTAATATTTCATTATTTCCATATCTATTATGGCTTTTATGGGGATTTTAATTAAAATGCTCAGATTTTAAACTAAAATTTATTGTATCAAAATTAAATATAGCCTATAACAATCAGGGATAGTGTAGCTTTTGGTCAGTGAAAGAAGTTTTTAAATCGGTTCAGTAGTTTCAGAGATTACCCTCCACAAACATACAATTTTTTGCTCTTTATATAATAGTATAGATATATATATTCGTTTCATTTGGTTTAGTGTAGTCTGTAGATGTTAAACTCTACTTACCTGCAATTTCCCCCATAGACGTAATGTATTTGAATTATCTTGGGTGTCCCTGTACATGAACCGTTTGCTTGATCTCAATGAAAAGTTTCGTGTAACATCTCTATATGATAAACTGTAAACCATGTCTGTTTATGTCTAAATTATTATTTTTTAGAATGACTGTGATTTTATTAAATTATGATAAAAAGAAAGAAAAAAAAAAAAAAAAATACATAAATTTGATTAAAACAGGAAAGAGAAGAAAAAAAAAATGAATGTATAAATTTTATTAAAAAGATAAAAAAGAAAAAAAAATGTTTTACAAAATTGTCTTATTAAAAGGAAATATATTTTATATTAGAGCTATGAAAAGTAATTTTTTGATTCAATTTAAACATTACTAACTGTAACTGTAAAACTGACATTAAATGCAAGTTTTAAGAAAAGCATGATTATTACAAAAATTAATTTATTAAAAAGAAAAAATAATTTTTTTTCAAAAATTATTTTATTAAAAGAAAAAAAAAAAAAAAAAAGAAAAAAAACTACAATAGAACTATGGAGAATAATTTCATGATTCAATTTAAACATTACAAACTTTTTCAGCTAACATTACATGCAAGTTTTGAGAAAAAACAAAACATGATTATTACAAAAATTATTTTATTCAAAAGATAAAAATAAAAATAAATATATAAATTTTATTAGAAATAATTTTTTTTACAATTTTTTTTATAAAGAAAATATGTTTTAAGTCTGAAAAGTAATTTCAAGATTCAATTTAAACAATACTAACTTTATAATTGATTATAAGTTAAAAAAAAAAATACTATTTAATTAAACATTATTTAAAAACTTTTAATAAGATAATACAATACCTAAATTTCTAAATTTCTATATGTTCTATACTATGTAAGGTTATTTTCAAACTTATATCTATCAAAAAGGTAGTAGTGATTGGAGATGTTGCGTTCGACTTACGCATCATCTAACGCAAAGCGCATCCTCTGGCTCAGAGCGAACATTATATCACTACTTTCGTCATTGGCCTTCGTTGTGAAAACCACCTAACAGGGTGATCTGAGCTAGGAGATGGGGTTTTGGGTATTACCACTACCCCCTTTATCTACAGGGGGTGGTGGTATTACACAACTATTATTGTCAATAAATCTTATTAATATTACAACCACTCGTAAAAAATAACTCTCATTATGTACATTTATACGAAATTTTGTCCTATATCGCCATATAAGTACAATCCTAAATATAAAATATAACTATGTGGTTTGTTGATGAAATAGAAACACAAGAAATTTACATTTTGAAGGATTTATCGTATACGAATTCATTTAAAATATATTATATATGTAGTATTGTTCTCAAATGCGTCTTATTTAAAACTAGTCTGTAAATGCAAACTAAATTTAACTTTTAGCTTTAAGATATAAAACTAAACTGAATAATATTTGACATTTTAAACAAAATATTACCACAATGATATTTTTCTTTTCTTTCTTTCTTTTTTTTTATGTCGAACTTAACTTTAGCTGCTTATAGGTTAGAAAGATTTCGATATTTCATTTTCAGTTTGTTCTTGAAAAACAAAAGTGGCTCAGGTGGTGTTTTGATTTCTCTCATTATTTCTTGCCTTTTGTTGTTTTTTAAATTGGTAGATTTCCAGACTTTCACCGAGACACGCTGATGTTAAAACTACCAAAATGTCCAATAAAACACTTAAAATATCATCTCAAAGAACAGTAGGACGAAACAATTTTTAAAAATTTGGTTCTCTTCTAAATCACTTTTTAAAGAGAAATACTTACCGTGCTTTAGCTTATGAGAAATTACGTTCAAGAAATTAGTTGTGCGAATAATATAAACAACAGAAGGTTCTGTTTAATAAAAAAAAAAAAAAAAAAAAAAAAAAAAAAGAAAAAAAAAAAGAAAGAAAGAAAAGAAAAGAAAACTATTAAAGGAAGAGAGATAAGTTTCCCTGTCCGAAATTTTACCGTCATACACGTTATATTTTTTAATAAATAAGATAAAATGAAGTAAAAAAACATTTTTTAACATTAGAAGCTTTTTATTATGAAGCCCTAAAAATCATAAAATAAAAATTTATTGTGGCAAAGACAATCTATAAAGAAATAAAAAGTTTTAATGAAAAGAAAATTTTAGAGAAAAATATAGATATTTCCCTTATGAAAATTTTTAAATATTCAAAACATTTTAAAAAGCATTCGAGACTAATATTCTTAGTTTGTAGTTTTTTGTACAGTTATTCGTTAAGCCATAAAGCTTTTTAAAATATTTATTTAAAAATTTTCATCTCTTGCAAATGTGAAATATCTATATTTTTCTTTAAAATTTTCTTAGTGTTAAAACTTTCATATCTTTATAGATTGTCTTTGCCACAATAAATTTTTATTTTATACTATTTAATGCTTCACAATAAAAAGCTTCTAATGTTAAAAAATGTTTTTTTACTTAAATTTTTATTTTGTAATTTTTAGTTATTAAAAAAAAAAAAAAAAAAAAAAAAAAAAAGCTTCTTATGAAACTAATCAAAATTTCTTAGGATATTGTGTAGACTATATGTGTAGAGGATATTGTGTGTAAATAAAGATTTTCTTTTATCAGTTAACAACTTTTCTTTTAATTATCTGTAAAAAATAGCACATCAGCCTTCGAGAATCGAACCCACGACAATTGCGTTATCAGCATGGCGCTCTAACCAAACGTCAAAGAACAGTCAAGAAAAGTCATAAAATATGCTAGAAAAAAACTAACAGATACCAAAAAAAAAAAAAAAAAAAAAAAATGTTCTTGAATGCTTTTTAAAACATTTTGAATAGTTAAAAATTTTCATGTCTTACAAAACTGAAATATCTATATTTTTCTTTAAAATTTTCTTATAGTTGAAATTTTTATTTATTTATTTATTTTTTATAACATGTCTCGGCAAGAATAAAATTTTATTTTGTGCTTTTTCCAGATTTATTTATTTATTTATTTATTGTTGTTCTTTAATTTTAGTTACTGAAAAAAGCTTCTTAAAAAAATTAATCAAAATTTCTTAGGATATTGTGCAGATCATGAAAGTTTTTCTTTTAACAAATCAGATCTTCCCGATTAATTACACTGCTCGGCATGAAAATTGCCCCCAACACCATTTTTGCAAATTCTTATGTAAAATGACCCCCTGAATCCGAATATGACGTCCACTTTGCTTTATCACCCACCGTTTTTTGAGGACGTCCCCCTATTTTTACCACTTTCCGATATTTTTATGGCTATAAATTTGATTTAAGTGGAGAAAAGAAATATTTTAACTGTTAAATATCTTCTGGGGGCCTAAAGAGGTGAAACATTCTATAACATGAACATTTGCAGCAAGAGGAAGATTTAGAGGGGATTTGCCACTGAAATTATAAGTTGCATTTATTATATTTTATGAATCAATTATTATTATCACTTATTATACATTATATATATATATATTTTTTAAGAGTTAAAATAATTATTTTCCATTCTCCAAATCAAATTTATGGCCATAAAATTACCGAAGTCTGATACAAATTGGGGGAGGAGGTGACGTCCTGAGAAAACGGTGGGTGATTGGGGCAAAATGAGGGTCATATTCGGATTCAGGAGGTCATTTTACATAAGAATCAGCAGGAATGGTATCAGGGATCGATTTTTACTTTCCGAACACTATAGTGAGGAAAGTATTGTAATCATGTCAAAAATCCGAATTCGAGATTTTGATGTTTCTATACGTTTCGAGGTCCAACGAGTCCGTTTTCAGTATTTTTGCGATGATGTATGTATGTGTGTGTGTATGTGTGTATGTGTGTATGTGTGTATGTATGTGTGTATGTCTGTGAGTGAACACGCTAGCGTCTAAACGCTTTGTTCGAATAAGCTGAAAGTTGGTACGTATATTGTAAGTCACCACAGTACGAACCCTATAGATTTTGGTGAATCTAGCACTTATAGTTTTTTTACAGGGACACAAAGAAAAATTCTTTATCATTATGGCCAAGGGACCAAAATCTTAAAAGTGCGATAGCATCTAAACGCCATATTCAATTGAGCAAAAACTTTATACACATATTATAGGTCACAGATACTCAATCTGTATAGATTTTGGAGAATCTAGCACTTATAGTTTTTTTACAGGGACACAAAGAAAAATTCTTTGCCAAATTTTTAAAAGTGTGATAGTGTCTAAACGCCTTATTAATCTCAGCAAAGAATTTGTACACATGTTATAGGTCACATTTGAACCAACTGTATAGATTTTGGTGAATCTAGCACTTACAGTTTTTTTACAGGGACACAAAGAAAAATTCTTTATCTTTATGGCCTATGAGACCAGCGATAGCATCTAAACGCCTTATTCAATTGAGCTGAAAATTTGTATGAATATTATAAATCACTGTTACACTAACTATAAGCATTTTGGTGAATCTAGCATTTATAGATTTTTACAGGGACACAACGAAAAATTCTTTATCATTATTATCTAAGGGCTCAAAGTTCAGTAGCGTTAAATAAAACCTCGTGTGATATATGGAGAAAAATACTCAAACACTCTGTTATAGTTTTCTCTTTTTTGTTTGTTTAGCAACTCCTCTTTCTTTATTTTATCTACAAAACTGTTAGTTACTCAATGTTCGGAAAGTCGAGTGGAGTCACTCCAGATTTTTTTTTCAGCGTAAGTGTTATCTGCAAAAAAGTAACTACTCAGCCATCGAGGATCGAACCCACCACCATCGCGTTATCAACATGGCGCTCTAACCAACTGAGCCAACGAGTGACGTAAAAATTACATTTCATTTACATTAAAATGGAGACGCGTTGTTCTTTAGCGTGATACGAAGACGCTATGACAAAATCCAATTTCAATGAAAAGTTTCTAATAAATTAAAACGATAACAAATTCCTTTTAAATTATGTATCGGGATACATTGGGAAGCAGTTTACGTGCACTTGGTATAATGTAAAGAATTATGTAACGTAACATATTTTTATTTTTGTTTATTGGTGTATTTCAAGTCACATAAAAATCTTTTCTTTTAATTGTATTATTTGGAGACACAAATTCAGCACTTCTCTTGGAAATTTATGCTATAACATTCGTCTAAACAAACATCTCCACACTATGTGAACGAAAGTATTCGGACACTTTCAAATTTACATGTTTTATCGAAACTCTAAAAAAATACTTGACAGATTCTGTTGAATTTTCAGGGAAGTTAAGCTTAAGAACATATTGCACTTCACATAGTTCATTATTGGTTTTATCCCGAAAATAAACTTGGTTGGCATAGGTGGACTCTACTCAGTTCTCCAACACATAATTATTCCCATAAATTTATACTACAGTACAGCATCACTTATCCGAGGTAATGTGGATCGAGGGTACCTCGGATAATTGAAAACTCGGATATCACGGACTCTGTCGTAAATTGGAGGGGAAACATACAGCAAAGTTTAAAATGGATGAAAACGTAATCAATGAAGTAAATTAATACATATAATACACATTTAAATGTAGTCAGTTAAAAATGCAATACAATACATACTGTAATTTCTGGTGTATAATCCACAGTTAAGATACGTCATTTCTCCTCCAGAAATTTTATATATATATATATATATATATATAAATTATATTCTTTCGAAGAAAAGTTCAAGCAAATATGTACCTTATCCTAATTTCTTAATTAATTATATAAAGTTAGTCACATATTTCAGTTTTCATGCAATTTCATATTATTTTTAGTGCAATGATTTCCTTAATGCAAGTTTATATGAAACATTGCTCTATTTTGCTATAAGGCAATCTTATTTGGAATATTTACGAAATTTTCAAAATAGAATATTCGAAGTCAATTATGTTAAAACCGATATTTTAAAATTGGTCTGAAGTCTTTACGATGAAAATACTTGTCAAAATGGACGCTTATGCGAAATTTCCCCCTATTCGTCCATGTTAAAAAATCGTAAATTTCGAATAACTTACGATTTTTTTTAATTAGGAAATTCATAGTCTGATGGTCATTCCAGAATTGCAAATGAAACTTTAAAGGTGGTCTGACATATTTACGATGGAAATACTCCTCAAAATGAGCGTTTATGGCCATATTGGGCCCCATTCTGCCATGTTAAGAATTTCGTAAATTTCAAATACTTACGGAGCTTTTAAAGTTGAATTTTCATAGTTAATTATGCTCATGAAAAAATCATAACTTATAGTTTAAAGAAGGTCTGACATCTTTGCAGTAAAAATATTCCTTTTAACATACGTTTAAATGAAATTTTGCTCTATTCTCCCACGTTAAGAAAATCGTAAATTTCGAATAATTTACGAAGTTTTAAAATAGAATACTACAAATTAAAATGGTTATTGCCTGTATCATAAGGGATTTTTTTAAACTGGTCCAACTTGTTTGCGATCATTTGTTCTTGAGGTATCATATATCTAGACTAAAAGACTAGTACACAAACAAACTAATTTACTGACATCCTACAGACGGACATGATACCGATTTTGTGATTTTCGTATTTTCCCCACCGCAAAGCATGTAAAAAAAAAAAAATGAAAATCTCGAGGTCGAAAAATTTCACGATTACCTAAGTTCCCCATATCTGTAGTATGATGAAATAATGATGAAAGAAGTAAAAGAGGACCAGACCTTGAGTTTTTCTTTTCTTTTATAAATTGCATTCAAAGGAATAATTTAATCAGTAAAGGTACAGTCGGTAACAAAAGTCTCCGAACACTAGCGAAAATTCTTATTAAAAAAACTACACTTAATACAGTTTTGTTAAACAAATCCTTGTCGAATCCTGTTTTTAGCCCGTCTAAAAACAGGATTTGATAAGGATTTATTTCACAAAACTGTATTAAGCGTACATTTTTTTTTTATATAGGAATTTTCGCTAGTGTTCGGAGACTTTTGTTACCGACTGTAGACTGTTGCAGATTATTTGATTGTAAATGCGTGATTCTACGAATTTCATCGTTCCTATGGCAGTTTAAAATATCTATTTTATTTTGTATTTCATGTATATATGCGCCGGCCTCGTAATTGGAAGATTGCGGGTTCGGTACTCGAGCCGGCCAAAGACCGTCGTGTACACTAATGGTGGCTGGTGCACGTAAAATCTGTCGTGGCCGCAATGTCCTCCATGTTCCCATCAAAAATTATACCTCTGGGGGTTACCGAAGCGGGAGAGCCATCCCTTCCGTGGAGGATCAAAATTGTGATGGCATGTCTCCGGACAATCTCTAGGGGTGTGTCCCAGACCGTCGCCAATTGCCCATCTGCGCAGCATTAGTGCGACGTAAAACCCAATCACCAATCACCATGTATATATATTTAAATATTTATAAAATGTTATTTTATTATTATTATTATTATTAATATTTTCAAAAATCAGTTTTCTCCGTTTTACCTCGTGTTTAAACCATATATTCTACACTGATTCACATTTCTCGCGGTGAAAGTCTTAATCATTTACACAGGGCCCGCTTAAGCTTTGAAGCTAGGGGAAGCTCAGTATCATTTCTGGGGCCCCCTTTCATTTCGGATTTTTTTTTTTTTTTTTTTTTTTTCACTCATATACCTGGGTGGTTTCTACACACAACATTAAAATCATATAACTTATTAATTAATAACATTCAGCTTTTTGAGGCTAAATAACAGATTTTTCCCGAAATAGTGAGTATTTTACCTTGCTTTAGGCGACCTTTCTCAGAAAAAATTCAATCTGAGGGTGAAAATATGAAACAGAAAATCCAAGAACCTGTTTTTAGTCACTTTGGGGCCCCCTCTTAAATTTTAGAGGGGAAGCTTGTGCTTCCTGAGCCTTTTGGGTAATCAGGCCCTGCTTTTACACACACACGTACATATTTAATATAGACACACACATACACACACACACACACGCACACACACACACAAATATATATATATATATTCAGTAATGGAGTATTATAAAAGTGAAGCACTAAAATCTGTAGAAATCTAGATTTTAAAAACTAAAGATTTTCACCTTTTAACTTTCTCTTACCCATAGGGTCGAGAAAGTATTGTTTTAGGGTCAAATTTTTGAACGTGAGTTTTTTTTTTTTATATTTACATGTCCTGAGGTCCCCTGAATACGAAAATCATGTTTTTAGCGAATGGTCTCTGTGTGTGTCTGTTATCGGCATATCTCAAGAACAACTATTAGCAGAAATTCCAAACTCGGTATGCTAAATGTGTATCATATAGGGATGCTACACTAAGCTTTTCGTTGAGATGAAGCAAATGGTTCGTGTACAGGGACACTCAAAAGTATTCAAATACATTATGTCTATGGGGGAAATTGCAGGTAAGTAGAGTTTAACATCTATAGACTCCACTAAACCAAATGAAACGAACATATATTTTTTGTAATAGAGATAGTCAACTGGGAAAAAAAAATGTGTATGTAGGAGTCTCGCCACCCCCTTGGGGGGTAGTCCCCCCTCGAGGGGAGTAAATTTTCATGATGGGCATCTTTTAAAAGAGCTCGCCAATACCTTTAAAACGAATAGTTGAACCATCGATCTGCGATAATTTAAAATAAAGTTATCGATTTTTTTCATTTTCATTTTCATTTTCATTTTTTTTTTTTTTTTAATAGATGTACAGTCGGTAACAAAAGTATCCGAACACTAGCAAAAATTCCTATATAAAAAAAAGTACACTTAATGCAGTTTTGTTAAATAAATCCTTGTCGAATCCTGTTTTTAGACTGACTAAGAACAGAATTCGACAAGGATTTATTTAACAAAACTGTATTAAGTGAACTTTTTTTTACCTAAGAATATTTGCTAGTGTTCGGAGACTTTTGTTACTGACTATAATATTGAGAATAAATTCAACTTCTTTTGGATATTTAGCGTTATACTACTTCTCTAATATGGAAATCGTCTGCATTATCATGGAGGATAACTTTTTTTAAATAATAATTTTAATAAATTATTTTTACTGAGTGAATTTGTATAGGAAAATATAGAAGAAAGTCGTGTGAAGGCCACAGCACACTAGTTATTTGTTGTTAGTGGATGTGTTTTACTAAAAATATTTTACCATTTCCAGGAAAGCTATTCGGGAATTCAAATAAATTCCTCATAGAGATGTGGTAAATAATGTATGTTTTAAGCTAAATATTCATTGCTTGTTTTTTGTATATTTACATGTTTTGAGGCCTCCTGATTACCGTAGTCAAGTTTTTTAACGTTTGATCTTTGTTTCTGTCTCTTAGAGTAACATAAAAACCAATAAATTTAGGAAATCCAAATGTTGTATTTTAAAGTTAATATAAGTTTGTAGCTGGAAAAGTTTGATCAAGATTGATAAGTTTCAATGAATGTTGCGTCTAAAAATTGTCTGTATAATTTTAAGTAAACTTTTAATTTTAATAAGAGGATTAAATTTTATATAAATGTAGGTGCATTAATGAAACGAGGGGTTGAGGGGGGCGGTAGCCCCCCCCCCCACACAGAACTAATTATCACATAAAAATCTTCCGAAGCCTAATTTGAATTGTTTAACATAGGTTTACATAACAGTATTCGTTATCTTACCTCTTAATCTCCAACCTGTATTTATAATATAAAATTTCAGGGTAAGAGAAAGTCGTGTGAGTGACACACCAGATTATTTTATTGGAATTTACGTATTACATTCTCTTACCCATAAGGTAGAGAAAGTGTTGTTTTAGGGTCAAATTTTCGAAAGTGAGTTATTTTACTTTCTCTTACCCATAAGGTGGAGAAAGTATTGTTTTAGGGTCAAATTTTCGAAAGTGTATTTTTGCTATATTTACATGTTCTGAGGTCCCCTGAATACGAAAATCATGTTTTTAGCGAATGGTCTGTGTGTGTGTCTGTTATCAGCACAGCTAAATAACAAATAGTAGCAGAAATTCCAAACTCGGTATTCTAAATGTGTATCATATAGGGATGCTACACTAAGCTTTTCGTTGAGATGAAGCAAATGGTTCGTTTACAGGGACTCTCAAAAGTATTCAAATGCATTACGTCTATGGGGGAAATTACTGGTAAGTAGAGTTTAATATCTATAGACTGCACTAAACCAAATGAAACGAATATAAAATTTTTGTATTAGAGATAGTCAACTGGGAAAATAATTTTGTGTATGTAAGAGCCTCGCCTCTCCCCTCTGGGGGGCAAGTACCCCCTCGAGGGGAATAAATTTCCATGATGGGTATCTGTCAAAAGAGCTCGCCAATACCTTTAAAACGAATGGTTGAATCAGGGATCTGCGAAAATTTAAAATAAAGTTATCGATTTTTTTTCATTTTTAACAAAAAAAAAGTTTTTTTTTTTTTTTTTTTTTTTTTTAAATGTAATATTGAGAAGAAATTAAACTTTTTTTGGATATTTAGTGTTATACTACTTCTCTAATATGGAAATCGTCTGCATTATGATAAGTTTCAAGGAATGTTGCGTGTGAAAATTGTCTGTATAATTTTAAGTAAACTTTTAATTTTAATAACAAAATTAAATTCTATATGAATGTAGGTGCATTAATGAAACGGGGTAGCCCCCCTCACACAGAACTAATTATCATATAAAACACTTCCGAAGCCTAATTTGAATTGTTTAACATAGATTTACATGACAGTACTCGTTATCTTACCTCTTAATCTCCAACCTGTATTTATAGTATTAAATTTCAAAGTAAAAGAAAGTCGTGTGAGTGATACACCAGATTATTTTTACTTTCTCTTACTCATAAGGGGGAGAAAGTATTGTTTTAGGGTCAAATTTTCGAAAGTGAGTTTTTGTTATATTTAGATGTTCTGAGGTACCCTGTATAAGAAAATCATCTTTTTAGTGAATGGTCTCTGTGTGTGTATGTGTGTGTGTGTGTGTGTATGTGTGTGTCTGTGTGTCTGTGTGTCTGCTATCAGCATATCTCAAAAACAAATAGTAACAGAAATAACAAACTCGGTATTTTAAATGTGTATGATATAGGGATGCTACACTAAGCTTTTCGTAGAGATGAAGCAAAAGGTTCGTGTACAGAAACGCCCAAAAGAATTCAAATACATTATTTCTATGGGGGAAAGTTCTGGTAAGTAGAGTTTAACATCTATAGACTGCACTAAACCAAAGGAAACGAATATATATATTTTATATGCTTAAAAACATGTCTCATGTAGAATATGGTAGGGAAATCATTTACTGTTCGTTTACAGGGCTACACTAAAGAACTAGATAAAAGTGCGACAATCATTGCAAATTGATGGAAGTATATTTCAGGCTGGGCCATGTATGATTTCTATAGGATTATATTTAGATGCACCATGTGGTCTGTATATAATCTTCGAAAGATATACAGAGCTGCAAATATTTAAGCGATAGCATTCTTTTTTATTTTTAGTGGATGTGCTTTACTAATAATATTTTACCATTTCCAGTAAAGCTGTACGGGAATTGAAATAAAATCCTCATAGAGATATGCTAAATAATGTATGTTTTTAAGCTAAATATTTATGGCTTGTTTTTTGTATATTTACACGTTTTGAGACTTCCTGATTACCCTAGTGAAGTTTTTTAACGTTTGATCTTTGTGTGTGTCTCTTAGAGTGACTTAAAAACGAATAATTTCAGAAAATCCAAATGTTGTATTTTGAAGTTAATATAAGTTTGTAGCGGGAAAAGTTTGATCAAGATTGATAAATTTCAAGGAATGTTGCGTGTGAAAATTGTCCGTATAATTTTAAGTGAACTTTCAATTTTAATAATTGATTTAAATTCTATATAAATGTAGGTGCAGTAATGAAACGGGCGGTTGAGGGGGGGGGGGAGGTAGCCCCCTCACACAGAACTAATTATCATATAAAACTCTTCCGAAGCCTAATTTGAATTGTTTACATAGGTTTACATAACGGTACTTGTTATCTTACCTCTTAATCTCCAACCTGTATTTATAGTACTAAATTTCAGGGTAAGAGAAAGTTGTGTGAGTGACACACCAGATTATTTAAGCATATGAAACATCAGGACACCGCGCTTATGTCGATAAACCTGACAGCATCAGCAAAATTATTGATTATGAAATGAAAAAGTTATTTTTGAATTGTATCACATTTTCTTTTGATTTTTTACGAAATGTACTATGCGATATTAGATTATTACGATGTTACATTATATTTCGATGCTATATTTTTCTATATTTTAAATATCTTAAACAGAGCCAACAATAAATAAAAAGTTTTAGAAGACGTAATACACAGAAAAGAAAGCATTAAACAAAAATTTGTTTCATGAAAGTATCCTGTGAGAATTTGATTCCTAAACATTATCAGAAATAATACTTCTACTATAATATGTAAATTACAGATTTTCATATATTCGCTACTTAAATAATAGTTCAGTATTTCACCAAAAGAATGGTGCTAAATAGGCATGTTTAGCTGCAACCAATATTCTGGCGCTAAGTCTCACCAATTTTGTGGTGCTTACTACTGAAATGGCACCACTAAAATGGGGAAACATTCCACCAAAATGTTGGTTGCAGCTTATTGGAATCATTTTTGTGGCGAAATGTAGGCTTATTATTTTTAACGGTGTATTAAATTAAAGAAGATCAAAACAAGAAGATAACACAGCTGACGTTAAGGGTCCCAATCTGCAAATTTGCAGTTGTATTATGTTGCATGTAACTATGCAAAAAGCATGCCTGAGACAAATAGTAATAATAAATAGTGTATAATAATAATAACAAATAGTGTCAAATAAGGCCAATTGATTGTATTAGGGTCATAAGCCTGAAGAAGTGTAATCACCGTGGGGTGTCTTTCTAAGGGGTTCTTTCCCTCTTTAGGCAAGTTTCGAAGACAATCACAGAGAACTCCTAACAGTTAGGCCAACGAGCGTGACCTGGGATCGAACCTGGCACCTCATGTCTACCAGTTTTGAGAACAGGACTTCTTGTTCACTGGTGGGCCTAAAAACAAGTAGGAAAAGGTGAATTATTCGAAAACAAATCTTGTAACATTCAAAGAAAGTATATTAAATTACAATTAATTAGTGGCGGCACTAACAACTTCGAGATCCTCTCGCAAATTGTTTAAAGGGGCATTCTTTTAAAAGATAAGACATAACGTTTTTATCCTGTCGGGGGCCCTATGTTCTAGCGCCTCTCAGGCTCTTTATCGCAATCAGTGGAAGTAATTAAAAAATATATTGTTATTTATTAATTTTCAACACTCTATTACGCGTAGAAAATTTGTCAGTAACGTAGTTACGACTTTTCCTCTAAAAATTCAGAATTTTTCAGTAAGAGGTTATACTGTATTTGTATAAATTCTTTGAACGTCATTCAAAATTTTGTTTTAGCATATTCTAATTCTAATTCAATTGCTTTTCATACATTGCACCTTACTCCCCTCTACTTGTTACTGTTTCTAGTGCTCCAGTTCCATTCCTTCTAACATGGCGCCTAGGATTGTTTTCTTTTGCAATAGATATGCAGATTTCAGTGGATGTCCAAACAGCAAACTCCCAGAAGACATCTAGCTGCGGTGTTTGGTCGCAGGTGCAAAACGAAGCTTTCTTTTTACGCCTCATGTTTGTAGATACGCTTCTTTATCGATGTCTTGCGGTTTTTCTTTCCATGTTTTTAAAGCGACTGAATTCAATTATTTTGCCTAGAAAGTTAAAAAATCACTCTAACACTGAAGAGAGTTTTACTCTTTTTTTTTTTTTTTTTTTTTTTTTTCTATACTGAGTGTTTTTTTCCCCTCCCTCTCTTTAATCATCAGCTTTCTACTTTTTTTTTTTTTTAATTTGAGTAACCGTATTAACAGCGGCGAGAATAACAAAAGAAACTAGTCTTAATTTTTCTAATTAAAGATTTGAATTTTTCTTAAAATTTTTAATCAAGGAGATTTTTTTTTTTTTTTTTTTAATTTTGAGTTTAAGTTATCGTACTTTTTTTTCGTATTTTGTTTTAGTTTTGAAAATATGAAAGTTTATAAGAAGTGTTATAATGATTCAATTTGTAAATTAAAAATTTTTAGCGAAGTTCATTAAAAATTCATCCAATTTCCCTCCAGAAAATTAGAAATGGAATCGCCATATGAGAATAATAATTTCATTATTACACAAATGGCTACATATCTTCTAAATAATAAGAAAACTTTACAATTTTACTGGGAAAAATTTGCTTATGCACCAAAGAGGTTAATATTAAATGTTTTTAGTTTTCAAGGAAAATCAGTGAAACAAAAATCCTTGAAACTAGTTGGCATTGATGGACTCAGTTTTTCATCACATATTCGTTCTCATAAATTTCTGCTAGAGTATAGTACATTCATGTTAAGAAAAATTAATTTGGTCAATCTCTTGAGATAGTGACAAATTAATACGCCCCACCTAATAGGCTATCCACCGTTAGTTCGAAATATTTACCTTATCGTAGTTTGTTAATTAATTTTATTAGGATTAGTTTCTTATTTTAGTTTTCATGCAATTTCTTACTATTTCCAATGCAACAATCTTTATAATGAAAGTTTATATGAAATATTGATCTATTCTGTTATGTTAAGGAAATCTTAAATTTCGAATAACAAAATTTTTAAATTTGAATATTCGTCGTCAATTATGTTCTAGCCAGTCTCCTAAATGATATTTTAAAAGTTGTCTGACATTGTCACGATGAAAATATCTTTTAAAATGAACGTTTATGCGAAATTTTGCTTTATTCTCCCATGTTAAAAAAAATCATAACTTTCGAATATTTACGTATTTTTTTTATTTAGAAAATTCACAATCAATGATGTTCATACCAGTATCTTAAATAATATTTTAAAACCGATCTCACATCTTTACGATGAAAATATTTCTCAAAATGAGCGTTTATGCCCTATTGTGCCCCTTTCTGCCCTGTTAATAAATTTGGAAATTTCAGATAACTTATAAAGTTTTAAAATTTGAATTTTCATAGTTAATTATGTTTATTCAATCATCATAACTGATATTTCAAAACTAGTCTGACATATTTATAATAAAAAAAAAAAAAAAAAAAAAAAAAATAATGCACGTTTTAGCAAAATTTTTCAGTATTTTGAAAATGTTAAGAAAATCGTAATTTTCGAATAACTTACGAAGTTTTAAAATTAGAATGTTGCAATTCAAAGGGTTTTTGTCAATTTCATAGGTAATATTTAAAAACTTATCATACCTCACTCTAGCCATTTGATTTTGGGATATCATGTACACAGACTAACAAACTAACACGTTAACAGATTAACATATTCAGATACTAACAGACTAACACATCAACACAATACAGACGAACAGCATACCTATGTTGTGATTTTTGGATTTCTCACACCTCAAAACGGGCAAAACAATTTAAAAGACCTAGGTAGAAAATTTCCACGATTACCTAAGTTCTGCATACCTATAGTATATGATGGGAAAACTAATATTCCTTGTTTCAGTTAAATCACCAATTTCTTTACTTCACCCATCTATTTATTAATACATGTGCATGCTATTAACACGATGAGTGCCATGTAAGCCATTCTAGATTCTAGACATTTTGTCATATATCTCTAAGTACTGAAGGAATCATCTTGAAACTCAACGAGTGTGCAGAACATGTTATACTTCAAACATTTCAGTGAAAGTTTTACCCCGAAAGTAAAAGCAGTACCAATAAAAAATTAAAACGTTGAGTTCCCGGTCAGCCATCGGTGGCTGACAATGTCAAATACGATATAAAGTCGCGTCAACCATCGGTGGCGGATATAAAATAGGATATAAAACTAAAAATATTACATTTAATGATTGAAAGTTTATTAAACATTTGCTTAATTTTTATTTATTACAGGAGGAATCATTATGGAATTTTAATGGATTTTAAGAATTTGCGGGGCTCTCAACGTGCTAATATACATAGGCACACCTTAAATACATACGTCTTGTAACATATGCATGCAAAGTGGACATTTCAAACTGGGTATTTGGAAGAGAGCTACAGAAACAATTGTTAATCAGAAAGCCATGAAATATAAGGTATGTTGTAAAGAAATGTAGGGAATTTTTTCTAGGGTCCTTTCTCCGTAAAAAGGATTCATTTAAATAACTAACTAATATAGAGAGAGATGAGTAATACATGGCATGAATTACATAGCATGAATTACATAAAATTACCTTTGTAATAAAGTATAAAACAAACACCAGTAATTTACCTATCTGCTTAATAAGAAGGAAATATGTTCATTATGATGCACATCTTTATTTGAAATTATCTGGAATTTAAAAAAAGAGAAAAAAAAATCTGGTGTGAAACAACCACACGATTTCCATTCCTTACTATTACACGTATTATATGTACTTTTTGGAGATAATGTGGTCAGAAGACATAAAATTGATGTAACAAATCAGTCACTTAATAATTTTCCTGTAAGAGAAAACTGATACATGTGTCAAGACATAAAAAACAGAGTTTACATAGAGAGTTAAAAATAATCGATTATCCTGTTTTTTGAAACGCCCATTTCCGAGACCTATTACTCACCTACAAATTGACAGTCAGGATAACTGTCAATTTTCCCGAAATAAGTAAGTAATACAGGCGAAAGGATATCTAAAAAGGGGTTTATGTTCCAATTTTCAAAGGGAAAAAAAAAAAAAAATCGTTAGAATCGTTTTTCGGACACCGACTTTCACCAAATCTTAGCAAACTCAGTTGTAGACCGGAAAACAACAATTACATACGAAAGGATATCTAAAAGACAGTTAATATGGCGAATCCGAAAAAAAATAAATAAAAAATCGTTCAGCCGTGTTTAAAGGAACGCACTTATGAGACCTCAAATTGATCTACTTATACAGCACGCCTATCAAATTTTCCTAACTGACCAAATATAATACATACAAAAGAACATCTAATAGGATATTTATATAGCAATTTTGAAGAAAATCATTAGAGCCGTTTTTGAGATATGGACTTATGGTTCAACTTCCAGGTTTCTAATGTCCCACTTCTGGTTTTCGAATATATACCAAAAGTTGGAAAATTATCTAAACACCATTCTCAGTCTGAAGTTTCTTTTTCTATCTTTATTAGTTTAAGAGATATGTGCTAAAAACCACTTTTTTTGAACTCAGGAGACCTTAAAACATGTAAATCAGGTGAAAAAACACGATATCAAATTTTTTAACCGAATAAAATACATCCATCACTTACAGTAATCTGGTAATGAAAGTAAAAATATATTCAGTTATTAATTATAAAATGCGGGTGAACGCAGATGAAGCCAGTGCACTATTTCTGACAGGTCCACTTATCCAGGGCATACAGACTTCAAGAAAGTTAACAAAAATCCCGAATTTTAGTGTTATTGAATTGTATGAAAATAAATGTAGAGAAATCGGTCTGACAGATTGTCAGTTCCGGAAAAATTAGTCTTTACTGGTAATCCGTTCTTTGAACGGAGAAAAACATTGCAGAAAACAAACTCCTTTTGTCATTTCAATTAAATGCTTCTTTCAAAAACTGAAAAAAAAAACACTCAAAAACAATACAAAACAAGTCCTTCCGGCTCATTCGGAAGGGTAGGTTGATTTATTACTTTCTCTTACCCATAAGGTAGAGAAAGTATTGTTTTTGGGTCAAATTTTCGAACGCGAGATTTTGTTATATTTACACGTTTTGAGGTCCCCTGAATACAAAAATCATGTTTTTAGCAAATGGCCTGTGTGTCTGTGTGTGTGTCTGTCTGTGTGTGTGTGTGTCTGTGTGTGTGTCTGTCTGTTATCAGCATATCTCAAAAACAAATTATGGCAGAAAGTTCAAACTTGGTATTCTAAATGTGTATCATATAGGGATGCTACAGTAAGCTTTTCGTTAAGATCAAGCAAATGGTTCGTGTACAGGGACAATCAAGATAATTCTAATACATTACGTCTATGGGGGAAATTGCAGGAAAACAGAGTTTAACGTCTATAGACTGCACTAAACCAAATGAAACGAATATATATATTTTGTAATAGAGACAGTTAACTGGGAAAATTTTTTTGTGTATGTAGGAGCCTCGCCTCCCCCCCTGGGGGGGGAGTCCTCCCTCGAGGGGAGTAAATTTTCATGATGGGTATCTTTCAAAAGAGTTCGCCAATACCTTTAAAACGAATGGTTGAACCATCGATCTGCGATAATTTAAAACAAAGTTATCGATTTTTTTTACTTTTAACGAAAAAAAAACTGAAAAAAAATCGTACCTTTTTTTTTTTTTTTTTTTAAATATTGAGAATAAAATGGATTTTTTTTGGATATTTGGTGTTATACTACTTCTCTAATATGGAAATCGTCTGCCTTATCATAAAAGATAATTTTTTTAAATAATAATTTTAATAAATTGTTTTTTAAAAAGAGAAATATTTTTTAATAACCGAATTAAATTCTATATAAATGTAGGTGCATTAATGAAGCGGGGGGTTGAGGGGGGCTAGCCCCCCTCACACAGAACTAATTATCATATAAAACTCTTCAGAAGCCTAATATGAATTGTTTAACATAGGTTTACATGACAGTACTCGTTATCTTACCTATTAATCTGCAACCTGTATTTATAGTATTAAATTTCAGGGTAAGAGAAAGTCGTGTGAGTGACACACCAGATTATTTTTCCTTATCAAGTAGCCGTCATTTTGTTTCAATTTGTCGGCTACAAATTATTAATGAACTTGGTAGAGTTTTAAGATTTTATACATATGGAGTTTTAAACAAATCGGTTCACAAATACCTTTTTAAGTAAATTTAAAATTTTCTAGTGGCCAGCACTTGGAAACAAGATGGCGGGCCAAGATGGCAAACAAATATGTCAAACGCATTTGTGAGATAAGTCTACTGTACAAATTTAGTGCGAATTGATTCAGAATCTCAAAAGTCATCGTGTTGGAAAATTAAGTGGCTGCCACTTGAATCAAAATGGTAGAGCAAGTTTCTCAGTGAACTAATTCAAGATATTTCTAAGATAAATCCACTGTCCAATTTTGGTTCGAATAAATTCAGTATTTCAAAAGTTATCACGATGACAAAATCTCATGTGGACGCAACTTGGAAACAAAATTTCAGAGAAACTTAACCACCGAAATCATAATTATTTGAATGATAAATGCACTATCCAAATTTGATGCGAATTGATTAAGTATTAAAAAAGTTATCATAATGACAAATTCTCAAGTGGCCGCCACTTGAAAATAAAATTGCGGATTAAGTTAACCAGGTGAAATTATCCAAGATATTCGAACCATAAGTTGACTATCCAACTTTTGTTTCAAACAGTTTAGTATTTTAAAAGTTATCGTAATGGCATATTTTCAAGTGGCAGTGTGATTTCACGTCGCTGCAACTTGGGAACAAGATGTTGGAACAAATTGTCCAGTGAACTTATCCAAGATAATTATATGATAAGATCACTATTCATCTTTGGTTCGAATTGAATCAGAATTAAAAAAAGTTATCATGTTTATAAATTTTCAAGTGGTAGCCTAAATTTCAAGTTGTCTAGCTTAGTTTATAACATCCGCCCTTTGTTAAAAATGGCGGATAAAGTTCATTAATAAACTTGGTTGTGGTCCTTATTAGTCCATGTATACAGCAAAATTCAAGCAAATTCAATTTTAAATACGCTTTTTACAGTGTGAATTTGAAATTTTCAAGTGGTCTCCACTTGAAAACCAAATGGCGGAGGAATTTTGTTAACAAACTCAACCAAGATATTTATGAGATAAGTTCACTGTCCAAATTTGATTCGATTTGTAGTATTATTTTGGAAGTTATCACGATTCTAAATTTTCAAGTGGTAGCCTGATTTCAAGTGGCCCCACTTAGTATAAGATATCCACCACTTTGTTAAAAATAGCAGATAAAGTTCATTAGCAAACTAGGTTGAGACCTTTATACATCTATGTATACATCAAAATTCAAACAAATTCGGGAGACGCTTTTACAATGTGAATTCGAAATTTTCAAGTGGTCTCCACTTGAAAACTAAATGGATAGCAATTTGGTTAACAAACTCCTCCAAGATATTTACAAGATAAGTTCACTGTCCAAATATAGTTCGATTTCGAGCATTATTTCAGAAGTTATCATGATTTTTAATTTTCAAGTGGTAGCCTGATTTCAAGTGTCTCTGCTTAACTTGAGATATCCAATCCATTACTTTGTTAAAAGTGGAGGATAAGGCTCATTAATAAACTTGATTGAGACACATATATGGTCTATGTATACATCAAAATTCAAACAAATTCGGAATGAGCTTTTTACAATGAGAATTTGTAATTTTCAAGTGGTTTCCACTTGAAAACAAAATGGCAGAGCAAATTGGTTAACAAACTCATCCGAGATATTTATAATATAAGTTCACTGTACAAATTTGGTTCGGTTTGGAGTATGATTTCGGGAGTTATTGTGATTTTAAACTTTCAAGTGGTAGCCAGATTTCAAGTGGCCCCGTTTAATTTAAGATATCCACCACTTTGTTAACAATGTCGGAAAAAGTTCCTTAATAAAGTTCATTGAGACCTAATGTTGTCTAAATTTACATCAAAATTCAAGCAAATCCGGTTTTAAATACGCTTTTTACAACGTGGATTTGAAATTTTCAAGTGGCCGCCACTTGAAAACAAAAAGTCGGAGCAACTTGGTTAACGAACTCATCGAAGATATTTATAAGATAAGTTCGCTGTCCAAATTTGGTTCGTTTTGGAGTATTATTTCGGGAGTTATTGTGATGACAAAATTTTCATTATAGATATATATCGATATATATATATATATATATATATATATATATATATATATATATACATATATATATAATAGATAATGTAATAAAATTTAATCCTAAAATTTAGCAATTAATAGAACTAAAACAATAACAGCACACAAAAACATAGAACTGAATTTAACATAGAGGAAAGACTGACACAAAAAATTGCGATATAGATTAAGAATCAATGAGTTACAATAATAACTTAAAATACTTACGCCGACCTGAATGATAATAAAAAAGGACCTTTAAACTAATAACAAAGAAAAAAAAATAATTAACCACAGAATTAATTGGATATAAATGCTTATAATTAGAAGTATACTTGTCAAGGGGCGAGTACTTCATAAAGCTGTGAAAGCTGCATCGATCGTAAAACGATATTGCTAATCATAGCAATTTATATCATTTCACGCCCCGATCGAAGCAGCAAAACCTTAAAGAATGAGAAATAAGTGAAATATTAAATTAAAACAGAGATTAAATAAAATCTTCATGGAAACCAAAGAGAAAAGATGAAAGATGCATTGTAACCACATGTCAAACAGTTAACACAATCTGGAGAAAAGGATGATGCCAAGACAGAAATTGAAATTAAAAATAGAAGCTCTACAGAAATCGATTAATCGAATGTACTTCTGAGCATTTTCATTAAAGATAAAATACACACAGTAAATATTAAATGATAATGTTAAATTAGATTTTAAAGTTTTAAACTAGTAGAGTTAAATTAAATCGTACCTAAAACATTAATAATTATATCGTTTAAGTAAAGGACGAAAGAATGAATGCATATGATATCAGTGAGCAAGCGCCATCTTTCGGTAGCTATATAAACAGTAAGTCAGTTAAATTATCTCAGGAGAAAAAGCCAATGCAATAAGGAGTGTAATTAAGAAGTATTGACTGCAAGATTAAGAGAATTTTTAGCACCTATCAAATAATAAGAGTTCTGATTATTGGAACATGTTAAAGTTAATCCTAAATTAATTAATTAAGCTAAGAATTGAACTTATTATTATTAACCCAAAATTAAGTAATCTTGAAGTCAACGTATTAAGAAGAATTAAAAACAAAGTATTAAGAAGAATTAAATGTTAAGTTTTAAGAAGACTCAATCACAAGCATTAATGCCAAAGAGCACACATAATAAGGATAAGCATTATAAGGCAGTCATCAATAATTAAAATTATAATTTTAAAGATGATTTTTTTAAAAATTATTTATGTTATTAAAATGGATTGATTGTTAAAACTTAACAAGGGGCCTCTAGTAGCCAGATGCACACAATTAAATTTAATGATAAAAGAGTTCAAATTTCATAGTGTCAACCAGAAAAAATAAAAATGTAACTTGCAGTAATGCCCCCCTCTATTTTTTTTTTTTTTTTTAAATTTTATTCAACATCAAACCCTCCCAACCAACCAGCCAAACAACACCACCCATCCTCCTTAATCAAACATCTGCCCACTATATATATATTTATATATATATATATATATATAGAGAGAGAGAGAGAGAGAGATAAACGAAGTGATTACAATAGGTCGATTGCTAAAGAAATCAACCTAAAATTATAAACCTTCGGCTATGAACTAAAATGTCTCAAAAAAGAAAAAAAATAGCTTTTATTTCATTTTATTTACTTTTTTTTGTTAATAATCTTGTTTCATTTTTACAATTTTTACAAGACTAAAGGTTTATAAGTTAAAAAATTTCTCGAAATTTCACTTTTGGTGGGTGTTGTAAATGAAGATTTAACACGTGGAATTCCATGAAACTTTAACCACAACTTTTTCAATTAGATTTGCCAATTTCAATGATGGTGTGGCTTTGCATGGAAATTAAGCAAATACCAGATAGAAGAATAAGCTAAAAACTGTGTTAAAGAAACGCTGGAATGTGAATATCTATTCAACGACATTATTCGCATTTTTAAACACATTGCATTATACTACTGGTTTTTGATGGATTAGCCGAATTAATTTTTACAAGAACAAAATATGACCATGCCAGGGACCGTTGGGTAAATGTCCCAAACCTCTACCAACTGAGGTATTCCGGCCGATAACTGACCTTCAAATGTAAAAAATAATTCGGCCAATCCAATGAAGAACTTCAAAATAAACAATAAAAAGAAATTCTCCGAAATATGGTCTCCGAAAAAGATTTTTCGAAAACTACATAATTTTACTTTTACTTTTATAGCATTGTTAAATTTAAAGAATAATATTGGTTTCAGTTGATCGTGTGATTAAATGTCTCACCTAACATAATAATTGCAATACATATTTAAATCTTTCCAATTCATGTTAGTCTCGTACATAGGTTATTGAAGTTATTTCCTTCAGATTATAATTAAATAGAAATTTTAATTATGTCAAACCTGCACTTTTATATTCTAAAAATTAAATACAGTAAAATCTGTTTAAAATTATGTAAAGGCCCACCTCTATTAAGGGCCAGTTATTCTTAGTTCTGAACACTCTCCATAGAGTTTATTGCTAACTTATTTCTATTCAAAACCCATGCAGTATTGCGTACTCTCTTAGGGGGTTATATTTTTTTGAGGGAAAAAGATGATAAATTATTTACCTTGATTTTAACTGTCCATGTTCACCATATAATTGACGTCATTTCTATATATGAATATTGTAAGTGGGTGATTAGACTTTAAATCAATAAAAGTGGATACTTAGAGGTGAAGTTAAAGAATGAAAAGTTAAATTTTGTATCTTATACTATTAAGTGAGCAATATTTGTATATTTCACTGTTCTCGAAAACGGTAGCTCGGACAGTCACGAGATTTAACACAAAGGTGCCCCTCGAAGGGTCATTATGCACATCGAAGTCAGATTTACGAATTTTTGATTAGTTTTTTCTTAATTAATTAAAATGTGAAAATAATAACCTTCTAATTTCTCATAGAATAATAAGAAGAAGAAGGAGCATGGCAATACTCTTAATGCTTACAAACCCCTTCTAGTGAAATGCCAGCGAAAGCTACTTTTGCTACTCAAAACCTTAAAGTAGGGCCATAGAAAAATAATAATATCGCTGTTTGTTGTGGCAACACAACAGCTTATTAGAAACACTTATGCTCCTTCTTCCTTTATTATTATTCTATGTAATTTCTGATAAAAAAGCCATTTAAATTTTAACATTTTATCCATAATTTAATTGTTGCCAGTTTTTTTTTTCAACAAAATAATAATAATAATAATAAAAAAAAAAAAAAAAAAAAAAAAACGTACACTTATTTAAAATGAGGAAAATAAATCAGAAAGATTAGAAAATAAATTAGAAATATCAGTCGCATCGTTACAAATAAGATACCAAATGAAAGAGAAAATTTTTGTAAATCCGATGCATTAAACAGCTTATCGGATGATTAGTTTTTTTCTTAATTAATTAAAATGTGAAAATAATAATCTTCTAATTTCTGATAAATAAGACATTTAAATTTTAAAATTTTATCCATAATTTAATTGTTGCCAATTTTTTTTTCGACAAAATAATAATAATTAAAAAAAAAAAAAAAGAAAGAAAGAAAAAAAAAAACCGTACATTTATTTAAAATGAGGAAAATAAATCAGAAAGATTAGAAAATAAATTAGAAATATCAGTCGCATCGTTACAAATAAGATACCAAATGAAAGGGAAAATTTTTGTAAATCCGATGCATTTAAACAGCTTATCAATCGGACAATTAGATTTTTTAAAATTAACTAAAATATTAATTTTAGGTGGCAACAGCAGAAGATTGTATGGAAACCGTTAGGAGAAAAAAAATGAAAAATCTGCTTCACATTAAGTCACATGATTTTTAAGTGGGATTAAAAATTGCAGTTTTCAAATTCTTTTAAATTTTCTCTCACAAACACAAAAATATAATATACAGCCTGTACCCCACAAGACGAACTTGCATTTCAAATTTCATCAATTATTTTGGTTAATAAACAAAAGTTATTATTATTTTTTTTCAAATTAAGTTTTATTCTATCTTCAAAAAGATTTATGTGATCATAGATATAATAATATATATAGATCTATCATCCCCATATTATCGTGCAAAGATTTTTGATGCCGAAAAAAAAAAGATTTGGAATCAGCCATTAAGTGGTATTGAAGGAAAAAAGGAAAAAAAAGAAGAATGAATTTGAAACTATATCTGGAGCTTTTCATTCACCTTTAGTAAATAAATTATTCCTGAATTTTATTTGCTAAAACATTCGTGTGTATTCCCGTGTGTATTCACTCGGGGAAAGAATGCCATATTTTGGTAAAATCGCCGTCTTTTCCCGAGTGAAAAGGAATCACTTTTTTCTCCCCAATGATCAATCTATACATTATTACTATATCTATGTATGTGATACGATACATTAATAATTTGGGTTTTAAAAGTTTTTTTAAATAGATTATTTAAACTCTATGAACCATATTTTTATTTTATCAGTTTCATTAACAGATCCTGCTGGGTAATTTTTTAAATTTTGGTGTTGTACAAGTTGTTAAAAGTACACCGAACGTTTTTCGACAAGAAGTTTAATATAGCAACAGCCATTTTAATCTAAGTAGCGCATCAAATATATAAAAACATAAATGATTTATTTTTACACAAAATTTACAGAACAAATGCAGTTTTAAAGATAGGAAATTTATTTCAACAAGCACTATTTTAAACCTAAAAACCATTAAAAATATAAGCAGAATATAAAGGATTTTTATGTATAAACAAAAAAGGGTCTGATAAAATTATTAGCAAAATAGTCTTCCCTTTTCATACAAAAAAAAAAAAAAAAAAAAAAAATCCATCGCTAATATGGCGACAAAAATTCAAAAGCCGCCAATGGAGCGACATAATAAAGTTGTGTAACACGATAATGTTTACCTATTTATTTATTTTTATATATAATAATCACTATGCTAATTTATCATACAAACAAATGAGCCTCTGTGTGTTACTGCACTTGCACGCTGTCGAACATAAATATTTGAAAAATTTCAAATTAATATTTAAATAAATAAATAAAAATATGTTTAATGGGAAATACATATAACCATAAAAAGATTAGTTGTCTAAAATGCGGCAGAAATAGCGCTCATAGCATATTGTTACAAGGGATTAAGTCTTATTGTTACAATGGATTAAGTCTAAAATGGTGACAAAAATTCAAAAGCCGCCAAAGAGAACTATATTAAGGCTGTACTATCAGGTTTACAACCCATGAATTATATATAAACACAAAAAATTAATTGTCTCATGCGACAGACGTAGCCGGTCACAGCATATTGTAATATTTGGCGTGAAATTGTTGTCATTTAATGGTTGATTGGATAAACAAAATAAACATATGAAATAACGTAAAAGCAAATATTATGTTGTCTAAACCCAGTTACATTTGAGTCCAGTCCGAGTTACATGTGAACAACACGTACAGTGTTGTTCACATGTAACTGGGATTCAAATATAAAAGGGAAACTCCAATTTTTTCGATACTATCTATTTCGAAACTGTTATATAATAAGCACCTAAATGTAAGCTCATTGGTAAACTATTGTCGCAGGTAATAGGGACAAGCGCCCGAGTTGCAGTGGATGACCAAATCGCTGCCGAATGCAGCAGGGACATGGAGCGAGCTTTTGAACAATTTCAGTAATTTATTTTATTTTATTTGTATAAAGCTATATAGAAAAGAGTTTCCTTTAAATTTAGTGGCCAGCGAAGCGGGCAAAGCCTGCTAGTTATACATTAATTATTGAACATGAACTTATATTAACTATACCAAATCATTCAAATTCATTAACTACTTTAGTAAATGAATTTAAATGGTTTCTAAGCGTTCTATGATGATCAGATAGAGGAAAAAACTAATAAAACTGGCTTGGATTGAAAGTTAAATGCTAACTAGCACTTTCTCTCAAGGAAAATTTAATGGAAATTTATAGATTAAGGCAGACATTTAATTTACTCAGAAAGGACGCGAAATTGTATAATTTGATCAGAAATATAAAAGAATCTCTATGAATATATATATATATATATTGCCAAAGAACTGTGAAATTCAAATTAATATTATTGATTGTTACGAAACTGTGCTGACAAAATTGTAAATATAAATTATTAAAAATGATTAATTTATAGTATTTGCTGCCTGAATTATGATTTATTAAATGTCGTCTATTAAAAGGTTATCTCTCTTCATGTTTCCCCCTTTAACTTTCATTGGTTTGGTACGGAAACAAAACATTTAACATATTTTTTATGCAACAAATTTTCAATATTTTTTCCTTGTTTTAAACAATTTTTACACTTTTGTCCATTTTCTTTTCATTAGATATTAGCACAAGTCCGGAATTCAACAAACAATGTGTCAGAAAAAGTCATTCGTGAGTGCGATGATGCCTTTTCTTGTTTAGTCTTTTCATCTGATGAAAAAGCAGATTATTATTTTGACCCGAAACAGCTGTTATTAGTTTTTGAAATTTATAGTGAATAACAAAGTTATTCCTTTATTAAATAAATAATTATTTTAATGTAATCAAGTTAGCATAAAGACGTTTTAAACAAGAAATTTTTTCAAAAATTAAAAAGGATATTTTTTTTTTTTTTTTTTTGCATATTTATGATTAATTATACGTAATAACCATTTTAGATGGATTTCTATTGCAATCATTTCGTTTTTCTATCTATCTATATATTTTTAATGGAAATTTTGTCATTACGATAACTTCCTATATTCCTAATCGAACCAAAGCGAACTTATTTTACAAATATCTCGAATGCGTTCGTTAACCAAGTTGCTCCGCCATTTTATTTTCAAGTGGCGACTACTTGAAATTTCAAATTTCTCCACATTGTAAAAAGCATATTTAAGACCGGATTTGCTTGAATTTTGATGTATACATAGACTGTATAAAAGTCACAACTAAGTTTATTACTGAATTTTATCCTCCACATTTAACAAAACGGCAGATACCTTAAATTAAGCGAGGCCACTTGAAAATTTATCATCATGATAACTTTTGAAGTACTTAATGAATTCAAATTAAAGTTGGACAATGGACTTATCATTCAAATACCTTATATGATTTTGCTGGGCAAGTTGCTCCACAATTTTGTTTCCAAGTCTAGTTGCAGTCACTTGAAAATGTCTTATCATAATAACTTTTGAAATACTGAACTTATTAGAACCAAAGTTGGAGAATAGTCTTATCTTGCAAATATCGTGGATTAGTTAACTAAGTAACTTGCACCGCCATTTTCCCAGTGGCGACTACTTGAAAATTTTTTAACAATTTAACTTTTTAAATATTGAATTAATTCAAATTAAATTTGTAGAGTAGATTTATCTTAGAAATTCATTTGATATGTTCGTTTGACAACTTGATCCCCTATCTTGTTTTCTAAGGACTGGCCACCTGAAAATTTCAAATACACGTAAAAACAAAAAAAGTATTTATGAACGGATTTGTTTAAAATTCCATATGAACATAGCCCTCTCATCAGTATTTCCACCAAGTCAAAAAAAAAAAATAAATAAATAAATAAATAAATAAAAAAAAAAAAAAAAAAAAAAATTAGGCGCCATTTTAAAACAAACCTATCCTTTCGAATGAGTCAGAAGGACTTGTTTCAAATCGTTAGCAATTTTCAAAAGGAAATGTGGTGTGATCTTTAAAAGGCTAAAGGGGCAATTTTCTGAGGCACCGTGGGTGATTCTAGTACGTAGGTTTCAGTTTATATATATTTTTTAACTTTAACAATGTTTCTAAAATTGAAAAACAGTGAGACAATCCCTTTCTCGAAAGGGAAGACAGATGAGAGCGGTAAAAGAATTACAGCACTGAAGAAAGAATTGCGTAGAAGGTGGGAGTCAAAGTCCAATCAAATCTGTGAAGCGTGAAATGGACATTTTGAGGGTCAGTGAATAATCCTGAGGATTCGGCAAAAAAGAGTCGGAGTGGACGTCGGACGACAGAGAGGTGGATAATGGCCTCTCTTTTTCATCCGTTACTGGACATGGTGTTCTAAAGATAGTTCTAAATCACTGAGGAGACGACCTCGGGGATTGATCGTAAAACTTTTTTTTTTTTTTTTTTTTTTTTCAGATATTTAATTAAATACAAAAGCGAGAAATACTACAATATGCAGCCTTTTTTCAAAACTAAATATTGGTTCCTCATACAGTTCCATATCATTAGTTCCCTACCCATACGATAGACATGAGAAATTTGAATATTCGTTAAAATTACCGACCTAGGTTTTATAACATTTGTACACATTTTAAGGTCTAAGGAATCCAAAAATCACAAAATTGATAGGGTATCCGTCTGCAGGTCGGTTAGTCAGCTTGTATGTGTAATTAATTTGTTCGTTAGTTAGTTAGTTAGTCGGTGTAGGTAATATCTCAAGAATAAATGATCGAAAAGTGGTCAGATTATATTTAAAATATCAGCTATGATACTGCAAAGAACGCTAAATTTTACATACACATACATTATGGGAATAATTATTATTTTTACTTTTTTCTATATTCAATAGAAGAAAGTATTGGATTCGTAAAAATTTTCGATTTCAACCGGTTTTTGATGAATTTACACGTTTTGAGAGTGGTAGAACACGATTTTACCATTTTTAGAAAATGTCTGTCTGTGTGTGTGTGTAACAAAAATTTTGTGGCAACTGTATCTCCGGAACTAATGCTCAGAATTGTATACAAATTAATATGTAGATGAACCTTGACCTAAATTAGTGCCTATCAACTTTTGGGGTCAACCGCTCAACAGGTGACGCTGCTATACAGCGATATCTGTAATTTAAGAGAAAGTTATATCTTACATTCTATTGCGTATAATCAAACAAAACTTTATATGTAAAAATTTCATTATGAGACATTATGCTGATTCAATTTGAATGCTTATTTGCCAACAGTGGCGCTGCTATAGAGCGATTTCTGCAATTTAAGGGAAGACTATATATCAAGAACTACTGCACATAATTGCATATAACTTTATATGTAGATGCACCTTGACATAAATTAGTACCTCTCAACTTTTAGTGTGAACTGTCCAACAGATGGCGCTGCTACACAGCGTTTTCCACAATTTAATGGAAGGCTATATCTCATTTTCTATTGCGTATAAACAAACAAAACTTGATATGTGATAAGATCATTATGAGACATTATGTTGATTCAAGTTAGATGCTTATAGGCAAATAGATGACGCTGCTATACTGGAAATTTCCTCGATAACGGGAAGGCTATATCTGAACTTCTACGGCATATAACTGTACGAAACTTGCTAAGTAAGATAAATCATTATAAACACACTTATTTTTTAAGATGTTATTTATAAAACTGCCTTTCTTTGGATATTTAGTGTTTGTTTTCTCTAAGATGAAAATCATTTGCATTCGTCAGGTTAGATAATTTTAATAAATATTAGTTTTAATAAATTCTTTGCTCTTAGTGAATTTGTATAGGAAAATATAGAAGAAAGTCTTGTAGTGGCCACATCATACTAGTTTATGGGTGGATCACAACGATGAAAGATATTTCTAGATTTTAAGTTTGTTTCCACCCTATATTTTTGCTTATTTCCCCGTTTTTGAAAATACGTAAATTAATTTTCAATCTAGATTTTTCAAAAGAAAGAAAATTAGTATACTATGGCCACCTATAAGACTTTCTTCTATATAATCTTATACAAATTTATCCAGTACAAATTATTTTTACTTTCTTCTATATTCAATAGAAGAAAGTATTGGATTCGTAAAAATTTTCGACTTCCGGTTTTCGACGGATTTACACTTTTTGAAAAGTCTAGAATACGATGGATTTGACCATATTTAGAAAATGTTTGTCTGTGTACGTGTGTGTGACGGAAAGGCTATATCTTAACTTCTTTGGCATATAACTTTACGAAACTTGATATGTGAGACAACCATTATAAAAACGCATTTTGTAAGATATTATAGACAATAGAACTGTCTTTCTTTGGATATTTAGTGTTAGTTTTCTCTAAGATGAAAATCCTTTGCATTATCATGTTAGATAATTTTAATAAATAATAGCTTTAATAAATTATTTGCCCTTAATGAATTTGTATAGGAAAATGTGGAAGAAAGACGTGTGGTAGCCACAACATACTAGTTTTTATGTTAAATTTAAGTGTTAATAAATTTATTCAGTATGGTAAACGATTAAAAAGGCAAAGATATACATGGTATCTGCGAGATTTCCCCCTGTTTCTAATGTTCTACTAAAGACAAATAAAGTAGTCATTATAAAAGTCTGTAAGTAGTACATGATAGAAGAAGAATGTAGATGAATACGGAATACCATTTTTATTTGAACTCACCTTGATAAACTGAAGTATTTTCGACTATTGTAAAATTTAAAGTGTTGTTAATGTATTTTGATGTTTTCATGTTACAAAAAATAGTATTTACATTCAAAATTTTCCGTTTAGGGGAAAAAAAAGGGGGGGGTGGCTTTTTTCGGGTAATATGGACCAAGCGGGCAATATAGAATAGTTATGAAGGGAAGTACTATGGAATACCTATTTCCTTAAAAGATAATATATATAATAGTGTAGTATTTTTAAAGAAAACCATGAATAATTGCGATATGTACTTTTTATTTTGAAATTATAATTGTAAAATATACAGCATTGAAAAAATAATCAACATTCAAGTTTTACAAAAATCGCAAATAATCTAGAATAGTTGGTATTCCATATTAACTGTATCGCCATGTCGGAGAATAAATCAACCACAACCATCTGGTGGTGGAATAAGTTCATGGGAATCAGACTACTAACTACTAACTCAACTCTCTTATCGAAAATGACTAGGTTTTCTTTCATTTTACTGCTTCGTAAATAGATTACACAATTCGTAACAAGTCTGCATCTTGATAAACCAAAGACGTTGTATGACAGAAAAACTGGTCTTCTCACTGTTACAAGGTAGACTAATATCTAAGGCTTAGTGAAGATGTTTGACGTGCTTCCGATAGGTTGCCGCACCGTACAGGTGAGATATAATGGTGTTCCATTTTACCCGACTACTCCATATTATTCTCTATTCCTCTACATACCGTTGCGTATACTGTAATATAAAATACAAAGTTAATCAAAACATGACATATATTTTCTTTTTTCAGCATCTTTACTATTTAGTAAAATTCCTTTTTTGTCTGCAGCATAAGTTTACTATTCTCACTAATCATTGTGTTATCACGGGCAACGAACGTGCTGATCGATTTGCTAAGGAGGCTTTCAAACTACCTCAGTAGACTTACTTTTGCCTTTTTAAAAGTGCTTGTACCGTGATAAAATTTAAAATATTGGAGACAATCAAAAATCTACATAATACTAGTCCAGTAAAAATCGGAAAAATAGAAGAAAAAAAAAAAAAAAAAAAAAAAATCGAGTAATTTTGAAATTTGGCGTAGTCATAGCCAAGAGCATCCTGAACACCATACTAAAAGTCCCCGCCCGTAGGGCTTGAGCGGGAGGCGGGGGGTTATTTAAAGGGGGCATTTTTCAGTTTTTATTAAATATCTTGAAAACTATAGGATTTTTTAGAGAAAAAACATTTCAATTAGAAAATTAATCTACGTAAAATTTCCTACTGAAATGTCCACTAAATTTTCTTTGTATGATCAAAAATTTAGAAAATATCGGGAGATGAAATGTCACATTTTCGTGAAAAATGCTTTTTTGCAACAGTAAAATCAACTAAAAAACGTAATAAAAAGGGTTATGGTCAAATATTTTCAACTTGTATAATAATTATGTACGAAGGAGCAAATAACCTTTTGAGTATCAATTCAGATAACAGAAGCTACAGAAAAGACCTGGAAAAAATCTGCCTGGACCTGTTCCTCGGGATCTTCCAAGGTACATTGCGATTGCAGACTTCAGAGTTATCAATTCTCACGACTTTTTGTATGGATATTTATATCTCACTGGTGGTGTTTCATTTCCCGACTATCCCCTTTGTTCCATACGGAACTACATGGACTTTAATTTTTTCTTGTTGTGTCCTCGTTTTCAAGACAGGCAATTCTCGATTACCGACTATTCCTCGGGACCTTCCAAGGCACGTTGCGATCGCAGACTTCAGAAATCTGATTCATGATTTCTCATGACTTTTTATATGGATATTTATATCTCACTGGTATTGTTTCTTTTCCCAACTGTCCCCTTTGTTCCATAGGGGACTATATGGATTTTAATAATTTCTTGTTGTGTCCTTATCCTCAAGACAGACAATTCTCGGTTGCCGACTATTTTATTGTTGCTGAATTTTACTGAGCCGTTCATGTGGAGTTATGAATGCTCAGTGAATCAAAGTGCAGCCGATTGCGGACATAGAATTATTACGATATTTTAAAGTTGTATGGACGAAATATTTTGGTACATTTATGTTTAAATTAATAGTATAATATATGACACTGAAAGGCATGGTATGTTTCTTTACAAACATTTTTACCCTTTAGGTCTAAAAAATAGGTACTTAGAGATAAAGTTTAGAATTTCAATAGGGATTTAGAGATAAAATTTTAGAATATCGAAAGTACAAGAATATTCATGGAAAGAAATGAAGCCAAACAGTAACTAAGATTTATTACAGCATTTCTTAAATTTCCGAACAAAGTTGGAAAGTATTCATGACTTTGATTTGTCTGTCTGTCCGCCCTGTAATTTCCGTAAGTATATTTGTAATTTCTTGAAACTGACATATGTTTTTTAAGCTCACAATCGAATGTTTCCTATTGAAAATGGGGTAAATATCACCACTGGTTTGTGTGCAGGAACACCCGAAAGTGTTTCAAAATATTGAGTTCTATGATAGGTCTTTCTATAATCCATATTTTAATAACTTTATTTTGCCCAAATCATCATAAAAATAAATTTTATTATTCATGTGCACAATTTTTTTTTCAGTTGAATATAATTTGCTTAACGTTAAAATGCACAGGGTACACTGAAATATTTGGATACATTGCGGGCTACAATTGGAAATTACTGGAAGGGAATTTCGTTTTTACTAACAGTTTTTAACACTCTCCAACAACATAGACTCCAACATCCTAATTAATATTCCGTAGTGTTGTTAGTCACGCCTTTTTTTACACACCAGTAAATTTTTAGAGTAATAGTCTCCAAATTCAATTACGATTAAATAAGAAGAAAAATATTCTAAAAAGATACTGGTGAGAAAAAGAAGGCGGGGCTAACAATACTACGGAATATTAATTAGTATGTTGGAGTCTCTGTACAACAATGTTTAAGATAGAAAATGATCATCTCTCTGCGTATATTACAGTCCTTTAATCTGTCTGTTAATTGTTTAACATTCTGAATTTAAATTTTTAATTTAAACATTTTTAAAGTATTGAAAAAATCGAAGCAGAATTCAAATTCAGTTACCTATTTATGTGCTATGGTCACCACACTGGAATATCTTTGTGATAAAACAGCGTAAAAAACATTCATATTTACCCGAATTCGCAGACATTTTTTTATTCTAATTATCAAAAACAGGGTAATTATGATACACACCTTCCTTACAATTTTTTTTTTTTTTTTTCTAAACTTAACGTAAAGAATTCCAAGAAAACTTGATGCCTTCGAATTCCTAGGGTATATGATTACCATAGTTTCTGTCCCAGTGGTTATTTTAAATACTGTTAAAGAAAAATTTATATAAAATGAATTTCATTCTTTTATTATTAAAAGTAGATTTTACTCATACACATTTCAGAAGCAGAGTGAAACATTCGTGGCTGAATATTTTAAAAATGGTTCCTTTTCCAAAAATTTATACAGTTGTCTGTTGATGCAGGCTTTTCTCTTATTTATATGTAAATTTTAAAATTATACAAAATTTTTAACTAATTAGTGAAGTAGAAACTGTATATTTATTTATATTTGTAAAAAATTGTGAAATTTAATTAAGGATATTTTTTTGCTAATTATACTAATTATTCTTAAAAATTTTTACAAACACAGTAAATTTTCAAAAAATCAGTTTTACTAAAAATATTTATATAAATTTTATACCAATACAGAGGCTGTTCGCCCATTTTTTAGACGATTTTGATGGAGTGTACTGAAGCAATTTCACTCATATTTCGTGTTTTAATTGTTCAGTTTGATAGCCCTTGTTCTTAACTATCATTCTACATCGTAATTTCTATGATAATAATGCTTTTTATAATATCGGAAGAGGTATATTTTTCTACTCCTCTTGAACGGCTTTCCAAAGTTCACAAAGCGTTGTAGTCGGTGTTTGGTTAATGTTGATTTTAAGAGTCGAAAAACACAAAAATCCAACAGTGATACATCAGGAGATTTAACAGGAATATCAGTGAAGGGTATGGTTTTAATTCCCGTTTTTTGTTCCATTTTTTTCTAGAAAAGCAATTGCGGATTGCGATGTGTGGCTGCTTTTTTTTGTCTTGATACAGTTCAACGGATTGATAGCATTGTGGATAAAGATCTGGATTTTCATTTTTAAAAATTGGAATTAAAATATGTTCTTGATAGTATTTAGAGCTGATTTTGACATTTTTGTAAAATTTTTTTTTTTTTTTTTTTTGCTTTTATCTTGCGCTTGTATGAAAAACCAGTGGCAATCATAAATTCTTCAGAAAAACTTTCTTTTGATGCTTTGAACCATGTAGCAAAAATTTTTTTCTCCACTTTTGTGATAATAAATTGATCTTTTTTTATTGCAATCACTTAAATAGACCCAAGATTCATCTATTGTTGCGACATTTTTCCATTTTTATCCTGATAAATGCTTTTCATAAAGATTTCACTAAAAACTATCTTTGGAAAGAGCGGAAACCTATCCTTCCATCCACTGCCTTTTTGAAAGCGCATTTTTGCATCTAAACAAAAATTCTAAATATCAGAAGATAAATAAAACTTCCAAAAATATAACTGTTGTAAAAATAATATTCTCCATGCAAACGATTTTTTCTTACTGCGAAATAAAATCGTCTAAAAAATGTGCGAACAGCCTCTGTACTAGCTGACTTTACTTGCTTTGCTGGTCACTATATTTAAATGAGTCCTTCACTGTTGAAAATGAAGTTCTGAAAAATGAGTAAATGGACACACTCATTTCAAAATGAGTAATTTTGTTTCAAAAAGGAAAACATGTTCGTCTCATTTATATGTTTTCAAATTAATATCTCTGCACTTCATAATTTGTTATAAATATGCTGAACTAAAAGAAGCTTTTTCATAGAATTTATACAGATTTAAACAGAAAAAATTCAAACACAAAATTTATTCCCTCAAATGTCCAGAACTATATTTCGTGGCGGTTGCATACTGGTTTGCGGAAGAATACACGAATGAGAATCTAGTATGTTTGATCTACTGGGGTTCATGACGGTCGATGCTGTTAGGGAGAAATCCGTCTCTGAAAAAATAAGTCTATCGTTTGTCCATAATTTCTGTACACTGCGTTGGAGAACAAATAGAGACAATCCAAGTCTTGATAATTTTACACTGTCTTTATTAAATATATATTCTTAAAAAGGTCACATAAGGAAGTTCACATATAAAAATATTAGTTGCAATAAAACCCAAGCATTTCTCGGGAAGCGAGGGAGAGAGAGAGGGCTAAAAATCGTCGTCTTAACTATACGATGAAAAAGCAAAAACTGTGGGTCTGCTTTTTTTTCTCGCACGGGGAGAACCCCCGGAAGGGAAGTCATATGTTTGCTTTATCTTATTTTCGCCAAAATGAAAGCCAACTTCAGTTCTTTGTTTTAGATAATAAACTAATGTTAATTTTTTGAATTTGTAATGACGGTTTATAATTGTATTAACCCTTTAATCGCCAACATTACGCCAAGCGACAGTTTGACTATAGAAAATGACCGTTATGAACTGAAATCATTAATATTGGGTAATTTAAAAAAAATTATATCCGGTGTTGCAATAATATAAATTCTGACAATGAGTTTTCTTGTTTTATGACTATTTGAGAACACTTTTTTTTATAATTACGTTTAATGTCAGAATTTCCGTTAGATATTATTTCTTTTATTTTCTTTTTATCCCATAAAATAAAGTACTTATCTATTTAAAAAGATAAACACTTTATTTATGATTTAGATATAAAACATATACAATTTAGATTTCTGAATGATGTGTGTTATTGTTTTATGTTAATAAATAGTGTAGGTCGTATGTATAATTAAAATTGTGTAATTTTTAACGACATTTAAAAATAATTCTTTCTCCGAATGCCTAAGAACAAATTATGTAAATAAAATATCTCACTTGAAATTTAATTATTTTTATATTGCGATAATGCATTACTTTATTATTAGATTTTGTTTTAATTAAAAACCCAATTAAAATTTAACCAAATATATGTGAACACCTGCACATATTTCTTCCGGCGACCCAGAAAAATAAAAAAAATAAATCTCTCTCACTCCCTAGTATGTCATATAAACATAATGAAAATTGTCATTCATTTTTTTTTTTTTTTTTTTTTTAAATATATATAAGAAATCTGCATAAGCAAAAACAAACATTGTATATAATGAAACAGTCAATTACTACTATAAAATGTGCACATTAAAAATCTGTCTCATCATGAAACACAATGGCTTTCCGAAGACTTTATCATTCGACAATCATTGTGGGCACCACATTTTCTTATAGTTCAGAGTCTGGATCCAGATTTCCCCTACATATATCTCGTCAAGAAAGCCTTGAAAGTGATAACTATTCACTTTTTTGTAAAAATAGTTTTTCTCTACAATGTTCTTATATATATATATCCATGGAATGATGATGTTAGGCTTTAAAGGTATTACATATTACTTTTTTCATTGTAAAGAATATTGAACATGCCATATTTAATACTGCAACATGTCAAATAACATCAATGTTAAACATAGAAAAAACAACACATGAGTACAAGTAAATTAAAAATGTGAACATAAAATGAGAAAAAAAAAAAATAATGTATATACAAATAATAGAAAATATCACAAAAGTGAAAAAAAAAAAAAATTGTTCGTGCAATTCCACACAGGAGAGATTCAAAAACGACGCCCATTGGACAGTCAAAAAAATATATATCCCCTTAATCTTGTATGTAGCAACAAGTATATCGACTTTGGCTTATGGCCATTGTCCTAGCGGGATAGGGCGTGTATAAAGACCTGACCTGTTAGGGACAGGCCTCCGTCCCCCATCAAAGTCAAAGACTTCTGTAGGGACACCTCGCAAAACTGGGTATATATATGTCAATTGAATTGTATTAAACAATTTTCAAAAGAAGTGTGGGGTCTCATCACAATGAAATGCTACTCTCCCGGGTAAATTTTGAACGAGTTAGCATTACCATAGAGGGTAAAATTAAAAATGAAAAAAAAAAAAAAAAAAAAAAAAAATTTATTAAAATTCTTAGTACTATCAAAATTTAGTGTGATGAGATAAAGACTACCAAAACAACTCACTAAACCCAATGAAGCATTTTAAAATAACATTGCACAATAATAATAATAAGGTAATTGCCACATATTAAAATTTTGAGTTTTAACTTTAAGTTTCTGACTTATTAATAATTTATGCATATAGTATGTAAACAAACAGTATTGTAGTCATCTGTTAACATAATGACACATTAATATCTATCAAAATGTAAATATTATTAAACAAGTTTTTTTTTTTTTTTTTTTTTTTTTTTTTTTAACTGAACTATAATAAATTTTTGTTAAATTTGATGTTAAGAAAACAGTAATAATAACTAGAAAAGAGGAAATTATGTAATATTTCACATAGTGTTGTGTCATCCATTGTAATTAAAAAAAATAAGAAATAGAAAAAGGAAAAAAAAAATGCAGAGTATATATATTGGTCCAGCCAATTACCTGCATACAATGAATGACAGAACCAAAATAAACATAAAAGGAACCTATCAACACCACCTGTAATAATGCCTCCGAGCTGAGCTCTACGTCATGGAAGATCGGCCGATTTCATCCAATCCCCACGATCCAACATGTATCACAGGAAGTGTTGATTGGATAAAATCGGCCGATCTTCCATGACGTAGAGCTCAGCTCGGAGGCATTATTACAGGAGGTGTTGAACCTATGCACCGAGCGCTCTTCATATAATGCACAAGTTTCTTTTTAAAACATTACATAATATGATATTAAAACTTAATTTCTGTTTCTTAAATTATAATTGTGGCTTTGTCTGTAATTATAATTAACATTTCTATTAGGACTTGCTTCATTAAGTAAGTGGCTGTATCTAGGTGGTGCAATAATAAGTCTGTCAATATGGACTCGAAATGACAATCCATCAGGTGCTTGTAGTCTTTTAATTGTAAATGAAACCGGTGAGTGTTTTTGTAGAACAATAAAAGGTCCTGTGTATTTTGGTTTAAACTTATCAACGGATTTTAAATAAACAATGTCATGTACAGCAACAGGTCTTAATTTAGCATGTCTGTGAAAGTGTTGATATCTCTTATTTTGATTATCTTTTATGTTAGAGTAAGCTTTAAGGTAAATTTTATTTAAATCTTCTAATAATTTATGTATATCAACATTCTTGTCGAGAAAAGGTTGATTCATCTGTTGCTCAAAAGTGTCAAAAATCAATGAAATTTCTCTTCTAAAATGTAATAAGTTAGGTGAGTACAAAGTAGATGAATGTTTAGAGCCATTATACAATGATTTATGTATAAACAAAGAGTTTTCAAATGTATGGCCTTCAGACATTAAAATGTTTACTGAATATTTAATGGATTTATTGATCCTTTCGGACAATGCGTTTGATTGTGGATGTGCTACAGAAGAATGTGTAATTTTTATACCAAGAGTACTATTAAAGAGTTGTAAACACTGGATGTAAATTGAGGACCAAGATCCGAGAGGATAACTGAAGGTCTACCAAAGGTGGTAATATAACTAAACAAACATTTAACTATTTTTTCTGCTGATGTATCCTTTAATGGATAAAGTTCCATATGGCGTGAGAAAATGTCCAACACTGTGAGTACTGAGTGACCATTATTAAATGGTCCTACTAAATCAACACTAATAGTATGTCCAGGATGTGTGGGTGTGTATGTAGGTTGTAATGGAGCTGGAAGAGTGTTATGATGTTTAGCCTGTAGGCATCGTGTACATGAAGCGACAAAGTTTAATGTATCTTTGTACATTCCTTTCCAAAAGTATTTGTTTGATAGGAAATTATATGTTTTATTTAATCCAAAATGAGACAAATGTGAAATTGTTAATGTCTTAGCTTTTAGCGAATTAGGAACAATAATAAGATATGAGAATGTTGAGCTATTGGGACATTGCTTTTTATACATCAGTACCTTTGTGTCTGGATGAATAAAATAGTTTGGGTATTTTCTTGAAAAACCTTTCTTTAGAATTTCTGTGTAAATTTTTGACAATACAGGATCCTTCATTTGTTCATTTACAAAAGTATTATTAGAGATTTCTAAAAGTGGGTCTTTATTATTCGAATCTCCAGAAATTAAGCAATTAGTGTATTGTTGTTTGATTTTATTACAATTGTTATCATTAAAGTGATTAACAACATTACTATTATCATGTACTACAGGTAGAGGTTGTTTATAAAAAATTAATTCAGGATTAGAGTTCAAATCTTGTTGATTGTGAGTGAAGTCACATCTCGAAAAATAATCTGCTAAAATATTTGATGAACCAGGAATGTGTTCAAAATCAAACGAATATTCTGAAATTTCCATTAACCATTTTGTGGTAAGGTCTGTAGGATTAGTTGTTTTTTTGTATCTTTTTAATGGAGCACTGTCAGATAAAATTGTGAATTTTCTGTTGTACAAATAGTATTTAAATGCAATTATTGATTTGTAGATAGCCATTAATTCCAATTTTAGTGCAGGGTAGCGTTTTTCAGATGGCTTCAATGATTTAGAAAAGAAGGCTATTGGAAGTAATTTATTATCATGTTTCTGCATTAGCACTCCAGCAATTGAAATATTTGAAGCATCTGTATTAAGGTAGAAATCTCTATCCCAATCCGGTAGTCTGACCACTGGTGATTCAAAGAAAATTTTTTGAATTTTGTTAAAAATCTGTTGATGTTCAGTAGTCCAATGAAATTTTGATTTTGGTTTAGTCAGATCAATTAAAGGTTGTATTAGTTTAGAAAAGTTGGGTACAAGGGATTTATAAAATGTTACAACACCAATAAATTTTTTTAATTGCCTTTTAGTTGACGGTGTAGGAAAAGAATTAATTTTTACAATATTTGATTGTATTGGGGAAATACAATGATTTTGAATATGGAATCCAAGATAATTTACACCAGTTTTGTGAAAAGTGCACTTGTTAGGTGCAAGGGTTAAGTTTTACTTTATCAAAATTTCTAAGATTCTACTTAATTTAGAGCATGTTTCCTCAAAGCTATTCGAGCCAAAAATGAGGTCATCTTGATAGGCATGTATTCCCTCTAAATCAATTTCATCAATAATTGTGTCCATTAAAGCTTGATATTGAGAAGCAGCATTTTTTAATCCAAAGCATAGTCTTTTGTATTTAAAACTACCAAACATAGAAGTAAATGTTAATTTATCTTGTAAATCTTCAGGAAGTGCAATCTGGTGGTAAGCCTGTTGAAAATCTAAACATGTGAAGTACTTGTAGGCTGATAAGTCAGCAATAATTGTTTGTATTTTGGGCAAAGGGTATGAAGATCCCTGAATTATTGAATTAAGCATTCTAAGGTCCATTGCAATTCTATATTTTTGTTTACCTTCTGCATCAAGTTTTATTTTTAACTGAAAGAATGGGGCAAGCCCATTCTGAACAATTTCTTTCAATAATTCCAGCTTCTACAAGTTGATTTATTTGACTTTTAGCTTCTTGTTGTAATGATTGTGGTATTGGAAAAGGTAATGTTTTAATTGGGAACTCAGTGATGAATTTTAAATTTGGTATAACTTTGTCTGTATGCCCTAAAGTTTTCATAGATTTAGAAAAGGCTGCAAAATTTGTTAACAAAACATTCTTTAATTTCTTTTCTTGGTCTCCTTGGAGATGTTTGACATCAAAATCCAAAGGAGAGAGTTCCTTTCTTCTTAAATTTAATATTTCATCAGAAGCTTGAATGTAATTCAAAATTTGTGTAGTTGAATCAGTAACAATTTTACTGTTTTTATCAATTTCTGCTTCCTGCGGAATAATTTCATCAATTTCTGTTAGGGTGCCCATTTTTGTACCTTTATTTATGTGTATACTTTCTCTAGTTAGATTTTTAACATAAATTTGAAATTGGCCTCTATTACAATTATTATCATTATCCAGCATTTTTGAAGTACTACTATTTATTACTGAATCTAGACACAATATATTTGCATTATTTTCTGTATTTTCAAACAAATAGTCACTGTCAGACAAAAAAATTGTATTTACATCTATAAATGTTTCCTCTTCAGGTTCTAAAAATATTTTCTGAGAAGCCCTAACTGTCATTTGTTTATATTTTTGGGGAGGATTTTGATTTTTTTTCTGAGTTTCAGTATTTTTCGCAACACTACAATTGTTTAAGTTTTCATCTTCTACAAGTGTATTTGCAATGGGAATAATTATATCTTTAAGTTTGATATTGTTTTTATACAAGTCTATTATTACATTATTTTGTTGAATAAAGTCCCATCCAAGTATGGCCTGAAACGTTGATTCATTAGGAATGTCAACAATGAAAAATTTCTGTGAGAAAAATGTGTTATTTATTTTGAAAGAAGTTTGAATACATGAGGAGAATTGTACGTTTGAATTTACAGTCTTAATCGTTACTGGTGAAGACAAGTGTTTATAAGTTAATTTCTCTTTTAAAGATTTAAAAGTACTTTCAGAAAGCAATGATATCGAACTCCCTGTATCGATTAATCCGGTGATAGCATTTTTAGCTAAGTTGATTTTAATTAATGGTAATGTGGGTGAAATTTTATTTACATTAAAAATATATTCGTTTTGACTTTCTGTAGTTTGTGTAGACTTGTTATCCGCAATACCTATTTTATTCACAGTTTGTGAGGCAATTGAATTTACTTTTCTTGTACTAGATAGTTTTATAGTGTCACTTAGATTTGACAAATCAAAATTAGGATTAGGTGCTGATGTTGTCTGGTGTAGTTGAGATGCAAGGCCATCAGCCACTCTACATCTCGAGTCTAGTTTAAATGCCTATTATTGTCATTTCTCTTGAAAAATCTTCCTCTCGAAAAATTATTGTTTTGGGTTTGGCTTCTTTGCCATTTATAACATTTATTAGCTACATGTCCTCTACGATTACAAAGTTGACAAACAACACTATGAAAACCCTCTTGTTGTGATCCCCTAGCCTTATGTGTTTTAAATTTTTTTTTATAATCATTGTGTCGAGTTCGTCCAACATGAGCATTTTGTGAATCTGATAAACTGTTTACTTCCTCTTTTTTTTCTTTTTGTCCGAAGGACAAAGCATCTACTTTTTCTGTTAATTCAATTAATTTCTGTGATAAATTGTTAACAAATACATTATCACCTTGTTTGAGCAAGATATTTTCGTTCATGTTTATCTCTTGTAACTTTTGAGCGCGATTTACCGCCAAATTATAATCCGAGATTCCCTCTTCCATGATTTTTATACGTATGTTAGATGGAATGGAGGAGATAAACCTTGTAAATTTAATGTTATCAAGTGCATTACTATCGGTAATTTTGTTATATATAATATTAGCCAAGACATTTTATCTGTGCGAGAAATTTTTTATGGATTCCTGAGGGAGCAAATTTAAATTGTTAAACTCTATTAGTGCTTGAGTGGAACTCATGGGAGTAAAAAAAGTTTTAAATTCTTCCTTAAGAAAGTTTAAATCATTTGATTTGTACAAATGGGGGGATTGCGTTAAATATTTTAATGCCGCCCCGGATAATTTTCCCTTCATAACGGCGGCGGCTTCCTCAGTTGATAATCGATTTATTTTCGCGTAGGTGGACACCTGATCGAAGAAGAAGTCAACTAAAGATGGTTCCCCATCAAAATTCATCAACTGAATGTTGACTGTTTTGGCTTTCGCCATAATTAATAATTTTGCCTAACCAACTTAAAATATTGTAAATAAACTATATAATAAATATTGTATGTGACACAAAACAAAAATTGTTAATACCAAGCATTCTTGTTTTTTTTTTTTTTTTTTTTTTTATTTATTTATTTATTTATTTATTTATTTATTAACTAGCAGGCTTTGCCCGCTTCGCTGGTCATTATATTGAAATGAATCCCCAAAACAGCATATCATTAATAATAATAAAATATCTTAAAAAAAAATCATTGAAATCCGTCAAAATCTAATTTTAAGTTCCTGCTACTTTCTGTCACGGTATCCCCGCTCGTCACAGTCGAGTCTGGACCCACAATGCCTTCGGCAGTCCCTTACCTGCTTTTTACTCTCCCTCCCTCGTGGTTACAGTTGAAAGCTTTACAAAATCTCATCAAAGTGCATATTTCGCACACTTAATTAACACCCACACACCAAAATTCGCCATTCTTAGGTAATTTGGACGGATTTAAGCTTCAAAATGTGGTTTTTGCCCCGCCCGCCCCAAGGGGAAGGGGGGGGGGTAAATTACCAAAATTATTTTATATTGCATGTTGCATACACATACCTAACCGACACATAAAAAAATTGAGATCCTGAAATTATTTAAAGCTGAGCTATGCTTTAAAACTTTTTTTTTTTTTAATCTCTTCCCCCGTTCTTAAAGGAGGGAAGGAGGAGGGAATTTCGCAAAATCTCTTCATACTATGAGTTAGATACATATAATCGTCCCTTACATAAAAAAATTCCAACCTCAGATAACTTAGTGCAGCGTTACGCATGAATACATGTTTTTGCCCCCCCATTCTCCAAAGGGCGGTAGGGTGGAATTTATAAAATCCCTTTGTAGTGTGTGTTCAGTTCGATTTCCTCGTGTGTTGAGTACCCTTCTTCGAAAACCTTTTCCCTTCCCTCCCCCACTTAAAAATCCAAAATTCCAAAATCGCAGAAAATAATTTTTTTGTACTCAAGTCTGGTCTTTCCATCTGCAATTTCTTCACCGTTAAGTAATTTGGAGCCGAGTTAAGCCTTCTGCCTCCCAAGGGGGACAGGGAGGGGGGTATTTTGCAAAGTTTCGTCTTAGTTGGGGGGGTCACTGGTCAGGCTCCGAAAACCAACCTGGTCACTAAAATTTGTGACCCTCTTTCCCACAGAATCGTCATGGCAGTGTTGAGTCAGTGAATCAGTGAGTTTACTCTTTTATATGTACAGATTTGTTTATATTTTTTATGGACTACTTGGCTTAAGGTTGCTGTCACAAAAATAGAGTCCTTGGCGTAAAATGTCCTATCTACTTCAGTATTAAAATTAAAAATATACCCAGGATTATCAACTAATAAAGCTCTTTAATACAGATCTGAATTAGCTTTCATTTTCTTATTATTTAATTTTGATAATGACGTTATGTTGTCATGTGCCTAAGCAAATTTAATATTTATTATTATTTTTTATATTATTATTCGCGTGAAATATTCTTTGGCAACAATTAAAAATTAAAATAAATTATTTTAAAGTTTTATTATAGAAGAAATATCTATATTATATAGAAGATTAATTAAAAATTTACATTTTTCCCGGTATAAATAGTAGCCTATGTCTTATTCGAGACTATTATCTATCTCTGTACAAAATTTCATCCAGATCCGTTTATCCGTTGTGGCGTGATTGAGTAACAAACATCCATCCAAACTTTCGCATTTATAATATTAGTATAGATTACTTATCACGTGCATGTGTTAGATTGAGTTATTTTGCTGTCAAATTGACAAAATTTTAATTTTGAATTTCAAAACTCTGTCGTTCTTGGCGCTTATTGTATTTGGTGATCAAAAACGTAATACAAAAATATGCATGCCAGATGTATATTTTCGTAATATGCATTGTACGAAATATTGTTTCATATTATTCATTACTCTCTTAATATAAGTTGTTAAAATAACCATGATTTTCGAATAGAATTAAATTATGTTCGCCAAATAATATGGCGATATTTTTTTTTTTTTTTCCTACTAAGGATGACCGATATCAAATCTATTCCGCTGCAACATATTAGTATCTTATATCAGATATTTTATTTAGACATTTGAAAACAAATTTGACTTCAAATTATGATAGAATATTTATAATTTTCCTTTTAATAAGTATATTAGTTGGATATTTATTGTGTAAATATCATCTTTTGAAATGAAATGCTTGTGTTTTCAATCGAATATGGAAATTTGCCATTTTTTCTTTCCCTAGAGTTTTGAAATTAAAAATTCAAATTTTGTCAATTTTACAAAAAAAATAACCTAATCTAACGCATGGACATGATAATTAATACATACCTATACCTAAATATGGGGATTAAAATCGGAAAATAATTATCCGCGATTTTTAATAATTTTTTACAAAAAATCCAATGGACGTTTAACATAAGAAATATTTTTCTTGCATCCACGAACGGCCAGTGACGTCATCACTTCGCTTGCGTATTAGCACTTTATCAATGTGTAAAAGAAATTTTTAATTAAAAATGACGTCAATTTTTCTGAGATGCATAATTTTTTTTTATAATTTTTTATCGTTCACGTTTAGATAAATGTCTTTATTTTCCTGTTGAAAAAAATATATAAGTTCGTTTTTTTTTTTTTGGCAACAATTAAATTATGGAAAAATATAAATGGCTAATTTTTTGCTATTATTAGCTTACAAAATTGCTATTTTATGCATAAAAATCGCAAAAACAAATTTTTTTTCGGAATAAAAGGTAGCCAACTTTTTAAGTTAGGGTATAAGCTATCTCCATTACAAATTTCATCGAAATCCGTCGAGTAGTTTTGGCGTGAAACTCAGTCAAATAAATTCACGGACATTCACATTTATAAATAGAAAACGTTTGTATGGGAAATAGAAAAGGGCTGTTTTTAGGGTTTTCCGGAAATTATTCGATTTTTTCTCGCCTTTTAAACCTTCCCTAGACCTCCACGAACATTTCAAGACTAAGATAAGATAAATCCGTTCAGCCGTTCTCGAGTTTTAGTGAGACTAACGAACAGCAATTCATTTTTATATATATAGCACGGAGTAATATTAATATGAGTTGAAGGTCCAATGGGAGAAAGCTACGAAACTGTGATCTAAATTTTTGGTAAATATTGAGGGCGCCACTTGTCATTCCTCCCTACTTCGGCGTGGATATACTGTTGTTTTCAATAGAATTTTGCTGAAGTACATTTAAAATTTTTTATTTTAAGCAATTTAATTTCTTTGTAAGTTCTTAAAACTGCATAATTCAGATGTTTCAAATAAATGCTTCGTTCCTAGTTGTAAAACAGGCTATGATAGTGATAAGAAAAACAAAAAAAAAAAAAAAAGCCCTAGGAGAAAAATAAAGTCCGAGTTCGTGTTTTCTGCACCTAAAGTAAGTTTATTTTTTTTTCTTTAGAAGATTTCATCCATTCTCCTTCCTCCCAATTGTCTGTTTTAGCTAGCTTCGGTTCATAAGAATCGTCATTTTTTAAAAGCTTTCTTTCAAAGTAAAATTAGTATAAAATGGCTCTTAAAAAAACATGTTGGTTAGAATACTCTATTTAATGAAATTTGCTTTCAATCGAAATTTTTTCAGCTTGATATTATTTAAAAAAAAATAATTAAAACGAGACATTTCCCCATTGAATAACATTGCGGAAGCTGGAGAGAAGGAAGGATTGCACGCTGGCGCCATCTGTAAACATTAGAAAACAACATCACAAAATTTCAGCGTTACCTTCTTCTCCTGTCTTTTTACTCCGTGATATATAGATTACTTTGACATATAATTTTATACTATTGTATGCCACTTTTAAAACAAGAATACTTAGTTTTATATGCCCATATATTCAAAAAGAAAAATAGATGAGCATACATATGATAAATATTGTGTAAAAAAATAAAAATATTGTGAAATCAAATAAAATGTATTGAAAATGAAATATTCAACCAATATTATGAATGAAAAAATGTTAGAATTTGTACCAAGCATTTCTGCTGCTCTGATTTATTTATTTATTTATTTGTTTTTTTATGAAACCTTTCATAAAAATAATATTGCATGACAATTTCAGCAAAAATACTTAGTTTGTCTCTCTCTATATATATGCAATAATAAAATAAATATTTGTGTTCATGCAATCACTTATAAAATAAATATTTGTGTAAAAATATAGTGATAATTATGCACTATAAATGAGAAAAAAAAATTGTGTTTATGAAAAATAAATATATGAATAAATAAAGTTTCAAACCTACCAAGCACTTTTGCCCTATTTATTTTCAATTTTCAAGTACCATCACTATTATTATTAATTTTTGATCTGGAGACGCAAAATATCACTTAAAAATACCAGCAAAAGTACTTATCTAAATGTATATTAAAAATATATAGAATACTATGCATAATTTGCAATAATTTTAATTTAATTATATATGCACCAGATAAATATTGAAATAGCACCAAAATAAAATGTCAATTACTAATAACCAATTTACATACCTTTAGTTTCTGTATTTCAAAAAAATATTATAAAATATTTATTATACTTTCCTTTTTTAAAAAAAAAAAAAATTGTTTGTTATTTATTCCTTTTTAAGTCGTAGAACACTGTCCCGAACATCAATCAAGTTTCTATATTAGTCTGCAAAATTCATAAAAAAAAAAAAAAAAAAACACTTTAAAAATTGAAATTTCGTGTATAGTAATTGAATAAAAATATTTTGAGAATTCTGACAAATCGCAATACTGTGGGATGTTTCATCAGTGCGCAGAACGTGTAATATCTGTCAATCCCTTAACTAGAAAAAAAAAAAAAAAAAAAAAAAAAAAAAAAATCTTGAAACACATTTTAAATACGTATGGCTTTTCTCTCCCGTATGAGTTCTTCACACAAAAAAAATTCCGAAGATTTGAACTAAATGCACACACATATTGGCCTTTCTCCTGTATGAGTGCGTGTAAATTTCATTCGCCGTGCACAAAATTTAAAATAACGTTATCACTTTTATGCAAAAAAATTTCACATACATATGGCTTTTCATTTGCGAGCTTGCACAAGAATTAATTCACCTACGGCATGACGAAGGGACGGGAATGAGATGTCTTCAAGGACGGGGAGATGAAGCATTCATCGCTAGTGACCCGTTGATTACACACGGAAGGGTTCCGCCTTGGGAGCAGGGACCTTGGAACACAGATAGGATCCCAATGAGCATTCTAGATGAGCACTCCATCCAGCGTCGACGAGATCAGGAGAGGCGAATCCGTGCTTTGAAAAAAAAAAAAAAACGAACCTCCCATGATTTTAACAAAATTCCTTTAAGTCACTATCCGAAAAATTTTACTTCAAAAATCCACATACAACAACTCGCCTTGGTTCAGTTTCCATAGATCAAAACAATGTTGCGCCGTTCTATGACTGCAGAATCCAATCGGCCTCTCTCTAAAAAGTTCGAGAGCAGAGAAAACATAATTTCCATCGGCCCGCCCCTCTCTCTCCATCGATGCATTCCCGGAAACTGGACGGCACCAAGTTCTGTTAGGGAGAAATCCGTCTCTGAAAAAATAAGTCTATCGTTTGTCCATAATTTCTGTACACTGCGTTGGAGAACAAATAGAGACAATCCAAGTCTTGATAATTTTACACCGTCTTTATTAAATATATATTCTTAAAAAGGTCACATAAGGAAGTTCACATATAAAAATATTAGTTGCAATAAAACCCAAGCATTTCTCGGGAAGCGAGGGAGAGAGAGAGGGCTAAAAATCGACGTCTTAACTATACGATGAAAAAGCAAAAACTGTGGGTCTGCTTTTTTTTCTCGCACGGGGAGAACCCCCGGAAGGGAAGTCATATGTTTGCTTTATCTTATTTTCGCCAAAATGAAAGCCAACTTCAGTTCTTTGTTTTAGATAATAAACTAATGTTAATTTTTTGAATTTGTAATGACGGTTTATAATTGTATTAACCCTTTAATCGCCAACATTACGCCAAGCGACAGTTTGACTATAGAAAATGACCGTTATGAACTGAAATCATTAATATTGGGTAATTTAAAATAAATTATATCCGGTGTTGCAATAATATAAATTCTGACAATGAGTTTTCTTGTTTTATGACTATTTGAGAACACTTTTTTTTAATAATTACGTTTAATGTCAGAATTTCCGTTAGATATTATTTCTTTTATTTTCTTTTTATCCCATAAAATAAAGTACTTATCTATTTAAAAAGATAAACACTTTATTTATGATTTAGATATAAAACATATACAATTTAGATTTCTGAATGATGTGTGTTATTGTTTTATGTTAATAAATAGTGTAGGTCGTATGTATAATTAAAATTGTGTAATTTTTAACGACATTTAAAAATAATTCTTTCTCCAAATGCCGAAGAACAAATTATGTAAATAAAATATCTCACTTGAAATTTAATTATTTTTATATTGCGATAATGCATTACTTTATTATTAGATTTTGTTTTAATTAAAAACTCAATTAAAATTTAACCAAATATATGTGAACACCTTCACAGATGCCAATTTGTGAGCATGTCAATATACTCAATATTGAGTACATGGGATTTTTAAATTTGAGGATATTTGTTTCGGATCTATTTTAAGTATGTAACATCTCAAATTGGACACAACTTTACTCAAATTTGAGTATTTTTACCCCTTTTTTTTCCCTCAGTGTTTTTATAATCATGAGTCTAAATTTTATTGCTATGTTTGAAAAATATAGAAAAATATGGACACTTATCTTTTGTTGTAAAGGAATTATTTTCGAAATAATTCATTTGTAAAACATAATTTCCGAATAACAATTCTCTTAAGGGCCCTCTTCACTCACCGCCGCCGGAAGCCGAAGCTAATGTTATTCTATGGGGAAATTTTCTTTACAAATAACTTATTAACTAATACGTATTTTTAAATTCTGTTTTCACATTCTGAAAATTTCCAGCTGTTAAATTGACGGACCTTCTTTAAAAAATTATTTTTTTAATTTTTTTATATTTTATTTTGAAGCTGCAAAATATGAATTTTCAATGTGTGAATTTTTTTCATTTTGCAATTTGAAAATAAAATATTAAAAATTAAAAAAATTCATTTTTAAAAAAGGTCCGTCAATTTAACAGTTGGGAATTTTCTGAATGTGAAAACAGAATTTAAAAATATGTATTAGTTAATACGTTATTTGTAACGAAAATTTCTCCATAAAATAACATTGGCTCGGGCTTCTGGAGACGGTAAGTGAAGAGGGCCGTTTTGAAAGAAAAATTGTTGCTCTGAATAAAGAGCTTGTATTTGCTATGCAGACGAATAAAATATCTGTATAGCAGAAAAGCCTTCTCATATGAACACGAAATACCACTATTCGATATACTGAAGATAAAAACATGCTGTTTGGACAGTAGTTTTTATTGATGACGGAGAGGCTCATTATAACTGGATTTAACGAAATCTAAGACTTAATGGGTTAAAAGGAAAGTCCAAGTTTTTAAACATTTTCACCGTAGCTCTGCAGTGGTTTAGCATATATAGAAGCTTGAAGTTTAGCAAAATGTCTCTTCTTACGCCCTAATTAAAATTAAAGATGAAAATCTTCTGAAATTTAGTGCTTAAGGAAGGGGAAAGGGAGTGTCCAACTGTTCTACCCGTTCTTCGCACGTGAAAAATCTTATTGACTTCCATTAAAAGCTTTAAATATAGTAAAATGTCCCTTCTTAGGCCATAATTAAGGTAAAAGGTGAGAATCTTCCGAAATTTAACCCTTAAGGTTCTGAAAATAGGGTGTCTAGCATTTCTACCCGTTCTTTGCACGGGAAAAATCGCAATGATTTCCTGAGAAAAATGTCTCTTTTTAGACCCTGTTTAAGATGAAGTAGGAGAATCTGCGAAATTTAACACTTGATTTCCCATAAAATTATTTTTCAACCGATTTGAACTAAAGCTTGGTCTTCATCAGAATTTAAAATAAACAATCTTTTCCCAACAAGTGAAATTAATTAGCTTTGCATTTATTTTGTATTTTTTATTTTTCCCCGTGCGAAGGACGGATAGAACTGTTTGTTGTATTATAATTTGGAGAAAAGATTACTATTTATTACTATTTATTCTATCGCTAGTAAATAAAAGCTCCCCTGAATCATGGTAAAGAGTAGGAGTTTTCTCTATTTAAATGTACTTTTCCTATCGAATGACTTCTAAGAAATGACGTCATTTTGAAAGACAATAGTACTTCAATCGGGAGGTTTTTTGAAAATGACGTCATTCTAACATATTATAAAAATTATTTTGATTTTAATTACATTGAGACACTAAGGCATTTAGCTGTATTCACAGTAAAATGCTTAAATCGTATGCATGAAATTTCGACAAAAGCGTAATTTTAGAAGAATTTTTTTATCTTTATTAAATCATTTCAACAATTTTCAATTTTCATAAACCTTTACTTAGGGAGAATATATATGCATTAGAAGTAACCTACATAACAAATTTGAAGTTTCTATTTATAGCTACATTATTACTGTAGAAATCATACAAAAATATATTTTTCAAGAATGATGTTTACCTCACCCCCTCCCATTGTGCATGCCCTAGAAATTAGGAACACCCACAGTACTTCAACCCTGGTCATAAGCAGAAACTATGTCAAGTTTGGTTAAAATTGGTGTAGTGGTTTGGGAGCGATGTAAGACATAGGTACATACCAACATACAATGAATTTTATTTATATTAAGATTATTATAAAAAATATATAACCTATCTTCAAAGATTTAGAAAATTATCTATTGCATTAACGGTAATTTCGTAAAACAGATTAAAAAATTTTAAGTCCATTATTTCTATTGAGAAGGCGCAGGTTTGTGCAAAAAATCCTTTGCATGTCTTTACAGTACACATATTCAGGTGTACAAACGTGTATTTGAAAGTTTAAACAATTTTAAACAATTTAATTTATTCAACTTTGAATTTAATTTATAAAATTAATTCCATGTGTTTATTTCATACATGAAATCTTATATAAAATTCAAACAAAGTAGAGTCAGTAATGATTTAAATTATGATTTAAAATACTATTATTGTTATTTTTAATTAGTTATTATAACAATTAATCCCTGTGCCCCGTGCGAGCACTTTTGAAAATCACTAAAAATCCACAGAAAATTTTTACCATTGGAAAGCCTAATTTCTAAGCTTTATATATGTATATAATAAATTTTTACTTAATTATGAAAATACGCATATATTCGTATTCGTACATACAGTATCGGACAAAAAAAAAAAAAAAAAAAAAAACTGCATCACCTGTGAAAAAATATCAAAGTATCCAAAACTTGTACTTTATGCTTATGTTTTGTATAAGGGTAATCATATTTTATACATTTTGCAGAAATGTGAAGGTATCAGGCTACTGTGCCTCCATTTGAGTAAAGAAAATGTTTAAGGAAATACCAATTTACTCCGAGAAAGTCATGAAATCGAAAAATTCAATATTTAATGTAGACGAGAAAAAGTATGATTTACACATACATGCTGTTATCAATAATAAATTGCTTTTAAATAAAGTAAAAGTATATGCCTGTCACGGAGTAAAAAGACAGGAGAAGAAGGTAACGCTGAAATTTTGTGATGCTGTTTTCTAATGTTTATAGATGGCGCCAGCGTGCAATCCTTCCTTCTCTCCAGCTTCCGCAATGTTATTCAATGGGGAAATGTCTCGTTTTAATTATTTTTTTAAAAATAATATCAAGCTGAAAAAATTTCGATTGAAAGCAAATTTCATTAAATAGAGTATTCTAACCAACATGTTTTTTTAAAGAGCCATTTTATACTAATTTTACTTTGAAAGAAAGCTTTTAAAAAATGACGATTCTTATGAACCGAAGCTAGCTAAAACAGACAATTGGGAGGAAGGAGAATGGATGAAATTTTGTAAAGAAAAAAAATAAACTTACTTTAAGTGCAGAAAACACGAACTCGGACTTTATTTTTCTCCTAGGGCTTTTTTTTTGTTTTTCATATCACTATCATAGCCTGTTTTACAACTAGGAACGAAGCATTTATTTGAAACATCTGAATTATGCAGTTTTATGAACTTACAAAGAAATTAAATTGCTTAAAATAAAAAAATTTAAATGTACTTCAGCAAAATTCTATTGAAAAACAACAGTATATCCGCGCCGAAGTAGGGAGGAATGACAAGTGGCGCCCTCAATATTTACCAAAAATTTAGATCACAGTTTCGTAGCTTTCTCCCATTGGACCTTCAACTCCTATTAATATTACTCCGTGATGCCTGTTAATCTTATTACATACAAAAATAGATATTTCAATACTTCTTAGGACCCCCTCGAGATTTGGTAACAGGCTTACAGCAGTTAGGCATGGAAGGAATCAACTTCTCAATGTATTCTTAACTGATTTCACGATTCAAAACCCTATTAATGCTTTCCTGTAACTGAAGCATAGTAACAGTTTTTTTTAAGGTTGATTTCTTTAGAAATCGACCTATTGTAATCACTTCGTTTATCTACCTATCTATAAATATATAATGAAAATTTTGTCATCTCCATAACTCCCGAAATAATACTCCAAACTGAACCAAATATGGACAGCAAACTTATCTTATAAAAATCTTGGATGAGTTTGTTACCCAAGTTGCTTCGCCTTTTTGTTTTCAACTGGAAGCCATTTGAAATTTTCAAATCCACATTGTAAAAAGCTTATTTAAAGCCGAATTTGCTTGAATTTTGATTTAACTATAGATAACAAACAGACACAGCCAAATTTATTAATGAACTTTATCTGCCATTTTTAACAAAGTGGTGGCTATTTTAAATTAAGCAGGACCACTTGAAATCAGGCTACTGCTTGAAAATTTAACATCACGATAATTTCCGAAATAATACTCCAAATCCAACCAAATTTGCACAGTGAACTTATCTTACAAATATCTTGGAGGAGTTTGTTAACCAAGTTACTCCTCCATTTTGTTTTCAAGTGGATGCCATTTGAAAATTTCAAATTCACATTGTAAAAAGCGTATTCCAAATTTGTTTGAATTTTGATGTACACATAGACTATATAAGGGTCGCCACCAAGTTTATTAATGAACTTTATCCGTAATTTTTAACAAAGTGCGAACGTTATAAGCTATACGAAACAACTTTAAATCAGGCTACCACTTGAAAATTTATAATCATGATAACTTTTTAAATTCTGTTTCATTCAAACCAAAGTTGGACAGTGAACTTATCCTGTAAATATCTTAGATCAGTTCACTAGCCAACTTGCTCCGACATTTTCTTTCTAAGTTGCAGCCACTTGAAAATGTGCCAATTTGACACCTTTCAAAATACTAAATTAATTCAAACAAAAGTTGGATAGTGAACTTTAAGTTCAAATATCTTGGATAAGTTCGCTTGGTAACTTGCTCCGCCTTTTTATTTCCAAGTGACGGCTACTTGAAAATTTGTCATTATGATAACTTTTGCAATACTGAATCAATACGTATCAAATTTAGGTAGTGATTTATCCTTCAAAGGTTTCAGATAAGTTCTCTGGGCATCTCACTCCGCTGTTTTAGTTCCAAATGAAATCACACTGCTACTTGAAAATTTCTTATCACGATAATTTTTGAAATACTGAATTAGTTTGAACTAAAGTTGGATAGTGAACTTATCATACAAATATCTTGAATGATTTCGCTGGGTTGTTGTCATAACAATAACTTTTGAAATACTGCACTAATTCGAACCAAAGTTGGACAGTGAACTTATGCTTCAAATATCTTGGATAAGTTTGATGGGGGCAACTTGCTCCTTCATATTGTTTTCAAGTGGCGGCCACTTGAAAATTTGCCATTACGATAAATTTTGAAATCCTTAATCATTTCAAACCAAAGTTGAAAAATGGATTTATCATTCAAAAATCTATGATTTCGGTGGAATAGTTTCTCCCCAATTTTGATTTCAAGTTGTGGCCACTTGAAAGCTGCCACTTGAGAATTTGTTATTGCGATATCTTTTGAAATACTGAATTTATTCCAACCAAAGTTAGACAGTGGACACATCTTACAAATGGATTAGTTCACTGAGCAACTTGCTACACCATTTTGATCCAAGGTCTGGCCTATTGCCACGCCAGTCCGAAAACTTAATGCCAGAACTCTTCAGATAATTCTACACTTAAAAAGTAGAAATAAGAAGAAAAATACTTTTATAATACTCTTTATGTTGTGGTGATAAAATAATGCAAATTACCTAACAAAGTCATATAAGAATAATTTAGAATTTTCTTGCTGATTTTGCTATATGACAAAGTGTTTAATCATGTTGAAAACTACATTTCTTTGTAACTGTGAAATTATCTCGAATAGTTGGCTTTAAGCACTCCTCCAAAATGTCACCATAAACCGATTCATTTGCATTTCCCCTAACAAGTTTTAGTCTTCCACCCCCTTGCTTGGCATGCATCCTTACATTATTTGGCTTGTTAGGAACTTCATAGTATGTGACATGCAATCTGGATGAAACGCTTCATTTTTAACTCTTCGAACATTCCGTTTACCGTCCGGTCCAAATAGACTAAATTTGGACTCATCCTAAAAAATTACTGTGTTTCATTGAGCTTTTGACCATAAAACATATTTTTTCGTCCAAGCAAATCGCTTTTTCTTCATTTTTACTTTCTCTTACCCATAAGGTAGAGAAAGTATTGTTTTTGGGTCAAATTTTCGAACGCGAGATTTTGTTATATTTACACGTTTTGAGGTGCCCTGATTACGAAAATCATGTTTTTAGCAAATGGTCTGTGTGTATGTCTGTGTGTATGTCTGTATGTCTGTGTGTCTGTGTGTCTGTGTGTCTGTCTGTTATCAGCATATCTCAAAAACAAATTATGCCAAAAAGTTCAAACTTGGTATTCTAAATGTGTATCATATAGGGATGCTACAGTAAGCTTTTTGTTAAGCTCAAGCAAATGGTTTGTGTACAGGGACAATCAAGAGAATTCTAATACATTACGTCTATGGGGGAAATTGCAGGAAAGTAGAGTTTAACGTCTATAGACTGCACTAAACCAAATGAAACGAATATATATTTTTTGTAATAGAGATAGTTAACTAGGAAAAAAATTTTGTGTATGTAGGAGCCTCGCTTCCCCCCCCTGGGGGGAAGTCCCCCCTCGAGGGGAGTAAATTTTCATGATGGGTATCTTTCAAAAGAGCTCGCCAATACCTTTAAAACGAATGGTTGAACCATCGATCTGCGATAATTTAAAACAAAGTTATCGATTTTTTTTTTTTTTTACTTTTAACGAAAAAAAAAAACTTAGAAAAAAAATCGTACTTTTTTTTTTTTTTTTTTTTTTTTTTTAATCGAGAATAAAATGGACTTTTTTTTTTATATATTTGGTGTTATACTACTACCCTAATATGGCAATCGTCTGCCTTATAATAAAAGATAATTTTTTAAAATAATAATTTTAATAAATTATCTTTTAAAAAGAGAATTATTTTTTAATTACCGAATTAAATTTTTTATAAATGTATCTGCGTTAATAAAACGGGGCGTTGAGTGGGGCGGTAGCCCCCTCACACATGACTAATTATCATATAAAACTCTTCAGAAGCCTAATATGAATTGTTTAACATAGGTTTACATAAGTATTCGTTTTCTTACCTATTAATCTGCAACCTGTATTTATAGTATTAAATTTCAGGGTAAAAGAAAGTCGTGTGAGTGACACACCAGATTATTTTGAGTAAGCAAGGGCTTTTTCTTTGGGTGATGGGCAAGGAAACCATATTCCATCAGCAGTCTCTGAAATATTCTCGTACTTATATTAACACCATAAGTGTTCTCCAGTTTGACTTTTAAATGTGGTGCATTTGCATGACGATTTTGCAGGCACAACCGTTTCAAATATATATCTTCCGCTTTTATAGTAGCTCTTTTCCGGCCTGATCCGCTCCTTCTCACGATATCATCAGTTTCACGCTTTAACTTGATCACTTTCGAAACTCTAGATTGCTGACAATTTAATTTTTCGTCTATATTTCGTATTTAAAACCCTTCTTTGGCTAAAGCAATTGTTACACATTTCTTCCGAGTCGTTAGCTGGACATATGGAGCCATAATTTATCGAATAGAAAAATCACGAAAATTAACCAGACTTTCCTTATCTTGATTTATTAATGAAATCAGAATGATCCAATACTTCAAAATTGTTGTATGATGCAATAATGATGTGTAATAACATCATACAATACTTTGCAACAATTATAATTAATTATTGAAATTGAAATAAAATAGTGTGTTGAATTTGCAAAATATTTATTTTTATAGGTGATGCACTTTTTTTGTCCGTTACTGTATATTTTGTAGATATTATTTTAAATTATTTCATTACAAAAATCTGTTTTCTTAATAGTTTATTTTTAATCCAATGTCTTTTTTTTTTAAATATTGTTCACTCCACTATGCGACGTAGGAAAAAAAAGTTTAAAATTCTTTTATTCACATTATAAAGAAAATCAGCGTTTCTAATACGTGTTCAAAATATATCTTTTTTATCCGCTTCATTTCCGATTTTTATGAAGTTCTTTTATTACAACTATTTCAACTAAATAGACATAATTTTTTCAAAAAATACGTTTTATTTTTAATACAGAAAAAAAGAAGCTATTATTGAATTATTTTAGGCTAAAGTATTGTCCCATTGGTTGTTAATTATATATTTTATTCTTAATTGCGTAAATTTCAATGAATTAAATTTTATTTTTTTATGTTATGATAAAGTCTCCAAGCGGTACATGATATACACTACCGTAGCATAAAAATGTTACAGTAAACATTGTGGCGAACGGTTACTCGTCGCCATCCTTTAACCTTAACTTGAATGCTGAAACTTGCTTAATTACTGAGTAAAGTTATGAAATAACACAAAGTCAGAAATGTAAAATAAATAATGAGCTTTTATTAGGAGCTTAAATAACAAAGGTGGGCGCTGGACTTTATATTTAATATCTTTACAATTTAAGATGGGCAGCCATGCTAACTACTTTAACTTTACATAATTAATCACCATAATTTTAACTACCACATTTAATTTCGTTCAACCTCGCGGCTCAGTAACTTTTCGATAACGGGAGGATTCCCTGGCCACGTTATCTACTCGAATTACTTCTGACTAACCTCTAGCCGCTAGCTTCTACTAACGCTCCTTTCACTCTCCTCATAGTCTCTCCAACTACAAGAAATCTTCCTTCTTTTATATAAATCACTTTTCAAACTTATTAGCATAATGTCAATTACAATTTTAGTTTAGGATAGGAACTAACTCTATCAAATCCTAAAACATCCGCATTCATGCGTTACTTGTGAAGTGCGAAATTTAATTGCAGCATTTCGCTAACCTCACAACATAAGTGAAAACATGACTCATATATTTAGCATGTTTATCTATTTAGGAAAACTTCTTTATATTTATAGCACAAGTCTGAAGTTCTTCCTTGAATATTATAAAGCAAATCGGCCGCATCGCCGCACTGTTCGGGCACAGGTGCAAAATATACCAGTTTCATCCGCCTCATTTCCTATATTCATGGAGCTCTTTTATATCCAACCGTTTCATCTGAGAATAGTCTAGTGGTTTCTTTTTTGAAAGAGAATAACTTATTTTCTTGCTTTCACTTATTTTCCTTTTTTTCTCAGTAGTTTGTTTTCGTAATTCTTTACTTTCTCTTTCAGGGACTAACAAAGAAATTTATATAAAACAGATATTTTGTGAAAAGTTTCTACGGCAGTATGTTTGTATAACAGAAAATAGAAATAATAAAATTATTGTAGAAAAATATTTTAATACAATGAATATCTATCTTGGGAAAATTATTATAATAGCTATCGACCTGGTAACATTTATAATTTATTTCGGAGCACGGTTAGTATTCTCCTTTTTTTAACACCACTTTACTAGTAGAGAATTTTTCTCCAATATGAAATTGCGATGAAATGAGAAGAAAAATACTCTTTAAAAATAGTGGTATGAAAAATGGGCGAATACCAATAACACTCCGAAATAAATTATAGATGTTACCAAATATGCTGTTAAAAATAAAAAGTAGACTGCCAGATACTGAAAAGTCTTTCATTTCCTCCTTTAATGTACAAATATACGAGAAATACCGAAAAAAAATAAGAAAAAGAAATATTATTAATATTATTAATTAATATCCTACAAATAGGTTAACTCTAGAATAGATGGCCATATAGGAGAGATGGCCAGTTTAAATATTTCCTAAACTTCGTCATAGATGGCAACATAAACTTTGGGTAAATATAAGCGTTTTTATTTTATTTTTATTTTATTTTTATTTATTTATTTATTTTATTTTTTTTTTTACGCTGTGTCATTATAAAGGTACTCTAATATGGTCACCATAGCATATAAACAGTTAACTGAATTTGAATGTTTGCTCTGATTTTTTTCAATACTTCAAAAATGTTTAAATAACAAATTTATACATTGAATGTTAAACTCATACTTGCCAACATACTAATTAATATTCCGTAGTATTGTTAACCCCGCCTTCTTTTTCACATCAGTATCTTATTAAAGTATTTTATACTTTTTTAATCGTAATTGTATTTGGAGAATATTACTCTAAAAATTTACTGGTGTGAGAAAAAGGGCGGAAATAACAATACTACGGAATATTAATTAGGATGTTGGCAAGTATGGTTAAACTATTAACGGACAAACTAAAGGACGGAAAGGCAGACAGATAGACTAACTGAACCATTAAACTATTTCATGAACTCATTGAAATAGTTCAATGATTTAATTCATTGCGACGTCCAGGTGTGGTTTTCGATTATAAAAAGTAAGTGAAATTTTAATATTTATGTAATTTAACGGTTGAATATTTTTGTTGAATATTTTAACTATACGGACTTTTAAGCCACGTATATTGCAGCCACAGTGTAGGCTGCCACAGACGACTTCTTTTTTTTTTTTTTTAATTATTTTTGTACCACTGTTTTCATAAAATAAAATTTATAATAAATTTGTAATGGAAAAGTACAGACTAACCTGCGTAAATATATTGAAAATTTTATTGTTTGGAAATAAAGGGGAGAAAAATATATATAAAAAAAAAGTCGCCTGTGTCAGTTCTGTAATTCAATCTTTGCTTCTAAGCCTAAAACAAAGATGCACAATAGCGGGGTGACGCTATAAATTTGGTAGATGTCTGTCCTTCAAGAGATGGCCACATCAAATCGAGGAGAGATAACTATCTTCAAAACATCAAACACTCATGATATTCCATCGCCAACAAAAGTATTTTATGATATTGCACCAGTTTCTGTTGTAACCGTGGTGAAAAAAACAAAAACAAAAACAAAAAAAGTATTAATGGTATTTATGGCACATTTAATGGCAAATAGGAAGCTGTGGTTTTGATTTCACCAGAAAATACTGAAATACGTCGGAAACTTTCATCCCCAAAACCAATAAATTTGGTTAAAAAAAAAAAAAAAAAAAAAGCTGAAAGCGTAATAAAGTGTAAAATAAACGCAAGAAAAAACAAAAAACACGACATTTCAAGCAGCGAAGAAGATGAAATGCATTTGAAATGATCAGATTTTACAGATTGCGAGGGAATTGAATTTGATGAAGATCATTGTGTTGGTTGTGGAGAAGAATACAATACCACAACCAAAACGAATGACTGGATAAAATGCATAAAGTACCTGAAGTGGTTTCATGAAACGTGTACAAACTATCAAGATATTTGCCAAAAATATGATAAAATTTTACGAAAAGTGAAGGATTGAAATTATACTTAAAAATTTTGTTTATTCGAATTTTATTCACTCGTTGTCCCCGATACAATTGCAACTTTACAAACTGCTATATCTTTTTCGTGATTAACTTTATGAAATGTATTACTTTTTGCTATTTTAACTTCACTTTTTCTTTTTTGTATCGGATAACCCTCTCTACTCGGCTTGAAAGAGAGGTGGCCATCTGCCATTTTAATTTCAAACGATGTATCCTATTTTTTGTTCTCGATATTTTATTATTTTTTGGCCAAAATATGATGAGTATATTAAAACCCGAATAAACTACTACGTCAGAAACGCCAAAAGAAAAATATTTGCGATGCATACAGCTGTTTCGGTAGCCTTAAGCGTACAGTCTTCAGTGCAAAAAGAATTCTGAATCTGGAGAAGTGCTCGTATATATAGGAGAGGGACCGAATTTAGTTCAACCAATAGGATAACGGGAAAAGTGGAGTGCGTGGCCAATAGGAATTTGGGAATGATAGCTGTGTAAACAGTAGAAAAATTCAGAAAATGTGGACTGAATGTAAAATTTCCAACAATCAGACAAAAAGAGAACAGCGAAATCACAATTTACAAGGTTTTTAAAATTTTTATAAATATGAAAAGCTTCAAAGAAATCGAGTTCATGAAGGGATTTAGGTCTGCAAATTATTTTTGCTGAATTAAATTAAAAATTATGATTTTCCTCCCAGCAATGTTTAGAAATAGACGATTTATTGGTTTCTTGTTTGCGGACGTAATTCATATGTCCTTTTAGACGAAATTTAAGACTGCGTTTAGTTTGGCCAATATATGATAAACCCCACTGACAGGAAATACTATAAATGCCCCAAGAATTATGCATATCAATGGGATCTTTTAACTGAGAAAAGGTGAGTTTATTGGAAGGCGAAAATATTATTTTGAAATCATTATTTTAAAATAATATTTTCGCCTTCCAATAAACTCACCAATAAAATTTATTTACAATTTCGCTATGTTGATAAAATCGTAAATTACGAATAATTTACGAAATTTTCCTATTAGAATATTTGTATTCAATCATGTTCAAACAAATATCATAAATGTACTTTTGAAGTTGTCTAATGTATTTATGATCCTCAAAATGGAAGTTTATGCTCAGTTTAGCCTTATTCTGACATGTTAAGTAAATCGTAAATTCCGAATAATTTACGAATTTTTTAAATTGGAAAAATCATAGTCTATGATATTCATGCCAGTATCCTAAATAATATTTCGAAAGTGGTTTGACATCTTTACGATGAAAATATCCCTCAAGATTGACATTTATGTGATATTTTGCTCTATTCTGCCATGCTAAGAAATTCGTAAATTTCCAATAACTTACGAAATATTTATATTGGAAAATTCACAGTCATTAATATTCATGTCAGTGTCCAAAATAATATTTCAAAAGTAGTCTGACATCTTTACGATGAAAATATCTCTAAAAATTGATGTTTATGTGAAATTTTGCCCTATACTGCCATGTTAAGAAATTCGTAAATTTCCAATAACTTGCGAAATTTTCAAAGTAGCATATTTATAGTTACTGATGTTCATTTTGGCATCAAAACGGACATTTTAAAACTAGTCTGACATTTTTACAGTAAAAAGTTTCCTTTTAATGCACGTTTAAGTGAATTTTTGTCCTATTCTCCCATGTTAAGAAAATCTTAAATTTCGAATAACTGCTGAAGTTTTTTAATTCGAATGTTGCAAATGAATAGGGTTCTTGCCAGTATCGAAAGTAATATTTTAAAACTGATCTGACCTTTCTGCGATCATTTGTTCGTGAGATATCGTGGAAACAGACTAACAAACTAACGGACTAACACACTAACAGTCACCCTACAAACAGACACCATACAAATTTTGTCATTTTCGAATTCCTCACACCTGAAAACGTATAAAAAAGTCAAAAAACCGGGTTCGAAATTTTTCACGATTACCTAAGTTCCCCATACCTACAGTATGATGGGGAACTGAAATCAATTTTAGCTAAAAATAAGTCTTAAAATTGTGAAAAATAACTGTCAAATGATGTCAATCACAATTGAAGTCTACTTGAAGAATAATATGATTGCAGATTGCAGTTTTCTCATTTTTTAGACATGTTCTTATAATTTATGAATAAGTGGTAATATTTTCAATTTCACTCAAGTATGGAATCACATACCATTTCAGGGTCATGTTTTCATGTTGTAAATGTCACCTATAAGAATTAGACTACGCAACAGGGTTCTTAGAAGCAGCTTGGATAGGTAGTCCTAGTTATCTGGTTGGATTGCCTACTAGATCATCGGATCTATTATGCCTTGCTGCTTCCAAGTTCGTTTCAAGTCTGTTTTAAATACAAATGTGTTAAGAGAAAACCTTCCCAGCAATTAAAGCAGGCTTTATAGTGGCCGCTCCGTTCCGCTGTACGCAAGAACAGAGCTAGAATATCAGGAGTGATAACTTCATATTCAGTTCAATTCTACTCAATTTCTTATCCAATAGATAGTTATCACTCCATGTACTAGACTCCAATCGAATCAGTTGAAAGTTTTATGTCCTGCACCTCTGTATCTGCAGAAAAGATCCGATTTTTGTGGAGAATCTTCCAGAATTTTAGGCACTACGTATGGTGTTGATGTAGGCAGTATTTAGAACATCTGTAGAATGCATGATTTTGTCAATGTAAAGTTCGCTATTATTATTATTATTATTGTTAATGTTATTATTATTATTCTTATAATTATTACACTTATGTAACAAATACTCCATTTCTTATTATTCCTATACCCTTCTTCTTTATCTCTTATCTTATCTTGTGGTACCTTTCCGACTATTTACCATTGTAGAATCTCCGATTATGCATTGCTATGTAATTCCTAATCGCTTTTGTGCACTCTACCCATCCTGTAATTTTGTCACATTGGTAGGGAATTATCGTGTAATATATTCATCTCTCTCTCTCTCTCTCTCTCTCTCTGTGTGTGTGTATGGGTTTATATGTATTGATGAAAATGCTTAATTTTTTAATTAATATAATTAGCTAATCATGTACTTGTCAAATAATTAACTAGAATATTTTTATAACAAAATTTGACCAATCTAACCAAAAGTAACAGATTTTAAAATAAATCATGTGCTAACTATATAGATTTTAAAGTCCTATTTAAACAATCCACATTATAACCCATTCTTCATGTAAAAGTAATTCGATATTTTTTTCCGGTATATTTTCCTGAAACTTGGAGGGTATAGAGATAAGATAAAAGAAGTGGAGAAAAAATGAGGATAAATCACAGAGCTTGTTTTATTAAAAAAAAAAAAAAAAAAAAAACATACATGCTTAAGTGTCCCGTAATCCTGTTGTTGGGAAAAAAAATCCAATACAATAAAGAAACCAATGCTGAGCGAATAATGGATTTTTATGAAATGAATATTTAAAACGAGATATCATTAATTTTTCTTTTTAACAATTTCCAATAAGGCCAAAAATTAGGTTTGATTACTATTATTTATTTGGTTTGTATGTCTACGTTCTAACTTCTGTAAATATTCTTCTAATCCTTTGAAACTGATATATGTTATTCAAAATTAACTATGGCATGGTCTTTATGGAAAATAGAGTAAATAACAGAAATGGTTCGTGTGCAGGGATACTGGGCATCTAAAATAAATCTAGTACACTATGTTCTATGATAAGTATATTTATAAAACACAATTTAAAACTTTTCACTACACATTGCTAAATGAAATTAATATATATTATTCACAACAGAAAATCATGTTTTCTGTAGAATATGTTATGATTAGTTTTAGCGATTGTTTTACACGACCACACAAAATATTCCAATACATTAGAGGCTACAATTGGAAATTGGTGGAAGTGTATCTCCAATTGCTTTAATACACCAGTTTAGTTGACTTTTAACATCTAGTAAAAAGTGATTTTGACTTCTTTTCATATATCTGAATATATATCTGTCAGTCCGTCTGTCCGTGCTTTAATTATGTTCAAATTGTCTTGAAATTGATACATGCTATTCAAGTTTACTATGGCAGATTTACATTTGAAAATTATATGAACAGCGCAGTTAGTTTGTGTACAGGGATTTACAAAATGCTTCTCATGCATTACAATGTATGAGTGGTATGTCTTTAAAATATAATTTAATATATTTATAATGTACGCAAATAAATGATATTCATATGCCTGTTATGATTCAAAAAACTCTTTTTTGTTCGGAATAAACTATAGCAAAATTTATATGTTTAAAGGACCTTAGAAAGTTTTCATATATGTTATAAGATATCAATAAAAATTATTCAACATAGTATGATAAATTTTTTTTTAGCACACTGTAGGGAACATATGCAAATTTTAGACGATAAGCAAGGTTACACAAAAAATATTTTTAATGCTCTCTCTTAAGATATAAAGATGCTTTTGTAAGATTCCTTTTCCCATGTAGAAAAACGAGTATTTTTGTAGATCTGCTAATTTTCAACAATATACAGAACAATTCATTATATTATTATTATTATTATTATTATTATTATTATTATTATTTTAAGAGGAAAAAAGAATCAGAGTTTTTATTTTTCCTAATGAAAAATAAAATATGGTTCAAATTGTGATTACAGATGTAAAATACCTTTAGGTTAATCAATGCAACATGTAAAAACAGTTGAAAAGTGTTTATAACCTAAGAGAAACACATGATATTTCTTTCTTGTTTATCTTAAACTTTAGAGTAGTTCATATTCTTCATTGTTGTAAAAGTTTATTGATAAACGTTTAGAACAGTTATTGCTGATTTTTTCAGATGTTCATATATTCTTTGAAATGTTACGACCAAATCGTGAGCTATAAACGCAATCACAAAATTTTCTTCAAGCTATAATGACGATTGTAAAGAACTTCTTATACGGATAAATTAACTGCATCAATACTTTAAATGATCCTAAAAACGGAACATCCTTTTCATCGTAGTGCAGTTTGCTGAGGGATGAGTAATCACGCAGTTTACCCCCGAGATTTACTACCCATTTTAGGGAAAAGACAAATGTCCGATTCAGAGGAAAAAGATGCTTCAGAGTAAATGTGGGGTCAAAGTCCAATCAAATCTTTCTAGCGTGAAATGGCCATTGTTTGGGTCAGAAAATCAGTCAGAGAATTCTTCTAAGGAGTAGGGGACATTGTACAAAATAGAACAATTAGATATCATTGGTTCATTTAATAGAACTCCAAAAGAATTATTTCATTAGCTTGAAGAATGTCTTAGGTTTTTCATTTAATTGTAAGGTTTTCTATGGTAGTGATGCCATTGAAATAATAATAATAATAGGTAGTTGAAATTAAACCTCCCTAAAAAGAAAGAAAAAAGATAATGTGTTCAAATAAATGAAGCATTTTGCAAAATGATATGAAAAATAAAAACAATTTTAGTTTTAAATTTTAAAATATTGAAATGCATTTTTTTTTTTTTTTCATCGGGAATTTTGATGTATATGTCATTTTGTTTTAATCTTTCTGTAATGAGTGTCTATGAAAAAAAACAAATTCTCTCTTTCTTTATACATAAATATACATACATAGATTCATTTATATATATATATATATATATATATATAGTTTAAAGTTGATTTACTAAAGAATTTGTAAAATGACAGTTTTATAAGTTATAAAAAAAGAAACAGCATGCTTACTTACTTTCTATCAATTAAATTTACATTGAATAGCTAAAAAGTAAGCGTACTTTTTCTCCAACTCTTCCATTACAGATATATTGTATTTTATGTAAAATTTACAATATATCAAGCAATTTTTCATTTACCTTTTGGACGTACTTTAATTTATATCTGATTCAAATTTATGTGAAATCTGTAAAACAAATTGCTTTTTTATTACAATGCTATTATCTTTAAATTACATTATTTTTCAGGGAAGAAATATTATATTTATTTACTAAGACTACTATTTACTTGCAACGAATTTGCATTAAACATCATTGGATTCTTGTTTATGTTCCTTCTATCCCTTTTTAGACTGAATTTCACCTGACGTAAGTTTAGATTACACAGGTTTATTTATACATACATCCAAAATTTTGATTTGATAATTTTGACTGATCTTTATATTTTTTAGTGTGCTGAAACCGTAACTTGAGACAGTTGTTCTTTATCACGAATCGATTTTTGCCAATACAAGGTGTCTACCGACACAATTTTTTCCACAATTCTTTCAGCAGTATAATTAAAGGCGTTGGACAGAATAATGGGAACACTTTCCCTTTTTTACATTTTGTCGAATATCTTGAAAAATACTTAACGTGTTGTTCCTGAATTTTGGGAATAAGGAAAACATGTCCTTCTCCATATTTTTCAGCGACGATTTTGCCTCGACGGCCATTAGAAGACGAACAAATCCAATAAAACAAGAAGTATTTGTGATAACCCTGTAGGGGAGCGTGGAACGGGTTGTAACAGTTTTTGGAAAATTAAGTATATTTTGAAATGTATTTACGTTTTCCAGTTTAGAATTGTTGTTTTCCATAGCATACATATTCATCTATCATATTCATAAAAAAAAAAATAAAAAAAAAAAAAAAAAAAAAAAAACTTTCGTTAATTTTGCTAATTTTAGCACAAAAAATTTCTCAAAATTACTTGTCTGTTACAATTTGCTCCGGATTTGGGGCAAATTGTAACACATGTGGGGCAAATTGTAACGGATACAAAGAGAGCCCTAACAATAAAAACAACAATATTTCGAAATGTTTTTTGCTATCATTCATTTATTAATTTAATAAAAAATACAATTAATAACTAATATTAAATTATAACCTTCTTGGTATAGTAACAATGAACTATATCAAATGGTTTACAGTAAAATAAAGAGAAAATGAAAGATAAAATCAACGTAGAAGTCAACCTTAGTCAAAGTTTAAATTAATTCAAGCAAATGATATTTTGTTCTCTTTGATGCATTTAATGTGTGCACATGTTTTGCAAATTAAGCATTATACCAATTTTTATGCCACAGAGAGCGTTTAGCAGAGCTCGAATTCTCCGCCCTTTTTTCAGGACACTCTCATTGGTGAGAAGTTGTTGCTTTTTTTCTATCACTATTTTTATGCAATATTCTCTAATCCGTGATTAATTCGTGGTACTAATTCGTGGTTAAATATTCACGGTACTATAATATAAAAACACAGAAAATATTTCTGTATAAATATAGTATTGGCAAAGAAGCCAAAATTTTTTTATTTCTGAAAGTTTTCTGAAAATGGGCGGGGACTTCAGGCTCTGGCTGTAGGCATCTCCATAAGCCACTCCTCTAACATGTTACAACTTACCCCAAAATTTTGTTTCAACTTGCCCCATCGTATGATTTTGGACATTTTGTTTATTTATAAAAATATATAACGATTTATACAAAAAATTAAACATGTATTTTATAACTCAACACACAGACTAAATAAATAGCTATAAACATTTCGTTAAAGTATAAATTAACATACCTATAATCAAAATTTACGAAATATTTTTCCCCATTAACTAGCTAAAATGAAGCACGTGTATAGAACCTCTCAGCCTCTCATTAACCATTTTTGTGGAGCACCGATTGTGCTTACGTTATAAAGCGCATCATGAGAATTATGTTTATAAAAATATTTAATCACAAATCTTACAAATTATTTCGTAAATTGCGTGTCACTTCTTACCCCTCTGACAACTTGCCCCACGCTCCTCTATATGGAAAAGCTTCGATTTATCTGCAAATTTTAGATATGGTTATAAATACTATATTTTATAAGTGTGCAGAATTCTGTGAGAACATTTTGAATATTTAAGGAATTATTAATATATATATATATATATATATATATATATATATATATATATATATATATATATATATAAATAAACGCAAGTTTTTATTTTATAACTGAAAAAGTTTTTCTTCAAATTTCATGAAATTTTCGGAAAATATGACAACGTATGCCTAAATCATTACACTATTGTTTAAAACAAATATATTTATTATTCAAAGAGATATGGACAGTTGTAGTAAATAATGTATTACTGCGCATGCGCGCACTGTAGCAAAAATACTTTGACATAATTTGACACCCAACTGTACAGAGTATCTTATAAAAAGCATCAAGTTGAATATCACAAAAATTCATAGAGATATCAGTGATTAAATGAGCTGATTTTCAGCTGTTTTCTAAAACGGTCTTTACGTTAAAAGGTCGTTCACAAATGAAAGTTTATATCAGAAAAAATTATGTTACACAATGAAACATAATACAATATTTGCGATTCACTTTTCTTTTTTTTTCTCTTTTATAGGTATCTACTACATGCCTATAAAAAAAAAAAAAAAAAGAAGAAGAAAAGAAAAAGAAAAGGAAAAATTAATTGTTTGAAAAGAAAAATTAATTTTTTTTTCTGATAAAAATTTTCATTTGTGAATAACCCTTATCTCGTAAAGACCTTTTAAGAAAACAGCTGAAAAACAGCTCATTTAATCACCGATATCACTGTGAATTTTTGTGACATTCAACTGGATTTCTTTACATGGTGTTCTTATACAGTTGAGTATTAAACTATGCCAAAGTCTTTTTGTTACAGTCCGCGCATGCTCAGTAATAAATCATTTACTACAACTGTCCAAATCTCTTTGAATATTAAATATATTTGTTTAAAACTATAGTATAATGATTTAGGCATATGTTGTCATTTATTCCGAAAGTTTCATGAAATTTGAAGAAAAACCTTTGGAGTTATAAAGTAAAAACTTGCGAAAAATGTTTACACTTTTTCATAAAATATTAATAGCTCCTTAAATGTTCAAGATATTCCAATAAAACTCTACACACGTATGAAATATAACATTTATAACCATATCTAATGCTGCAGAATTATCGAAGCTTTTCCATATACAGGGTTATCACAAATAATTTCATTTTATTGGATTTGTTGTTCGTCCCCCAAAGGCCTTCGTGACAAAATCTTTGCTGAAAAATATGAGGAAAGACATGTTTTCCTTATTCCCAGAATTGAAGAACAACATGGTAAGTGTTTTTCAAGATATTCGACAAAACGTAAAAATGCGAAAGTGTTCACATTATTTTGTCCAACACCTGTATATGGTAACTTTTATAGTATATTTCCATGATTAATTGAAATTAATCATGAATTGTAATCAATAAAAATAATAAAAATAATAATGTAATTAATAAAATAAATTAAAATGAGTATTTGTAATTAATCGTAGAAACAGGCTAGAAATTACCGAAAATGAGGAAATTGTGTCGGTAAACACCCAATATTGGCAAAACTCTTTTCGTGATAAAGAAGAACTGGCTTCTTTTTCGGTTTCAACACACCAGAAAATTTATGTATCAGCTAAAATTTTGATATCAGATTCTGCAATATATTATGTAGGTCAATATTATGCCAATATTATTTTGTAGGTCGTATTGTTATAACTGTAATTTAATAAAGTAGAGGAAACTGTAATTATATGTGCTTTGATACAAAGCGTGGTCAGAATGCAATATTTAAATATTATGTAATTCCAAAAAAGAAAGAAAAACATTCGACGTTTCAGAAAAAGTTCAAAACAAAATTTATTAATATTGAATGTGATTAAATAGAAAATGTTATTTTCTAATAGATTTCAGCTTCCCACCCAATAGATTGTATCCCATCAGACGACTTGGTGAGGCCTTGTATTCTCACTCATCAGCGATCATTGCTATGCAATAAGTGATAGAGAAGGTAAAAGTAATTCTGTTTGATTTAAATCAATGACTTATGTGCTTGGAAACATATTTTTAGATTTATATATATATATATATATTTTAAAAGGAGAAATTTATTTAAAAACTCTAATAACATGAGGAACAAATTTATATATTCTGTAAAGCTTCCTGTCAGATATTGCATTTCAGAAAAACAAAAGAGAGAATATTACTTACAAACTTTGAATAAACACCATAAAATGCAATAAACTCGCAATAATTGTTTCGGGTCGAAAAAACACACGACCCTTCATCAGACGAATAAAGTAAGCATGAGTGCTGCAGTCAAAGCGGCAATGCACAAAATCGTTCAAAATGAAAAGAAAAATTTTATAAAGTAGAAAGTAAATATAACTACTGGTTTGAGTAGAATTGTACAAGAAAACAAGAAAATAAATAAGTGAGTGAGATTAAACATATAACAATCTAAGGATATCAAAAATTAAACGAAAATCTAAGTTAGGATGACTAAGTTAATCTAAGTTACTTAAATCTAAGTTACTAAATCTATTAATCTAAGTTACGATGATCAAAAACGATGACCTTGAGACCAGCAGTGGTAAGCAATAGAAGACCCACTGCTGGTCTCAAGGTCATCGTTTTGATTTTTCCAAAACTAACATAATTTCATCTCCTGTCTGTCTGTTCCTCCCATTTGGATATTCATGAAGCATTTTACATATTTAAAAATTCGAAAAATCTTGTTAATGATATTTCTTCCACTCCATTCTTCTCTGATGCTTGGAAATTACTCACGTAACTTAGATTTTCGTTTAATTTTTGATATCCTTAGATTGTTATATGTTTAATCTCACTCACTTATTTATTTTCTTGTTTTCTTGTACAATTCTACTGACACCAGTAGTTATATTTACTTTCTACTTTATAAAGTTTTTCTTTTCATTTTAAATGATTTTGTGCGTTGCCGCTTTGACTGCAGCACTCGTGCTTAGTTTATTCGCCTGATGAAGGGTCGTGTGTTTTTTCGACCCGAAGCAATTGTTGCGAGTTTATTGCATTTTATGCTGTTTATTCAAAGTTTGTAAGTAATATTTTTTACAACGCCAGTTTTGTGGTGCTTTTTTATTAAAAGAGAGAATAATTTTTAATTAATAATTAATATTATATATCATTCTATGTACTATGTATCTACAAAAAAGACACTTAAAATGTACAAAAAAGCCAAGCTCAAAGAAAGAGAATTGATTAAAGTTGTGTCTAAAAAGGGTGTGATATCAAATTCCCAAGCTTGCATTCAAATACTTATTTAATATTCCCTTTTAACTAAATTTTCACATGTGAATCAAGTGCCTTATGATATGTTGATAGAAATCCTTCTTTCCTGCACTAAATACACCATAGCTTGTTTCTGAAAAATATTATTATTTTTATTTATGTATGATGGGCTTGGCGGCCATCTTTCAAAGTTTTACGTTAGTTTGAATTCTATAAATCTTATCAATTATAGGATGATTTGGTTGATTGGTTGCTTAATTGAGTTTTATATCGCACTAGTGCTGCGCAATGAGAAATAATTATAGGAGGGGAGGATGGGAGTGCGCCAAACTTAACACTGTTAAAACTTAAATTGATTCAACTTGTGTGCTTAACGGGGCTTTTGCGATGTTTTTAATGCATTTTTTTTTTCTTTTTTAATCTGAATATTTCAACCCCTGTTGAATGGAATAACCATATTATTTTTACGAGATATTTATTCCAAGAAGCTAAATTCAAACTGGGTAAATATAACGGGGGGTGGAAGCTTCTATGCTTCCCCCCCCCCTCTCCTTCATGTTTTTACGTTAATTTAAATTTTTATATTCTTTATTCCCGGCATTTATAGGATGGAAGTGCACTTAATACTAAATAATTATAAGAAATCATGTTTTCGAAATATTTCCGTCTCTGCTGAATAGAATAGCAAAATTAATTTTATATGAGATATATTTTAAGAAACTTGTTTCAAATTGTGTGAATGTTTATTCATTACTTGAAAGATGGCCGCCAAGCCCATCATACATAAATAAAAATAATAATATTTTTCAGAAACAAGCTATGATGTATTTAGTGCAGGAAAGAAGGATTTCTATCAACATATCATAAGGCACTTGATTCACATGTGAAAATTTAGTTAAAAGGGAATATTAAATAAGTATTTGAATGTAAGCTTGGGAATTTGATATCACACCCTTTTTAGACACAACTTTAATCAATTCTCTTTCTTTGAGCTTGGCTTTTTTGTACATTTTAAGTGTCTTTTTTGTAGATATCATTTATTTTTTTTAAATAGTTTTTATATTTACTGGAATTAACCTGATACTTTACATCAGATATATCCTGGATTTCAACTCAGCTTTCGTGCGATGTTGTTCTTTGCGTTAAACTGTATTACAAAGTTTTCTTTGCGTTAAACTTTCCATTATTCTGGTTGCTAGACATTATCCATGGGTTTTCTATGCAGACTAGTATGTCGTGTCCATCACAAAACTTTCTTCTACATTTTCCTATGCATACTAACGCAGCACAAATAATTTATTATTTTTTTCATTATGAATGCTGAATATTATCAACTGAGAGAGGTATTGTTGCACAAAATGTCCAACGGAAGTAAATTTTCACCAATGCAGATGGCATCCTTTCAGTTCTAAAAAAAAAATTGTAGTATATGAGCTCCACTTATCGGCCGATAGGCATCGAGATTGAATCAGCATAATGTCTCATAATGGCCTTTTCACATATTAAGTTTTGTCTCATTATAGGCAACAGAACCTTTCCTTAAATATCGAAAAATCGCTGTATAGCAACGCCACATGTTGAGATATTGGTACAAAAGTTGATAAGCACTATAATTTGTAACAATGTAAATTTATTTGTAAATTTATGCAATTCCATGTATTGTTACTCAGATATAGCCTTCTCTGAAATTGCGGCAATCACTGTATAGCAGCACCATGTTGAGCAATTGACACCAAATATTGATAAACGCTATTATACATCAAGGTTCAATTGCATATAAATTTATATGTAATTCTGAGCAGTAGCTCCTGATATCTAGTTGGAACAAAACTTTCGCCACACACATAGAACACACACACGCAAATAGAAATTTTCTAAAAATAGTCAAATTGTTTTCAGGAGCTCTTACAACGTGTAAATCCATTAAAAACCGAAAGTCGAAATTCATTTCAATAAAATGACAAGCGAAGCGAGCAAAGCCTGCTAGTATACTATATAGAAGGAAGTAGAAATCTTTATGCATCATAATTATCATTGCCAGATTGAATTGAAGGATATTAAAATTGGATACTATATCGTGTACTGGCTTTCTTATTCTAAGGTATGAAAAATATTAAAAAATCAGCAATTCAAGCTATAGATTTTAAACAAATGTTATTCAAAAATGTATTCATTTCTGTTTTCAGGGATATAAAATTTAAAATTGTACAAAATAATAAAAGCAAAGATTCTTTGGTTAAAAAAATAACTTATAAAAAGAAAAAGCAGCTCAATTTGAAATTAATATTTTTCGGGTAAACTGAGATGAAGCAATTTCATATTTGGCGATTTATGTCTCTTTGGCGATATTTAACAGTTTTTCAGCAATTTAGATAGGAAATTTTGATTTTTAAAAGCTAAATTTTATAAAAGTTCCTAGATTAAGTAATTCTCTATCTGAAAAACCAGTTTTCAAAGAATTCTGCACATTTATGAATTCTCTAGCTTGTTTTAAAAAAAATTTCTTGAAGAAGAAATTTTTTCAAAAAGTTGTCAAAACATCTAATTTTACGCTAAATTGAAAATGCTCCCATTTTTTTACTTATTAACTTAGAAAGTTCGTTTTTATCTCAAATTAAAGATCTCGTTGATACGAATATTTTACTTTTTGTTTCATTTTACTGCGATATTTGGTTCGTCCAATATTTAAAACTTTACGGAAAAAAAATTTGCCGATTTAACATGGGAAAGTTGGTTTCTGTATAATAAGCATTTAACGATCTTGGGTTATTTCTGTCGATTTTATTATTGGCGCGTTCTGCTTTGTGTTAGTGATAGTTTGTTTGTTTTGCTTTTCTCTGAGCTTGGCTTGGCAAAACGACCGTTTCTGCTTGATAATAATGGTTTATATTTTGTACAAAAATTTTCAGGTATAAATATATAAAATAAACAAAACATTTGTTGGTTTAAATTATTTATTATTTATTTAGCGATACAATTATGATTGCAGCATTTGTAAAACCATGTAAAAAATTACGTAAATTTGATATGTATATTTTGATATTTAAGAATTATTTTTTATTGTAATTTTATGTTATATATACAAGTAGAAGCTTAAATCTTGGATTAAGAGGAAAAAATACATACATAATTTTGGTTTCTGAATAATGGTTGCTACATTACTCGATTTTCTTTAAAAATGTTTGTTCGGATGACTCTTTATCAACCACAGCATATTATTGTATATAATTGTCCTTCAAAACGTAAATAGGTATATAACTTGAAAACAAACAATGCATTTATATTAGTTATCTGAAAATTTATTCAGTGGTTTACAATTTTGATTTGAAATTAGTTTGCTGTTATATCTAATACCAATTTATACTTTCCATTCTTTTAAACTTATTTCAATTTGAAATAATTTTTTATCTATAATTAGGAAAAAAAAAAAAAAAAAAATCTTTATTTTACCTAATATTGTACTTTGTACATAAATAAAAAAAGTTTTCATTATAACAAGAAAATTTACAGCAACACATTATTCACAAACAACATTAAAATGTAAATAAAAATAATGCAAAAGCATCAGTTTTTTGGAAAGTTACAATACATAAATTTTCAAGAACAAAATAATCCATACACAATTGTCTTTTTCATTATTTTTATTTTTAACTTCCTTTTTTATTATAGTTTTGGAGAAGTTACTGAAAAAAAAAAAAAAATCTTTTTTATTTATAATGTAGAATTTCTACCGTAATAGATATTTTCTTAAATCTGGTTTCTGTTTAGTGTAACTAAGCACAATGAAATATTTATTTTTACATTTTTACACATATTGTATTAATTGTGAGTATAATTTACAACACAGTCAATTTTATTTTGATTCTATCTCATCGACTATCTGTATAATTAATAGGAAGAAAATATATACTTATAATTCATAGCATAGTAAAAAAAAGAAAGAAAGAAAATTATTATTTTTTTTTCTGTTGTTAAAAAGATGAGGGGGATGGAAGAAAAGAAAAAATAGACGTATATTTTTTAATTATATGAAATTCTAAGATAAAAAGTTACCAAAGAAGTGAGACATTAAAAATGTATATACAAATTCATAATATAAGATTCTTTCGATTAAACGATTAAAAAATACTGCAGTAATACCATGCACATCGAAAAACAGATGTCAAAATAATTTTAAAACCTTTAAAATAAAAATTTTTTAAATCATATTACTATTTATTGGCATAATTTTGTTTAACGAGTAATAATCAAAACACACACATAACCTTTGCCACAAAAAACCTTTACTAATTTTTATTTATCAGTTTATCTACTAAATTTTGGTAATTAAATATCAAGATATTTACTATTTAAAGGTTTACAGTCTTATTTTAAACTTATTGCAATGTAATTTGATTACAAGAAACCTACACGCTTCTATTGTATTTAAGTATAAGGCTATCAATTTTCTATTAAATTTAGTTTCTCTTTTTAGAATACATTCTGCGTAACACAAAATATTATTTTCTAAAACTGAGCAAACTCATATTTCTACTGATATCTGAAGGTCATCAAATATAGTTTGATAAATTCTGATTATCCCAGTAGTTCTTTGAATTATCCGTTGATTGTGTTCTATTAAGTATAATATTGGTTTGTTTCATAGCCCTCTCATAAGCTCTTCAATTTTTAAGTTCGGAAAGAACGAATTACCCGATTCGTGTTTGGCATACTAATCTTAATTTCTCCTGCCTTAATTGGAGGAAGTCAAAAACACTTTATTTCATTAAAAGAAAATCGGATTAACTGAAATTGAGGAAATGTTTAATTTATAAAAAATTAACGATTTCTTGTAATTAAAACATATATATATTGTCTTTCATCAAGATAAGTAAAAGTACAGAATGCCCGAAATTAAACGACCTTATTTTAAAGTTGTCTACAGACGAAACTATTGTTGAGGAAGTTGAGAGAGAAAAAAAAAGTTAGAATTTTTGTTACCAGAGGACTTTTTTAATGAATTACACATTTCCTGATTCGTAACCTTCCTGGTCCCCCTACCACAATCCATGTGACTTTTGGCTTGGGGTAAGTTTGAAAGGTATGGTAAGTCGTAAGAGTCCAATAACTTTACCTGATCTTAAAGGCAGCGTTACACAATTTGCTCGTGCACCGTTAAAAATAGGTTCTTAAAAATAAGTATATATTGTCTCAAAATAGCCCCGAGACAATATATACTTAAATTTGAAAACCCATGTACTCATTTTTCAGTATATTGACCTATCAATCATGAGGATATTGGGATTCTTATTGGTCAACCCCATTTTTGAGCATGTTAGTATACTCAAAAATGAGTACATGGGTTTTCAAATTTAAGTATATATTGTCTCGGAGCTATTTTGAGACAATATATACTTATTTAAAAAAAAAACTATTTTTTACAGTGTGGTATTTCCCCGAATTCACTGCGTTTAACTGTGGAACATGCTATCTTACGATTCCAGGTGGTAGCTGACAATGATGGCTGTCATGTTGAACAGGGCTTATTGTAATAAAATTTGTAAGCTATCACAATTGTATGTTAAATGCGTAATTCATTATAAACTGGTGGCAAAAATTTTAAATTTTTATTTATTTTTATTTATTTATTTATTTTTTATTCGCTCAAATAAATTATCATACCTTCATTATGCCCTACACACAATTTTATAACTTTCTCAACAATAATTTCGTCTGTAGATAAAATTAAAATAGGGTTGTTTATTTTCAGACCACCTTGTATTTTATAAAATATTATACATAAAGTTAGTAAACGTATTTCTTACTTAAATTAATATATTGCCATAATATTCATTTCTATAAACATGTAATCATAAAAAAAAAAAAAAAAAAAAAAAAAAGTTGTAAAATTCCATTGCATTCCAGTTATTTTATAGTAAGATGAAATATCTTAAGATAAAATATCGTAAGAGGAAAATAAATAATTGAAAATTTGAATGTTAAACATTTTTGGCTTACTACTAATATGACAATTTTTGCACTTATAGATATAGAATTGAACGTCTACATGAAAACAGTTGAATGATATGTTTGTTCATAATTAACCTTCTAGTAAATATCTACATATTTCTATAGATACAAAATAATACAAGTCTATACATACAAATTCTTTATATAAATACAAATAAATACACTTAAATGAACTATATTTACACTATATCATAGATGAATTCCATCAATATTTTGTATATTAACACATATTGCAATGATAAACTAAATGAAATTGTATGCATTAAAAATGAAACAAAATACAAATATATGATTTTTTTTTTTTTTTAAGATACAATTTTTAAAAAGTTTCAGCAAACATATAACAAGGTGTCGACAGTAGAAATATTTCCCTAGTATATTTATATCCACTAGTATATTTATATAATAATTTTTTACCTAATTAATCATACAAACTTACTACTAAAAATTCCGAAAGAAAAATACTGGTGGAAGAATCGGGGGGAAATTTTCGATTGTCGACACCCTGTATAAACACAAGAAGTGGTACAACAAATATAAGGAATGTTTCAGTAAATATATCCACAAAACGTATTCTGTTACTTTTACTTAACAATTTAAAAAAACTAAAATATTCTTATTTAAAAAATCCATGATTTTTTTTTTTTTCTTTAATTCTACAAATCATACAGTGCGAAATTCTGTGTCAACATATTTAATCGATGAAAATATTTATAAATACCAAAAAATAAATTTTTAGGGTATTAAGGGCTATATTCATAAAACTCTTTACCTGTATGAAATTCTATCTGTACATTTGAAATATTTTGTTAATTTTCAACTTAAAAAAAAAAAAAAAAAATCATAAAAACCTTCTTGCTGATAACACTGTACCTCAAATCTGAACGTTTTCCTGTCCGTTATATGAAACTATATGATTCTGTATAAATAAAAGTGCTTCATTCATATAGCAAAACCAAAACTGGTCCATCACGTACCTTTTTTCGTGGGAGACACACTTCTCATATATATATGCAAATTCTTTACAGAGAAATGTAACAGAGACTTGATTATAGAAATCATAAATACCCCTTTTAGCCGTTTCCTCTTGCAGGTATCTGTCGGTGTGTTTCTAATAAGTGACCGGTAATATTCTACTAGCATACTTCCATTTTATCGTCCACTGAAACGTTTTTCAAAATCGTAAATAGAGATGTCCTGCTGAGACCATTCCCCACACTCAGAAAAAATTCTCTAACTGATATCTACAATCTAAATCGTGGCTCTAGTAGTAGTAGTAAAATAGTTGTATGTCATCATATAAATTCTAGTTCCCTTTGGTAGCTTGTTCTAGAAACCCCTATTAGAATTCTAGAGCGTTTGTCTGTATTATCGAGGTCAAAATTATTTAAAAATCTCTGCAAATAAATGCGAATACAAGAGACGAGTTTTAGCAACTATAATCTTGATTTCTGACCCAATTCTAGAAAATTAAGCGAGAATTTCTCGCAATTCAAAGCATTTATATTATTCAGAATATTGTTTCGCCATCTAGAAATGTTCAGACTAGAAATTCTCGATCATTTCGTCTATTCAGATTGTTGACGCGCCTTATACGAATAGCTCGGAAATCTACATTTCTATTTTAGGGATTTAGAAAATGGCCACTTATTCGTTCTTGATAAAGATGGTATATATATTTTTTTCTCAGTGTATGCTCATCAGTAATTACGCCAAAGTTTTAAGGAAAGAAAAGAAGTCCAGACGTGAGTGCAAAAAGTATAGTTTTAGTGACATATTGCAACCTATAACATGGAAACGTTTCACAACGTCACCAACAAAATTTTCACAATTTTTGAAATTCTAAAAGGTAAATTTTTTGGTAAATAATGCGTGGTAAACAAAAAATAATTACACATTTGTTATTTTCAGCCAAAAATATACAAGAAACACATATTTTCAGCTAAAGGTCATTTTTCATGTGATACTGTGTAATAAAAATTCGAATTTGAAAGTTGATTATTTTAAAGTTCGAATTATTTTAAAGAGACTTTTCTTAAAAAAAAAGAAAAAGAAAAAAAGAAAAAGAAAAAGAAAGAAAAAACTCATAAAAGGATATTTTACGTTCTTACTTTATTATTTTAAAATGTACTCTTCTTTAAAAATTTCCTTTTCCCAGAAAAATATTTAAGCTGAAATTTCTATTGGTATATGCGACTAACATTTAATAGCGTTTAGTTAGGAATTTTAAACGAATTAACAATTCCTTATTTTATTTAAAATGTTAATTTTGAAAATTTATAGGGAAAGAATGTTGTTATTTTAATATAGAAATATTCTTTCGTAAAATAAAAAAGAAAATAAGAGAAGTCACAGGGATTTATACATTTCCTTTTTAATTGATTGGTAAAGATTTCAACCTTTTACTTACATTTGTTGCAAAATTACTAAAACATGTTTGTTTTGGGTAATTTCCCCTCTTTTGCAACTGTGCATTTAAGCTTAAAAGAAATGTGGTTATTAAAAAACTTAACAAAATTTACACACACTTCTTTAAATAAAAATGTTTATGTATCAAACATCTATATTGTTATTGCTCAGTTTTAATAACATTTTAAATTATTTCATATTTCTAAACAAATAAATAAATAATAAAAATCAACAATTTTACTGTAAACAAAATGAATTACTAAATTTAAAATTAAAATCATACATGTATTAATAAAGGTATCATGATTATATGTAAAGTGGAATTGTATAAATATTTATCTCTTAAGTTTATTCATTGATACTGACAGCAGCTGAACTTTTTGTTGCTACTTTTGAAGATATTCTAATATTTTAAAAATTTCAGTCCAATATAAAATAAAAGCATACATAAATTAGATTTCCCTAACATTTATTTTTATTCACTATGTAATCTATTGGATTTTTCTATATCAATGTAATTAAAACTAATTAAGTGAAATTTGCAATGGAACATGTAATGAAGTAAAGCTCTCTTTTTTTTTTCTTCCTTAGCTTGATGGTGTCTCATTGTTTCGCAATCAAAATAAGCTGCTGTCAATGCACTGAAAAAAAAAGTGTTTTGTTGAAAAAAAAAAATCATTTTGTTGACTTATTTTTAGATTTATTTTCTGATTTAAACAATAATTTTATTCAGAGAATAATTTTGTTCAATTAATTAAAAAAATAAATTTGTTATTGTTAATCAAATAAATTTGCTTTAATTCCCAAAAACAATATGGTTGAAAGGGGAGTAATTGTAATTGGATAGTTATGTAAACAGCTAATGAGTGTGCGAGTACTGAATCAACAAAACTGTTTGTTTAAATCAACAACAACAACAACAATCCCCCCCCCTCAAAAAAAAAAAAAAAAAAAAAAAAAAAAGTCGTTGATTTAAGCAAATGTTCGTTAAATCAGCAGATTTGTTTGGTTAAAATAACAAAATAATTTGGGTTTTGGTAACAAAGTTTTTGTTGAGATTATATCAAGCGTGCGAGTGTTGAATCAACAATACAGTTTGTTTAAATTAATAACAAAAAAAAGTGTTGATTTAAGCAAATATTGGTTGAATCAACAGAACTTTTTGGTCAAAACAATAAAATAATTTGGTTCTGGCAACAAAGTTTTTGTTCAGGTTATATCAAGCGTGCGAGTGCTGAATCAACAAAACTGTTTGTTTAAATCAATAAAATTTTTGTTGATTTATGTAAATATTGGTTGATTCAACAAAACTGTTTGATTAAAACAACAAAATAATTTAATTTCTTGTAACACAGTTTTTTGTTGAGGCTATATCAAACGCGAGCGTGCTGAATCAACAAAAACTGTTTGTTTAAATCAACAAAAAAAGGTTGTTGATTTAAGCAATTGGTTCAATCAACAAAACTGTTTGGTTAAAAAAATAAAATAATTTAGGTTGTGGTAAGAAAGTTTTTGTTGAGGCTATATCAACAAAAATATTCGATTTATTAAAAAAAAAAAAAAATTGTTTTAACATAACACTTTTTTTTGTGTGCTAAGATTTGTTAGAGACACTTTTACAGCAATCACACATCTAAGACGTCATTTAGATATGCAATGTAACAGATAGCCAATCTCAAGATTTCAATTTTTGACAACTTCTTATCAGGTGGTAAAGTAGGTAGAAGTTTTCTCAACTGTGCAAAAGCTACATTGAATGCTTCTACACGGATTCTTTCTCTTGTCGCATGGGCTAAACGATATTTTTGGGTTGCTCTCCTGCGCCTACGCCTTTCCTCTCTGCTTAAGTGGCTCATAGATTCGTTGCTTGTAGTTCTGCGCCTTTGTGGACCGCTGGAGGCTCCCAAAGAGCCTTCAAGACCTTCTTGAGGTAGACTAGCCACCTGTCCGTTAGCTGTATGGCGTGTAGCTGGAGGAGTTACGAGTGCAGTAGCATGATCTTGGTGCCTGCTACTACAACACAGAGAATTTTCAGAGGAATTATCAGTACCACTATCGGAGGGATAAACATACATAGTTTGCTGAGGATCAATAATGAACGTATTTCTACGGATAGTCATGCATAATCTTGATCTGTCAAAAATTTATGTTGATAACACACCGAGTCTTTGTGTGCTAAAATATATTTTGGAGTCTTCGTAACTTCGTAAAGTTTTTTTCCTAGAAATTTCCTAACTTTTTGCTATAAACACTTGTTTAGTTCTATATAAGAGTATGTAATCTTAATTGTAGCTGTATTGAAATCTTTGACTGTACAGCGACTTTTAATGTGTTTAGAAAAAGTCTTTTTTAGCAATCCACCAGAGCTCAACACCAATTTACTGCTAACTCTAAAGCGTAAAAGTTTTTAAGCAATTAGTACAACAAGTAACAATTATAGCACAATTATTTTGAATAATCTAATTCACATGAAGAAACTTTAATTAGCTTGATATATGTTTCCTCATTTTGTTTCTTTGAGAAAAGAAAGGTAATATTCCTATAAACGAGTGAAATTGATCCAGTTAAACGTAGTTCACTCTTGCAGAAAATATATTGTAGGTTGGTAACTGATCTTCATTTTTATGCATGTAGAAATTAGCAGTACCATGAAGATCCATAGATAAAAAAAGTCTTCAATGCCAGTCACCTGAAAGAATTCAAGTGGGTTCATTAGAGAGCAATAAAACTAGTGCACTTTTATACAATAGCTTTATAAGTTAGTGAGAACGTTTTAAAAGAAATATGCATTTCTATTTATTGCATTAACACAAATGAAAAAATAATAACAATCTTTTTTAAAATTATTTTTGTTATTTATTATTATCATTATAAATTTTATTTTTGAAACATGCATTTATATTTATTACGTTAACAGAAATAAAAAAATAATAACAATAATTTTTTTTATTACTTTTGTTATTTATTATTATCATTATAAATTCTATTTTTGAAAATAATGGATTATAATTAACTTTTTAATGTTGATGAAAGATAAATCCGTAGATAAAAAAAGTCTTCGATGCCAGTCACCTAAAAGAATTCAAATGCGTTCATTAGAGAGCAATAAAACTAGTGCACTTTTATACAATAGCTTTATAAGTTAGTGAGAACTTTTTAAAAGAAACATGCATTTCTATTTATTGCATTAACACAAATGAAAAAATAATAACAATTTTTTTTATAATTATTTTTGTTATCTATTATTATCATTATATAAATTTTATTTTTGAAACATGCATTTCTATTTATTACATTAACACAAATAAATTGAATGAAAATGATTAAAAACCGATTCAAAAGCTACTACCCAAGTGGTGGAAACAGTTTTATCTCAAATGATGAATTTGGATCAGTATACCTTACTTTAAATTAATAATATACGGATACGAGAGGAAAAATCCCTAATTTTTATAGATGTCACTGGACAATACAGATTTTTTTTTTTTTTTTTTTATTATTAATATTTGTTATAGACAAAACTTTTTTTTTGCGGCATTTTTATGCAGTTACATAAAACAAGTTGGTATACATTTTTTTAAAAATTAAAATCATAGTCATAAAAGAAAAAATAAAATTGGCAAATGACAAAATAAAATTAATATTCGGCAGATGAAACGATTTGTTATAAAAAACAGCCATTCTTTATCAACATTTTATAAAACTTCTCACAAGTATAACCTAAATCAGTCTTAGTAGTTAATAAGTTTTTAAAGTAGGCATATAGAGAAGATTTTTTTCACATGTCTACATTTTGTTCATTAAAGAAAACAGTCGCTTTGTGGGAGTGTTTTTGCCAGGAGGACATCAAATGAATTCAACTAACTTTTGCATATTTTTGTAAGATGGAGGTAGTCTTATCATTAAGGCCAATTGTCTGCACTGGGGCTCTAGGTCTGAGTAGGAGAGTCCTCCGTGGGATTTTTCTAAGAGGTCCTAGTCCATATTTACTGTAGTTTCGGAGAAAGCCACGGAAAACGCCTAACAGCTAAGCCAACGAGCGCGACCGGGTATCGAACCCAGCCATCACGTATACCAGCTTCGAGAACAGAACCTCTCGGTCACTGGTCAGCCTATTTTTATGGGGAATATTATTCAGGCAAAAGGGAAAACACACGGCAACCCGCCGTGTATCAACCGGATCACCACCTTCTTATGATTTCATGACAATTTCAATAGTGATTCCTTGTTCAGGGCAGTGGATCAAAGAACCGTACAAATATAAGGAATACTTTTATTTCTCTGTGATTCGAGGAATCTGAATATACATAAACCATAATATGCTTTGGCAAGTTTATTAGAAAGTTGTTCTTTTGCAAACTTAACGCAAAAAAAAGTTAGTGTTGACCGTTCGATACAACCAACAGCCGATTGAGCTTTTTCAGTTTTGCGAAATTTTGTAAATTAAGGATCCTTTTCATTTGAAAAAGAGGACAGAAGACGAAAAACACATAAAGGAGGACTTTTTACTCCTGTATAGTTTTTTTCGTTTAAGAGGGCAGAGCTTTGGAAAAGAAGACTGTCCTCTTAAAAAGAGGATGTCTGGTCACCTTACCTCAGATTAGCACGATTTTACGTTTTTAAATCGATTTTTTTTTTTTGTAGCACCGTATACTGTAAGAATTCTATCTACATTTAGACCGAAATTTCACTCGCCACAGTAAAATTTCCACTCGCCAATGGCGAGCTGGCGAGCGGAAATTTCGCCGCCCTGGTGTTATTTTATGATAATAATAAATGATAAGCACAATTTATATAATGTTATTTTATGAAAAATCAAAGAAAAAACTCTTTGCACCTATCTTTTTGTCGCGGGGTGTACGTTCTTGTATTCTTTTGCTTAAAGTCCTCTTAGTTTGTCCGATATAAAAGAAAAGTTGATTGTTATTTTCGATGGAAATTTGATAGACACCTACAGTGAGTCCATTTAAGTCACAAAGCGAAAAGCTTCGGATAAAATTTTTAACATCTTTTAAATAAAATTTAATTTTACGTGTTTTTAAAGTGTTTTTATTGCTTTTTAAGTAAGATGTCAGTTTCACAGATCATTTAGAATAATTTCAATTTATTATCAAAACACGATTGGAAATTATGCAGCTCTCAATCATTCAAGAAAACCTTTTAAAGTAATTTTTAACAGCAACATCAATATATTCACTGTCCGAACATACATATATAAGGAAAGTATTGCAATCATGTCAAAAATCCGACTTTGATATTTCAGCGTTTCTACGCTTTTCGAGGTCCCATGTGTCCATTTTCGTTACTTTTACAGTGATCTATGTATGTATGTATGTGTTTATTTGTGCATGTATGAGTGTGCCTATGTATGTAGTATGCATAAGTGTGTCTATGTATGCATGTGAGGGAATACAATAGCGTCTAAAAGCTTTATTCGAAGGAGTTGAAATTTGGTACGTATGTTATAGGTCACCGTAGCATGAACCCTGTTGATTTTGGTGAATCTAAGTGCTAGTTTTTCTCCCTATAAAAAAACTAGCACTTACAGTTTTTTTTATAGGGACACAAAGTAAATGTTTTTTTTTTTTTTTTTTTTTTTTATCATTATGACCTATGGGCTCAAATTATTTAAAGTGCGATAGTCTCTAAATGCCTGATTCGATTGAGCTGAAAATTTATATATATGTTATAGATTACCGTCGCACGAACTGCATAGATTTTGGTGAATGTAGTACTCATAGTTATTTTTACAGGGACTGATAGAAAAATTCTTTATGATTATGGCTTATGGGCTCAAGTTATTTAAAGTGTGATAGGGTCTAAAGGCTTTGTCTGATTGAGCTAAAAATTTATAAGTCATCTTCACGCAAACTGTATAAATTTTGGTGAGTCTAACACTTGTAGATTTTTACAGGTACACAACGAAAAATTCTTTATCATTATGATTGTGGGAGAGATTTTGGCTGAAACTTAAAAAAATAAAAATAAATAAATAAATAAAATAAAATAATAATAATAATAATTAAAAAAGAAAGAAAGAAAAAAATTGAATGCAATTTTAAATTATAAAATGAACATTCTATAATTATATGTTTATCTTAAAATTGTATTGTATGTATATCTTAAATTGTAGTGAGAATAAGCTAGTAAATAACTAAAATAATATAATAGGAATAGTACGCTGTTAAAAATTTTGTCCAAACATTGATAGTGAAACTTTTCACCATTATTTGGTGTTTTGTTCAAACAATGCTTCATACTGCAATAGCTACATACATACACTGTTAAAAAAATGCAGAAAAAATACAGAAATTCTCTGTAATTTCAGAAAAAAAGGCGTAAATTACGGAAACATTACGTAGACAAAACGTATTTTACGACTTTTTTTCTGAAATTACAGAGAATTTCTGTATTTTTTCTGCATTTTTTTAACAGTGTACGGTGAGGAAACCTTTTACCATAATCTGGTGCTTTTTTTCAACGAGAAACACCAAACCAGGGTAGTAGGTTTCACCATCGCATGGTTGCAGTTACGGCAGTATGAAATTTTAATTCAACCCATTAAATTGAAGCTAGTGTGATACCAACATTTGGTTCAACTTTGTACTGAAATTTTCAACAGTGTAGGTAGGAGTGTTTCTTAATAAAATACCACCAACAAAACTCTCAGAACGATTTATAGTTTAAGTGCTCTTAGCAAAGAAATAGTATAAAGTGAACAGCTATACAGAAACTTTTAGAAAGAAAGATTTATAGCTTATTTTTGCAAAGGAGCAACATTTTGTGAGAAATAAACGCTCCACACTGTAAAAAAATGTTGTAATTTTTCCTGCACTTTCTGCGGTTTATTTTCAAGTATTTATGCTGTGAAATAAATTCAAGCACTAAATGCTGTAAAATCGACTTCCTGTGGACTTTAGACAGGAACATCTGCTTGTGGAAGCATAACATCTGCGTCTCTGAACTCAGATGCAGATGAACCATGAACGAGGAATGAACAACGTGAAGAGCATGGAATGAAGAATGTCCATTCATCAGAAAGGTTAGTTTTTAATTTTTATATTAACATTTTGTATTGATTAATTAAAATTTCGTTAAAATGCATTAGTTGTAAACATATTGTTGCATGTCTAGTTCATGACACCTACAACTTTTCTCTTAACGATTTACAATTAATTAAAAAAAATGTTTCTTATTAATCATTCAGCATAGTTATTTTAAAGGTTTTTCATACAATTACATTTATCAAGTTGTATGCAGGCCAAGGAAGTGCTAAATGCACTTTTTTATATGAACAGATTTATGTTAACGTGTATAAACTTGCACTCATGAAATTCAACAAAAAATATTAATTATTTATTAAGCAATTTATCATAACAAATTGAATATGTTTATGATTACAAATTAATTTTTAACCCTAGAACACTAGTGGTACGTAAATTTTACGTGCGGTCTTCATTTAATGGTTTTTTTCTGCACTTTCCCTGCTATCGATACACTTGTTTGAGTTTGAGTTTGAGTGCTTCGAAATAATTATTCAGATAATGAAAAATTAGTAATATTGGGTAAAACAGCAAATAATTAAACATATTTAAAAACAATATTAATGTAATATAGGCAAATAAAACGACTTTTATATGAGCGCGTCAATTTTAGGTATCTCTAGTGATAGAGTATTTATGAACACGCTAGTGTTCTAGGGTTAAAAGAAGATTTTCTTAACTTGAACTTGAAATGTATTCCCTTTGACTTCAAGATAAATAATATAACAAGTATAAAAACATAGTCCTTAAGATATTATTTGACTCTTTTTTTTTTTTTTTTTTTAATAGCAAAGAATGTTTGCATAACAGTATGATGCACATAGTTTATTTAAAAAATTAAAAGAGGTATATTTCTGGGGCCGAATCAGTGCAAAAATTGAGAGCGCTTTAGGGTCATATTCAATGACTTTGAATGTTCCTTGTCATATTCAATTTCATATTAAACTTAATTTGTGTAAAAATCCTTAGAGCTTAATTTGAAGATTTCATTAGGTCATTTTAAACGAAATTCTAATTTTACACTCCAATTTTCTTTATTTTAAGAATTTTAATACCAATTTAAATAGAGGTAGAATTATAAAAAAAATTTAAATAATTAATTTAACTAAATCAGGATGAAAGTTCTTTTGTTTCAGTATAGCTTACAAATTCGCCTTCGGCGACCAGTGGGTTTGCGATCCTTCAGAAAACTCACCGTATATTAAACTCCTGCTCGGTGACGTCTTCGACGTTGTTTTCCTGTTTCAAAATCTATGACCGCCTGTTCACTCACCCTGCAAACACTTTTGAAAATTCTGCCTGTAGCAAATTTCGACAATCAGCCGAAATTTGGCGCCAGTTGCATTTTATGCCCATTTTATAATCTGAACCTGGATGTTTGCTCACCATCCAAACGACCTTTGAAAAATTTGGCCAGACAACTACGCTAGTTTAAATTTATGTGTATATCGGCCGACAGGTAGCGCTGCTGTTAATTAACTGTGATCCGATAGTGGGGTTTTTGAATCCCGGAAGATTTTTCTCTCTTTTTTATTTATTGAATTTATTTTATTTTATGTATCTATTTATTTATTTTCAAAATCGATACCTGCTATAACAGATATACCTATTGAAATTAGATTTTATATTATATTTATCTGCTTTTTTAAATAATCTTACGTTTACTGTTTCCAGAATTTTTAATTTCTGTAGAATTCGAAACACCCTCCTTTTTTTTCAGGACATTTTCCAGCCATTATTCAGTAACGATAATTTTTTGGTTTATTTTATGATAAAAACTGCCATTAGATTTTGAAAATATCTTGAAGAAAGACGGAAACTTCCAGCCCTGAACTTTTGTCATGAAATAAGCTATTAGAACGAGAGATCTATTTCTTTCGGACAAAGTAGAGTAAATGAAAACAATTTTTTTCTTTTTCCCTTTGGCACCAAATAGAAATAGCATAAAAGAAATTTTAAAACATTAATATATATGTAACTGCTGCTAAAGAACGCAATTTCATATTTTAAGGAAAAGAATGTGCTATTTTAATTTTTATTGATTGATTTATTGCGCTTTTTAAATATTTTGACCAAATGAAATAATAATAATAATAATAATAAATAAATAAATAAATAAGTATTTTATTTTATTTTTATCGTTTTTCTGAAAAATCAATATAAACGAGAAAAAAATACATATATTGGATTCGTAAAAATTTTCGATCTCCGTTTTTCGATGGATTTAAACGTTTTCGGATGTCCTGAACACGATTAGTTAACTTTTAGAAAAATTGCTAAAGAAAAAGATTTACTTTTCTCCCCCCACCTTCACCACATACAAAATAATTTGCATTTAAAATGCGCTCAAAAAAAAAACCCCAAAACCTGTATCGACCGACTACTGCAATTCGATTTACCCGTAATAATCTGTATATATATCACGGTAAACTCTCGATTATCCGCAAACGGATTACACACGTTGTGGATAATTCGTGGAGCGGGAAATGGGCGAAATCAGAAGAAAGTTTTTTTTTTTTTTTTTAAATCGTCATCAATAAACAGATACAAATGATAGGTTAAAAAAAAAAAAAAAAGTAAATATAAAGAATTATGTGTTTTTTGCTTTATTTGTTCTCCAGTAGAATACGCTACCAAACACGCTACCAATTTATTTCAAAACATTGATGTGACCGCTTTTTTTTTTTCACACCAGTTTTCCTGGCGGGTACTTTCTTTAATATTCAATCGTAATTAAATATTGGAGAATATTTTTCTACAAATAAAGTGGTGTGCAAATGTGGCGGTTATTCACAATTCTGTGGAATAAACTAAATGTTTGCATGTCTGCGGTACTGTTTAATTTAGAGCATAAATTAGATTACAAATTGAACCATGGCTTCATCTTAAGTTCACTTTTTTTCTTTATGTTTTTTACATCCTATAGTATATGAAGTACAGTCAAACCTCGTTGACGTGAATTACTTTTAACATGAACTGTTTCCACAATCCCCGTCAAAAAGAAGATTAGTTACTGATAACATGAACTACTGATAACATGAAGAAATTTTTTATCCCCCATGAGATTCAGGTTAATGAGGTTCGACTGTACAAATAATTTTACTTTTTATAAATATTTTCATTGTTTGTATTATGTTTTATATACGACACGTTCAAGTTTTTAAGCTAGAATGCATTTTATGTCATTTCAATTTCATGTTCAGCCTTTTTGCGGTTTATGTACGAAACTCACGGCTCTCAATTTTGCGGATAATCAATTATGCTGTATCTGTATACATGTACGTTCAAAAAAAAAAAAAAAAAAAAAAAAAAAAAAAAAACATTAACATCTTTTAACGCAGATTATAAACTAAGCATGTCAAAAAATTCTCGCTGAGTAAGATAAACAAATACTGGATGAAAGTTGAAAATGAACCCGATGAGTTTATTCACTCTAAAACGCTTAAGCATCACAGTTTTCCTTCAATCAAAGACACTGACCATACCACAACTATGACTTTTATATACTGTAGATATTGAATGAAAGACTTGCTTTTTATTTTTTTCCTCTGTCTCAAAGTGCAAGCGAATTACTATAAATTTATAACTGCCTATCATTAATTTTAATGCGTGTTAGTGTATGTTTAATAGGAGACACATATAAACTTGGTGTTAGAGATTTTTACATTTTTAATTTTTTTTTACGTTTTAAGATTTAAAAAAAAAAAAAAAATCTTAATTTTTTAACGGAATGACACCTTAGAACATTGAAAGAACGAGCTCTGGCATTCAATTACTTAATATTTTAATTATAATAAATCACAATTACAATAACTATATACATCGCGCGCAGTAAACAGAACATTAGGATACATAAGAACGAATATTCTTACAGGCTGCGGCCCATGGCCACAGGGGCGTCTTACACGAAAACAGCTACATCTCTCAGCGAGAGCCGACGAACTTCTGACTTCTGAAAACAAAATATTTTCACTTTATTTTAATGATCGGCAAAATATCATTAGATATTTTGATGAGAATGGCGACAGCGCCGTCTATATTCTTTTAAATGATAGGGAAGATGGCTCAATATCGATAGGCTATTTAATATATTCGTAAGAGTTTGAATTTAGCGCTACAACTTTAAATATTATTTCTTCCTTTCTTTTCATTTTTTTCTTTTAATTTATTCCCTTGTTTATTTATTTATTTTTACGAAATAATAACATTATATACCTTAAAAGAAAAAAAAAAAAGGTAGCATTTTCTTGTTCTAAGCATTAGTTAATAAACAATATGGCATTTTTAGCAGTCATAGCTACGTTTAAAAATAAAACTGCAATTAAATATCAACCCTTCAAAATCATTTAGAATTTCTGTAATCGCTTTTAAGAGTATTATGGCTGACACAAAGAAATCTCCCCCCACCTCCTTTTTTTCCCGTTTAACCCATATCCTACCAAGCATTGAAAAAATGTTTTTCAATGTCTGTGTATACACACAAAATCAAAAAACTTACCAACTTTTCATTAGTTTAATCGGTACAGGCTGTCCTAAAAGTAGGACAATAATTTAGGACATTTGGAAATATAAGGAAAACAGACCATCTATATATATAATAATAACAGGAGACTTGGCGTTGGAATATTAAAACCCGAATAAACGTCAGAAATGCCAAAGAAAAATATTGGAAATGCATACAGCTGTTTCGGTAGCCTATAGCGTACCGTCTTCAGTGCAAAAAGGATTCTGAATCAGGAGAAGTGCTCGTATAGTGCTCGTTCAGGAGAAGTGCTCTTATACGAGCACTTCTCCTCATTCAGAATCCTTTTTGCACTGAAGACAGTACACTATAGGCTACCGAAACAGCTGTATGCATTTCCAATATTTTTCTTTGGCGTTTCTGACGTAGTAGTTTATTCGGGTTTTAACATCTCTCTCTCTCTCTCTCTCTCTCTCTCTCTCTATATATATATATATATATATATATATATATATATACTTATATAATTGTTTTACCAGTACAAAGTGTAGATTATTACTTCAATAAATTTGTATATCCATTATTCTTGAATGTAAAACCTTTTAAGTAATAATATGTTGAAAATGTAATGAATAAATCTTTAAAAATCGTCATTTTAAAAATTAAAAAACATATATTAAACGTTAATTTAAACTAACGATAAAGACACATATGTATTTATTGGACTTTTAAATAATATATCGTCTTTAATTTGAATTAAAATATTCAAAAGAATTTATATAAACATCACTTATGCATGGTGTCCTATTTTAGGACGAAGGTGAAATATGGGTTAAACAGTTTCACACACTTTAAAAAAAATATATTAGTCTTTAAGTTTACATTAAAAAAAGAAAAGAATGCTGTGAGATATTTAGTGCATGAATAAGAAATACTTGCCTATTTCTTGTATTTACAAACAAAAAGGATTTTTTCTTTTTTTTTTCAAGCATGTCAAAAAGTAATGGATTCAGGTTTCATAATGCCCTGGCCTTAGTATATATATATATATATATATATATATATATATATATATATATATATTTCTAAAAAAGGAATTCTGAAATTCTGAGTATAAATAATAACCAAATGAACCTAATAAAAATTTCCAATATTTTATTCAGTGTCTATTTGTGGGCTAATTTAAACATTTCGGTTATAATGTGAGAATTGAAGGTGTTTGTCTGCCCTTGGGACCTAGGTTCGAGGGGAGTACACTCAATAGCAGTTTTCCTGTGAGTTTTGGAGAAAAAACACAGAAAATTCCGTACGGCTGTGCGAATGGACATGACGTGGTTTTGAACTAGCTTTCTACGAGTCGGGTCGACTTGAGAACATCATTCAAAAAAAAAAAAAAAAAAAAATTACAATTGAAAGCATAAATTTGTAGACATAATTATAGCTCTTTAACTGATTTTAGACACGTGTCGGAACTCCGTTTTCCTATACGCGGATACCCACCTGAAAAAAAAAAAATCCGTGTAAGCATGACAAAAAAATATCCGTATACGTTTTCTTTTCTTCAACAAATCGAAAACTGATCATCTATAGAAATTGTATGAAAATTTTAAAGTACTGTATTAAAATTTTTATTTACTATTGTTAATATATGTATATATATATATACACATATAAGAAATACAACATAACCTTGCTTTTGCGTTTTGAGAATTTAAATTATTTCTTAATTTACATTTTTTTTTTTTTTTTTTTTTTTTTTTAATCTTTATTTTCAATGAATTTTAATCATCGCCTTTATGTTAATGAAATTTTGAATTTTCTTCCATTTACATTTGTATATGCAGAAAATATACAGGGAATACTTGTTATAATTTAATTGAAAAAAGTAAAGTAAAATAAACACATAAAGGAAACGAATGCCATCAAGGCAGATTATATTCTTTATCGCCTTCTCTAGAACAAATAAATAATGCACCAAGCAAAACTGTCACCGGAGGAAGCTAAGTTGCTGATTATGGGAATTTAAAGTGATCAATGACCCTTAAATAGCAGATGTTTAACTGTGAATCACATAGATGCTACACAAATTATTATAGTAAAGTTAAACATCCACATTGGAAAAAAGCAATAAAGAATAATACATCATTTTTTCCCCAGACTATAAGTATTAAACAATAAATTACGAACATTTAAATTGAAGTGCATTTTTTACTTTCTTCTATATTCAATAAAAGAATTGGATTCATAAAAATTTTCGACTTCGAGTTTTCGACGGATTTAAACGTTTTGAGAGGTCTCTAGAACACGATTTTATCATTTATAGAAAATGTCTGTCTGCTTGTGTGTGTGTGACAAAAATTTTGTGGCGACTGTATCTCCGGAACTACTGTTCAGAATTATATATGAATTTATATGTAGAAGCACCTTGACCTAAATTAGTGCCCATCAATTTTTGTCAACCGATCAACAGGTGGCGCTGCTATCAGCAATTTTCGAAATTTAGGAGGAGGCTATATCTCAGGTTCTATTGAGTATAATCAAACAAAGCTTGAAATGTGAAAAGGCTATTACGAGACATTATGATGATCCAATTTGAATTCTTATCGGGTTATAAAAACGTACTTTTTAAGATGCCATTTATAGGCAATAAAAATGCATACTTTGGATATTTAGTGTTAGTTGTCTCTTAAGATGCAAATCGTTTGCATTCATCCTGCTAGATAATAATAATAATAAAAATAAATAAATAAATTATTTGCACTTAGTAAAATATAGGAAAGTATAAAAGAAAGTCTTGTGGTGGCCACAACATACTAGTTTACTCTTGAAGTTAACAATTTACATAAATCGTTAAAAATTATCATTGATCTATTTTTCAGATTTTTTAATTTTTAAACTAAACAATTAGTGATTACATTTCAAATTATTTTTTAAATAATTTACCAACTGTATGACAGTGAAAATTTACCTTATTTTATAATTTAAAAAAGTTTCGTATGATTTTTAGATGAATAAGTAATTTTTATTTAATTTTCGGGTTTCGGGTCGGGTTCGGGTCTAAAGACAGCGGGTTTGGGTCGGGTGCGGGTCGTAAAAGTTTCTTAACTGTGGGTTCGGGTTGATATAAAATTCATCTGTCGGGTTCGGGTCGGGTGTGCAGGACTCTAGGTTAGACCTTAAAACTTCATAGCAATGAGTGAAAAGACAAAGTATAAACAGAAAGCAACCTGATAGCTACGAAGAAACCGAAACTAATTACAAAACGCTTATTCTACGCTTACGTCATCAATAATCGATTGTAAAATCATTCGATTATTAAAATCATTCGAAAGCAAATCACTCGATTATCAAAATCATTCGAGTATTCCCATCTCTACCGCCTACACTCAGTGATGCCAGATGGTAGAAAATTATTTCCCCAAACAGGTCTTCAAATTTTCCCAAATCAGGGTGTTTTTTTTTTTTTTCGAAAAAATCCCCAGCTTGATTTCTACTAAAGAGGAAAAATAAAAATTTCTTCAAAAAAAAAAAAAAAAAAAAAAAAAAAAAAAATCAAGCAGAATTTTCTATCATTTAAGCTCAGATTGTTCCCCAAATGAAGGCAATTTTTGAAAAAAATCCCCAAATAACAATAAAGCTATTGAAAGTCTCTAGTCGTAGGGATAAATCATTATGTTGCCAACATTGACAGAAAGTTGAAGAACTCCCCAAAATAGTCCCCACAAACATTTGGTCCACAAAATTGTCCCCAGAAGCCTCGAAAATCCCCAATCTGGCATCACTGCCTACACTGTAAAAAAAAAAAAAAAAAAAAGAAAAAAGAAAAACAGTATTTTACAACAAGAGGTGCTGGCACAGCGGCTGCCAACACAGTTGCTGTAAAATTTACAAGCTGCTGCTTTTACGGTGCTGTAAAATTTACTGCACTTTGCTGTGAATTTTTCAAGATGTTGTTTTTAGTAGTGCTGTAAAATTAACTGCACTTTGCTGTGAATTTCACAAGATGCTGTTTTAAAAAGTGTTGTAAAATTAACTACACTCTGTTGTAAATTTTACAACACTTTTTAAAACAGCATCTTGTAAAATTCACAGCAAAATGCAGTTAATTTTACAGCACTGCTAAAAACAGCATCTTGTAAAATTCACAGCAAAGTGCAGTAAATTTTACAGCACCATAAAAAACAGCAGTTTGTAAATTTTACAGCACCTGTGCTGGCAGCCGCGGTGCCAGCACCTTTTGTTGTAAAATACTGAAATTTTTTTTTACAGTGCAGATTATTCTCAGAAACAGTGTGAGGACACTTAACCAATATTAACATAGAGCCCTTTAATTATATATCCAATGAAAATACTTGGACAATAATTTACATACACACACACACACACACACAAAAAAAAAAAAAAAACATAAGAGTAGGTCGGATGAATCTAAACCAATAAAACTTCATCTAAGAAGAAAAAAAAAAGTTGTATTAAGTAGTTATGTAGGATCGTAGAAATGTCTTGTGATGGAAGTATACGAATGTAGAGTTTTTGAAAGAATGCAAAAGAAGTTTGTGACTGAAAGGAGTCCATATTTAAAGATCATAGAATCTTGGGAAGGCTTTTCGAATTCTAAGAAGTTCTTATTGACATTATGAGTGAAGAAAAAGAGAAAGAAAACTCTTAAATTCATAAGAAGAATTATGAACTAAGCATATGATCAGAAGTATAAGATAACTTAAGAAGAATTCTGAAACTTGAAGATATCACCTAATTGATGCGATAATATTATATAGAAAATATGCAGAGTTTATAAAGAATTTCAAAAAATTGGAAAATTTGTTATATTATTGTTATTACATTAAGAATTTGACACAAGCTCCAAGGATATTGATGCCTTTCGATATTGAACTACATACCACACACTTGGTGTACAGTCTGTAACAAAAGTGTCCGAATACTAGCAAAAATTCCTATGTAAAAAAAGTACACTTCATACGGTTTTGTTAAATAAATCCTTATCGAATCATGTTCTTACACTGACTAAGAACAGGATTCGACAAGGATTTATTTAACAAAACCGTATGAAGTGTACATTTTTTACATAGAAATTTTTGCTAGTGTTCGGGCACTTTTGTTACAGACTGTACTTTCACAAGACAGAACAATTTTTAGAATAAAATATCTATAGAGAGAATTATTACTATCAATTTTTTTTTGTGTGCATCAAAAAGAAACTTCAATCTATGATCAGCGAACATTTATTAAACTGTGAAAAATTGCGTGTCTTATTAAAAAAAAGAATAAGAAAAAAGAAAAGAAAGTACATACAAGCTAAGCTCCTAGGATTGATTCAAGAGAGATGCAACTAATTCTGGGTGAGCAGTGGCGGATCCAAGGACTAACACCCCCTCCCCCCCCCCCAAAAAAAAAAAAAAAAAAAAAAAAAATTGGAATGACTGAATAACATTTTCAGTAAAATCATTTTAAGTAATTATCTGTCATAGTTCAATGTTCATCAACAACCAAAAACCTCTCTAAAAGTTCACCTCTATTTAAGGGCCACCTTCTCTAAAGGTCCAATTTTCTCGCTCCCAAAATCTTCTTTTTGTCTTTAATATTGATTTACCTCGATTCAATGTCCATGTACAAATGCATATCGCTGTTAAGGGTCACATTTTGCGAGAGCAGGTAATATTGTTTAACTCTTCATGTAAATTGACCACTTTTCGTATGTAACTCCTTTCAAAGAACCCTCTTATTCAAGGCCGTAGCCGAGAGAATTTTGAAGGGGGCTTTAAACTTTAATACATAATTTTGAGTGTTAAAAATGAAGTTTATTAAAAAAAAAAAATTTCAACAAATCTGCAAAATTTCGGAGATTATTTACACTCCCAAGCCCTTCCCCTTCTCCTTGGCTACGACCTTGATCTTATTACACTCCAATTTCGAATTTATAGCAGGTATTTCCTATGAGTATGTCGGTAGAGAAAAAAGTGTTTAATAACACTTTATAGTTTTTAATGTGCATGTTATAGGTGAAATTCAGGTTTCGAAAAGTGAATTTTGTTTCCTACCAATATTCAAGTAATAATTTAAAAAGTTTTTAAGAGAGTAATGTTAAATTTAAATAGAAAAAATAAAAATATTTACATAGTTCAGATTGAAAATTTCAAGCTAAGCCTATTATTTTTACCAGGAGTTTTCAGTTGGCTTAACAAAGACCCCTTATTTATTCAGAAATGATGTTAAGTGGATCAATTTGATCTAGGATATAGTAAAAGAATTCTTAGAAAAAAAAAAATTACTGCAAAAGAGCATTAAAAGTTAAAACTAATATTAATGATTTATTACAAAGCAGTATAGACAAATAATGCAAATTTAAACACTTGAATCCATTTAATTCATAATAATTTTTGCCTGAATTATGATTTTCTGAACGACTTCTAGAAAAAGGCAATCTTTTTAAAGGGTCATTTTTTTACAGCATCGTGAGTGGCATTCTTATGAAGTTTCCACTACCTTTCATTTTTTAACCCTTTCCAACAAAGTTGAAAAGTGCTTATGGTTTCGGTTTGTCTGTCTTTCCGCATATTAACTCCTGTAAATATCCAGGGAATTCCTTGAAACTAATATATATTGTTCAAGTTCACTTTAGGGTGCTCCCTATTGAGAATGGGGTAAATACTGCCACTGGTCTATCTACCCGGGACACCAGAGAGAATTTCAAAACATTGCGTAATTCTATAAATCGCATTTTAACACTTTATACTCCGCGTGAAATTGACATTAACAAATGACATGCACAATAATAATAATAATAATAATAATAATAATAATAAATCTATAGAATGTAGGAATGTAGTATGATTATCATTAAGATTTACAGGACCACAAAAAATATTCAGTAACATTAATTGCTATAACTAGAAATTGCTGGAATTGCATTTTCTTTTGCATTAATCGTTTGTAACACTTTCACGATGTTTAAGAGTGATATGAATTAGTCTTTTTGTCCGTCTGCCTCTGAGTTCTCTAACTTCCGTAAATATTCACGGAATTTCTTGAAATTCATATACGTTATTCAAGTTCATTATGCGATGTTCCTGATTTAAATAGGATAAATACAACTACTGGTTTGTACAGGGACACCCCCCCCCCCCCCCCCCAAAAAAAAAAAGTTCCAGAACATTTCATTTTAAAACATCACATACTTTTGTTTTGTACAATTCATGACATCAAATCATAAGTGCGTGAGTGATTATTATCGCACGTATGTATTGCATGGAATTGTCTTTTTTTTTTTAATTATTATTATTATCATCCCCACCCCCATAAATATCTTAATTACACTTAATTTTTTGAATTGCAGTTCTCGTTTCACGCATGCGCATGTATTATTCAAAATGTTTTTCATAAATCTTTCAAAAATTTTCCATAAAATAATTATAAATAAATTATAGCAAAAATTTCTTAATGTAGTCTAATGTACCTACGGAATGCCTACTAATATTACAATTGTAAATTTTTCATTGATCCGGAATACCACCTTGAAAAATCTTAGCCCCTCCCAAAAATTAAGTCCTAGATCCGCCACAGTGGGTGAGTGATGTATTGATATGTATATTAATGGTGGTCATATATATATACATATATATATATATATAATTATCTATTTATTTATGTTAACGTTCCCCACCCCACCCTAAAAAAAAAAAAAAAAAAAAAAAAAAAAAAGAGAGAGAGACATTTTACCATAAGATAATCAATATATTATGCATTTATAAACCAACAATTATTGATAATTAATAAATTAAAGTAATCCAGAACAGGTATTAAAATGAATATATATATTATGCATTTATAAACCATCAATTATTGATAATTAACAAATTAAGGGAATCGAGAACAGGTATTAAAATGAATATATATATATATATATATATATACATATATTAAACTGGTAAATGAATGTAAAAAAAGAAATTATAAATAAAGCAACTCATTCAGAGTCTTTCTTATTCTGATTTATCAATGATTATTTCAAAAATTTGTATTATCCAGCCTCTAAAAGAGTAGATATGATTTGAATACATTTTAGAAATTCATGAATATTAATAACAATGAATGTTAGTATGATTACTAATAGCTAGTACGATTATGATAGTACTACTGATTTCTGTAAATATTCACAAGTACAATTAAATCGTAACTGTTCATATCAATAAAATGTTTCTTATAGGTATTCTATTATGCAGAAGAAATTTAGAATTTCTAACCTAGAAGAAGCGATTTAAGATAAATTAATAAACAAATACGTTACCCAAAATTTTAGCACACAAAAATTATTTAGATAAACTTAATTCCCATTTTATACATAAATGTATGTGTGCATGGGACTAATAGGAAATGGGGAATTCAATAATTCATAGTTATGGGTTATAAATATATTGGTGAAAACTTTATCTAGGATTTTTAAATAACAGTAGATTAGATATTCAATGAGTGTAATTTATAATGAAGAGAATATATTTGTGAGCTAGTGCTTAATTCACTCGATGACGAGTCAACTTATTTTGTAGATTTCTGTTTTGAAAGGGCTTTAAAGATAATATTAAGAAATAGTAATATTTTATGGAAATTAATATGATATTTGTAGATGTTGAACGAGCAAGAAAGTTATAGGGAATTTGCCTCAAAAGGGAAAAACATAAATCCACAATGATCTATGAGTTCAAATTGTTTGAAGTGTAACAGCGTAAAATTAAACAATATACTATATGGAGAAAATACTCAAATACCCTATTATAATTTTCACCTTTGTTCGTTTAACGACCTCTCTTACTCTGATTTATTTATACAACTATTAATTACTTAATTTCGGAAAGTCGAGTGGAGTCACTCCAGATTTCTTTAACTTGTAATTATTTATTTTGAACTAGTTTGTTTTCACCTGCCTAGTAGTCTATATTTCAAAATGAACCTATTTTTAAATTTGCCATATTCGCCAAATCTAAAACAGTGGTCAAATGTAATAAATACTCACTCAATAATAATAATAATAATAATAATAATAAAATTTACTTCTTTTATTTTCTAAAAAATTAAGTTCTTTCAGTTAATTACTTTTTTTTTTTAAATCAAACTAATAAAATTCGAGTCATGAAGTGTAATTTAAATTTAATTATTTATGAAAATTAACCTAAGCGCAAATTCATCAAAACCGTCGTTAGTTTATTTGTTGAAGGGATAATATCTAACTACCCGAAATTTATTACTTTTTTACCCTATCTGAATCCGATCCAGATAGTAGGAAAGTACAGTATATCTTTCTTCTTGAATTTATTATAATTTATACTATTATTATTATTATTATTATTATTATTATTATTATTATTTTATTTATTATAATCGTTTTAACTTTTTTTATGTTTTTATCTAATTTAGTTAAATATTTTGACCTTTTTTTTTTTTTTAAATAGCAGTGGTTGAGAAAGAAATCCACTAAACTGCCAGTTGGTGGTCCTTAGACAGAATTACATTTATTAACATTTAGACTTATTTTCTTCTTTCAATTGATTGCTGCAAATATGACGCCACTGTTTTTCCTAATAATCCTTTTTTCATTATTTTATTAATTCCTCCAAACCAAGGATAGAAATTTATTTTTCTTATTCCAATAAATTATTTTAGCAATAGCATCAATTTCGAGCGTTAGTTTCCATAAACTTCAGCTTTTATTATTAAAAAGATGATAACGTTTTCAGGGATGAAACATTAGCGCAGAACTCATACAAGTATATGTTTAAAAAATTCTCTACTTTGTAAATTTGTTTCATTACTTGTCGTAGGAATTCTGTGCCCATGTTCTATGTTCTTTTTGTTTTCAACATAGCCGACAATCTAGAGATTAATACAAATAGAATTGAACATATTTTGAAAGAAGTTATGTTTAGCTGTTCACAAAGTGCAATTTCAAAGAAAACAAAATGTTCTCCTCGAGAACGTTGGTTATGCGGAATATAATGATTGTTCTATCTGGAAATATGGGCCAAATAAAATGTAATGCTGCATTATAATTTGAATTTTGTTATTTATTCATACCACAAAGCTTCCTCTTAAAAAAAAAAAAAAAAAAAAAAAAAATCGAAGTACTTCTACTATCTAACGAATGGAAAAGGCACAAAAGTTTAAAAATCTATTAAAACAGGGGGGAGGGGATATTGAAAAATTGATGCATAAGAAAAAAAATATATATATTTAGTTTTAGTACATAACCAATGATCGTTAAAAGGTTAATTTTAATGTAATTTTGTGCAAGAGACACTCACATTATTTCAAATAAATGATAAAATCAAAGTATGTATACTACGTCATGATTTTCTGCGAAAGAAAAGGAAAGTATACAATGGTCTAGCATAAATTTTTACTTAGATTCCACAACTATGATTAGAAACATACGACAGTTATATCAAAGAAAATCTTTCATGAAGTTGGTATTAATGTATCCCATGGTGCGGTTCACACAATGTATCATGTAGAAGGGGACAAGGGGACTGTTAGTCATCAATAGATTAGGGTCCATTACAAGCTTGTTTCGAATTTTAAGCGGTTGTTTCCTATGTGGTACAGAGTGAGATATTTTTAAACGGCTAGTTCAATGCGCTAAAAATATACCGTAAATCAAAAATAAGTATCTATGGTTCGAAGATATTTTTTAAATGATGAGATAATTTTGTTCATTTATATAAAATGTAATATTGCGAATAGAATAAAAATCTGGAGTGACTCCACTCGACTTTCCAAACATTGAGTAATTAACGGTTTTGTAGATAAAGTAAAGTAAGAGGAGTTGTTAAATAAACAAAAGAGAAAATTATAATAGGGTGTTTGGGTATTTTTCTTTATATAGTACATGATGTTTATTTTAACGCTATTTTACCAAACACGTAGATCATAATGATAAAGAATAATTCATTGTGTCCCTGTAAAAACCTACAAATTCTAGATTCACCAAAATGCTTATAGTTAGTGCAACAGTGACTTTAAATATTTATATAAATTTTCAGCTTCATCGGATAAGGCATTTAGACGCTATCGCACTTTAAAGTTTGAGCCCATATGCCCCAATGATAAAGAAATTTGTATTTTGTCCCTGTAAAAAGAACCATAAGTGCTAGATCCTCTAAAGTTTGTGTGAGGATTTGTGTATAGGGACACTCAAAAGAAATGCAAAATGTTGCATTCTATGACAGGTATTTCTATAAAGTACATTTTAATACATTTTCCTTCACAAAACATAATGAAATTAACATTTATTATTCATATGTACAAATAGCTTTCAAAAATAGCTATTAGATACATAACTGATCATAAATATGAAATAAATAAAAAAATATTAGCATTTTTAAATTTCGAGATATTTTTGGTTTCACAGTGAAAGAAAAAAAAATAAAATAAAAAAATAAAATAAAATAAAAATAATATATATATATATAAAGGTTAAAGTAAATCCGTATGTCATCATTCAAAATAGATAATATTTTATATTTAAAAAAAAAAAAGAAAGAAAGAAAGAAATAGTAGAATTAAGAAATTCAAAGTTACTTTTGCCTAAAACTTCCTCAAAAACATCATATGTTAAATATCGTAGTAGGGATGTAATCTAACGAACAGGTAAAGAATAAAAGTTAACAAAAATCATTAAAACAAGGAAAAAAATATTGAAAATTCGTTACATGAAAAGTGTTCAATGTTTGGCTTGATTTGAGTTGGATTTTACCTCACACTATAGGTGCGCAATCGGCAATTGACGACGGTCTGGCATTCACCCCTAGGGGACACGCCATAAAACCAATGAGCGTTAAAGGGTTAAATATTGTATTACACAGTCATTAAAAGAATAATTGTCTCTCATACAGCACAGAATGTTTCAGTTATGTTGCAAAAAGTTTGCAATCTTTCATTATCATAACATATTTCAGCAGCTCTGTAATATCTTTCTGAAACGTTCACCCTTTTTACTTTCTTCTATATGTAATATAGAGAAAGTATTGGATTCGTAAAAATTTTCGACCTCCGGTTTTTGATGCATTTACACGTTTTGAGAGATGTAGAACACGATTTGACCATTTTTAGAAAATGTCTGTCTGTCTGTCTGTCTGTGTGTGTGTGTGTGTGTGACAAAATTTTGTGGCAACTGTATCTCAAGAACTACTGCACAGAATTTCATACAAATTGGTATGTAGTTGCACCTTGACATAAATTAGTGCCTATCAACTTTTGGTAAAAATTGTCTTACAGGTTGCGTTGCCATCCCCCTTTTTCTAAATTTTTAACATGGTGATATAGTTTCACTAAATTATTAAAAACCACGTGCGAAATAACTATTTAAAAGAGTAAAATCCGCTGTAAAAGGCACGTTAAAAATATTTAAAAGAATTTTAAAAGGTTAAAAAACAGTTAGACAACATGTTTCGTGCTTATTTACTAGCACATCATCAGGTCTCGTTAGGTAATGAAAGCCACCGAGCTTTATCCTGTTGTTCTAAGAAAAAGAACAACAGGAAACTTTTTCTTAGAACAACAGGATAAAGCTCGGTGGCTTTCATTACCTAACGAGACCTGATGATGTGCTAGTAAATAAGCACGAAACATGTTGTCTAACTGTTTTTTAACCTTTTAAAATTCTTTTAAATATTTTTAACGTGCCTTTTACAGCGGATTTTACTCTTTTAAATGGTGATATAGGACAAAATTTTGTATAAATGTGCATAAAGAGAATTATTTTTTAGTAATCAATATGAAATTTACAAGAATTATTTATAATAGTGATAGTCAACTGGGAAAATTTTTTTGTATGCGTAGGAGCCTCGCCACCCCCCGTGGGGGGGAAGTCCCCCCTCGAGGGGAGTAAATTTTCAAGATGGGTATCTTTCGAAAGGTCTCGTCAATACCTTTAAAACGAATGGTTGAACTATAAATCTGTGATAATTTAAAACAAAGTTATCGATTTTTTTTACTTTTAACGAAAAATAACGAAATTTAACCGGACTTGGTATTTAGTTGGCCCCTGACATAAACTGAGGCTGATTAGATTTGGGGATCAATCTCTCAACAGGTGGCGCTGTGATCGTATTTTTTCTAAATTTTTAACATGGCAGTATAGGAAAAAATTTCGTATAAATGTACATAATGAGAGTTATTCTTAACCTGTGATTGTGAAATTAATATGAATTATTGATAATAGTAGTAGTTAAAAAATTAGGGTAGGAAATAGTAGTAGGAAAAACTTTGGGGCATCGCTTCCCCCCCCCCTAGGGGGAAGTACCACCACCTCCCGGGGAGGGGTGTAAATTTTCAAGATCGGTATCTTTCGAAAGGTCTCGTCAATACCTTTAAAACGAATGGTTGAACTATAGATATGTGGTAATTTAAAACAAAGTTATCGATTTTTTTTCTTTTAACGAAAAAAAAACTGAAAAAAATCGTTTTTTTTTTTTTTTTTTTTTTAATATTGTTACTGCGTGAATTTGTATAGGAAAATATAGAAGAAAGTCTTGTGGTGGCCACAACATACTAGTTAATGTTCTATCTGTCCAGAGGTTTGAAATTTTCTATTACGTTTTGGATTCTTTATTATGATCGGGGGAATTTCTATATTTTTTAAATTAATCTTAACGTTTCGAAATTTTTCTGCAATATTTACAATGTTTCAATCGATTTTATATGGTGCGAGGTCTGCGCCTCGGTTTCTGCAGACCCCATCGTATTAACTACTTAAATTAGAAAATAATCCAGAGACTCTTAGGTACAAAAACAAATCAATGTTTATTCTCACTTCGAATAAGGGTAAGGGGATGTATAAAATAAACTCAGAATAATATTTAAATGAATAAATTCAGCTATTATGAATAAATATGTTCGCCACCGGTGGCTATGATAGATGACTTTAGAAGCGTAAAGGAAACTCTAGTTGAAACGAAAAATACCTTCGAGGCTAGCACACCTTCGACGTATGACTTAGAACTCCAACTCCAACTCTAGCTCGAGCAACACCTAACTCTATAACTTTCTGTAGCTCGGCTACTCACTGCTATCGTATTTAACAATTAAATTCGCTTACGCTCCACTATGACTCCAACACCAACACTTCCATTCAAACATCTCGCTATTTAAACACTTTTAAAAACAGACCACATCATTCACTTCGTTTAATCTACTTATTTTTCTAAAACGAATCATATTCAATCATCTTTCCTAGAATTGCGGAGATTCTAAAATCACCCCTACCCGACACCTTCAATCTAGTGATTTCACCTCTATTGTCGCCAACTACGCTGGATCCAGCTTATACTTTCTCAACATCCGATCAACGCCTTACCTTCAATACTATATTGATTACCTATAGCGACCTTCATTTACCTTAACTCGACGCTACATCTACCTCACAATGGTTCTAACGTTTCTGAAATATTTTATGGTGTTAGGGCTGTACCTGTACCCCATAGCTCTCTAGTTATACAAATCATTCCTATGATGTTTTAAGTTTCGTAGGTAGCTCAAAGTAATCTTATCAGTATTTATCGCCAATTAAACTATTTAAAGCTGGGCAAGTAACTTCTTCAGAAATATCTCATATTCAGGATATTTCAAAGTGTATGCAGCAATTTAAAAAATCTACGGGAGTTAAAACATTAATCTTTTTTCTTTTCTTTCCCCATGGAAAAGCTTGATTAGAATTAAGCAATATAATGTAAGCCCACATAGAGATATATACTTTATATATAGTCATATTAGTTTTAAAATTTTGCATAGACACCTGTCAAAATTACATTTTAAATAGCTGCGCTTATATAATTGAAATATAACTCGAAGGATATAAACTGAAAAAGGAATTGTAAATTTGTTTCCAAAAAATCTCAGTTAAATAATTCAAGTTAAGTTCTCTGTAGTACCTCTCCAGTGCACTCACAAGATTGACCCAAACTTCCTCTGACAAATAAATTTATTCAAAATCCACGTGCTTCAGAGAACTTAGTCCGTTTTGCTCTCCACCTCTGATACCCTAGACACGTAATCACAAGTTGCTCCCCGAAGATTTAAGAGTTAAAAAAAGCCAACATATTTCCATCGCCATGGGACCTATCTCCCGGGAAATCGTTTGATCCCCCTTTTCCCTTTTTTTAGCGCACCCCTCTTTTCTTCATGGCACTGTGGGGAAATAAAACTGGGGACACAGCGATATCATTGACCATTTGAAAGTTTAAACTCGATTGGTCGGATTAAGGACTGGAGAACCTGGTCGATAGATTTCAATTGGAAAAAGCATCGGAGATTTAGCAAATAGATTTAAGTGAATACTAAAAGTACCTTATCCTATAATGAAAATAAATAGCTGTTTCATAGATATGTAATAAGAAAGTGTTTTTGTCTTTTTCAGTTTCATTAATTTTTCTCTAAATTACTGAACTTACCCAAAGAATGGGGCAGAGTATATATTTCGTTCAAGTCTCGTTTTATCGCAAAACAAGATACTTAGAGCAGAAATTTACGAATTTTTTTTAGATATGTGGGAGCCTATTATTAACATTAAATAAAACAAAGGGATTTGCGCTTTTGTTATTATTATTATTATTATTATTATTATCGTTATCATAAATTGTATATTTAACTGATAGCACATGCTGCACATAAAAAGGGAATATGAATATGAAAGAAAAATATCTTTAAACGAAATTCCTCAATAAAATAGGTATAAACATTTACATATACGTAAGCGCTTATATGTGGTGGAGGATTTCTCATGAAAGATTCATCTGATTTTGTCAAACCAAATGTAGCTCTGTTTTTTTTTTTTTTTTTTTACATCCACCCTTTATATGCAATGTAATACATTCATTACTTGAATTCAATTTTTATTTCTTAAGTTATCGTAACTTTTCGATAAAGTTAATTTTCATCTTTAATACATCACCATCAACACTATTTTTCTCTTTTCAACACTAGTTTCTCTTTTAGAATTTGGCGCAGTTTCCTATCTAGAATGTAAATATTCAATTAACTCTAATCACATTTTTTCTTTTCGTTTCTTTTCAGCGCCAAGTAGATATTTTCCATACTTTCTTGTGTTTTTTACAGTTCTAACATTTATTTTGTTTCGTTTTAAGTTTCCACTCCACATAAACTTGCTAAAAACATTGTTTGAAACAGGAAAAAAAAAAAAAAAAAAAAAAAACCTCAATTTTTTCCCTAACTGTATTTATGTATTTCTTTTTTTTTCTTTTTTTTTTTTTTCCCAGTTAATTTTATAAATGAATTAAATAAAAGTGATCTTTTTGAAATTTGGTTATTGCAACATTGAATAATTGATTTGTCATTTATTATAGTAACGTTTACAAGTTTTTGTTAGATATTTTAATTCTTGAGGGCTGTGGCTAAAAACTTTATATTGTTCGCAAACTAAAAATGATTTAGGTATTTTTCATGTATTCTAATTATTTTATTTTTCCATTCATGTTCTTTATAACAATTTTTAAGACAGCTGTAAAAATGTTTGTATGATATAACATTAGAACTCAATGGATGGGTCATATTATACCTGTTTAAACAGAAAAATTCAAACCTAACAGTACAAAGTTATTTTCATCGACCCGAAATTCGATCTGAAACAGACAAACAAATTTTCTGAATATGCAACTCGACCAGAACATTTTTACACGACAAATCGTACATTTTAAATAAGAATTAAAGAAACCCGAAACTAAAAAAAATAATAATCATATCATATTTTAATGCAATTACAGAAAAAGTCTACAAATTTATATCATCAATTTGAATTTTATCTTTTCTTAAACAGTATACGGATTATTCAAACTCAAATCAAATAATTTTGAATTAGCTTTGAAAAACTAGACTTATTCTAAAATAAAACTAGTCTGATCCAATCATCAGCAAAAGAAAGAAAGAATATGAACCAATATGGTCAGGAATCGATTTTGATTGGGTATCGTGATACCAGATTCAAAACTTTATGTGGTGCCGTTTGACTAATTGCTTTTTAAAGATCTTTGTTCTTTCATTTTTTCATTTTTAAGGGAAACAATATTCAACGAGGAAAAAAATAATTATAGAATTTCATGAACATTTAAGGGGAATTGGCACCTTTGACTTGGCACCACTGAAATAACTTTCAGATAAAAGCTTATATTTCGATTTAATATACATTGAACTGTATTAGGTATATGTTCGATAAAATATGTTATCAAGCAACAATTCTTATGATTTTTTATGTATTTTTTTACAGATTTTTAATCTTTAAATTGCATTTTCTTAGCTTACATTTTTTCATGAATTCATCATCGTCAAAATGCAAAATTTTCCACAGGTATTTAAGAAAAGACTTAATATTTTGTGGATGTTTAATGGAAGCTACTTAAAAGAATTAGGGATAGATTTTGAATTTGTTAATTAGTTTTTCAGAAAAAAAAAATAATAAATGAAAATTAAATGTCTATGTAAAATTTTAAATAATAATAATAATAATAATAATAATAAAACCTAATGGTTTTTAATATATTAATGACTAAATGATTTTTATTATATTTTTATTTTTAAGATTTTTTTCGTTTAAAGATATTGTAAGATCCATCCCCAAATTCTTTTAAGTGAGTTCTACTAAAATTCCAAAAAATATTAAGTCTTTTCCTTAACATCTGTAATCTGTAGAAATTTTAGCATTTTGAAGATCATGCACAGTTAAAAAAAAATAATGCAAACAAGATTACGGGCAAAAACCAGCAGCAGAAATTCCAGGCAAAGCCCGAAAAAAAAAAAAAAAAAAAAAAAAATACGTGTGGCACTCGAGGACTGCCGCGGTAAAGCTATTGCATAGCATTTTTTATCAACTTATGCAATCATAATTATTTATTTATTTTATTTATGCAGTATTTTTTTTCTTTGATATTAATTCAAGTTTTTTCTTTGATATTAATTCAAGTTACACTTTTTGAGCGTGGTGACCGATAAGAAAACAATTTTTTTTCTTTTATTGAATAAATGAGAATATATCCGCAATGAGAATATTTCAAAAATATCCGCAATCGATTTGTAGGTATCGAAAACCTCGATGTACCAAATTTGAATGATCTAACTCTATTTTTTGAGAAAAGGTATTTTAATAGGTTTTTAAAGGCCTGCAAGTCGAATGGGGATATTCAAGTTTTTTCTTTGATATAATTTCAAGTTACACTTTTTGAGCGTGGTGACCGATAAGAAAACAAATTTTAATAGAGAAAAGGTATTTAATAGGTTTTAAAGGTCTGCAAGTCGAATGGGGATATTCAAGTTTTTTCTTTGATATTAATTCAAGTTACACTTTTTGAGCGTGGTGACCGATATAAAACAAATTTTAATAGAGAAAAGGTATTTAATAGGTTTTAAAGGCCTGCAAGTCGAATGTGGATATTCAATTTTTTTCTTTGATATTAATGAATAAGATAACAATAATGATAAGATAACAATAATGATAAGAAAACAAATTTTAATAGAGAAAAGGTATTTTAATAGGTTTTAAAGGCCTGCAAGTCGAATGGGGATATTCAATTTTTTTCTTTGATATTAATTCAAGTTACACTTTTTGAGCGTGGTGACCGATAAGAAAACGAATTTTAATAGAGAAAAGGTATTTAATAGGTTTTAAAGGCCTGCAAGTCGAATGGGGATATTCAAGTTTTTTCTTTGATATTAATTCAAGTTACACTTTTTGAGCGTGGTGACCGATAAGAAAACAAATTTTAATAGAGAGAAGGTATTTAATAGGTTTTAAAGGCCTGCAAGTCGAATGGGGATATTCAAGTTTTTTCTTTGATATTAATGAATAAGATAACAATAATGATAAGAAAAGAAATTTTAATAGAGAAAAGGTATTTTAATAGGTTTTAAAGGCCTGCAAGTCGAATGGGGATATTCAATTTTTTTCTTTGATATTAATTCAAGTTACACTTTTTGAGCGTGGTGACCGATAAGAAAACGAATTTTAATAGAGAAAAGGTATTTAATAGGTTTTAAAGGCCTGCAAGTCGAATGGGGATATTCAAGTTTTTTCTTTGATATTAATTCAAGTTACACTTTTTGAGCGTGGTGACCGATAAGAAAACAAATTTTAATAGAGAAAAGGTATTTAATAGGTTTTAAAGGCCTGCAAGTCGAATGGGGATATTCAAGTTTTTTCTTTGATATTAATTCAAGTTACACTTTTTGAGCGTGGTGACCGATATAAAATAAATTTTAATAGAGAAAAGGTATTTAATAGGTTTTAAATGCCTGCAAGTCGAATGGGGATATTCAAGGTTTTTCTTTGATATTAATGAATAAGATAACAATAATGATAAGAAAACAAATTTTAATAGAGAAAAGGTATTTTAATAGGTTTTAAAGGCCTGCAAGTCGAATGGGGATATTCAAGTTTTTTCTTTGATATAATTTCAAGTTACACTTTTTGAGCGTGGTGACCGATAAGAAAACAAATTTTAATAGAGAAAAGGTATTTAATAGGTTTTAAAGGTCTGCAAGTCGAATGGGGATATTCAAGTTTTTTCTTTGATATTAATTCAAGTTACACTTTTTGAGCGTGGTGACCGATATAAAACAAATTTTAATAGAGAAAAGGTATTTAATAGGTTTTAAAGGCCTGCAAGTCGAATGTGGATATTCAATTTTTTTCTTTGATATTAATGAATAAGATAACAATAATGATAAGATAACAATAATGATAAGAAAACAAATTTTAATAGAGAAAAGGTATTTTAATAGGTTTTAAAGGCCTGCAAGTCGAATGGGGATATTCAATTTTTTTCTTTGATATTAATTCAAGTTACACTTTTTGAGCGTGGTGACCGATAAGAAAACGAATTTTAATAGAGAAAAGGTATTTAATAGGTTTTAAAGGCCTGCAAGTCGAATGGGGATATTCAAGTTTTTTCTTTGATATTAATTCAAGTTACACTTTTTGAGCGTGGTGACCGATAAGAAAACAAATTTTAATAGAGAGAAGGTATTTAATAGGTTTTAAAGGCCTGCAAGTCGAATGGGGATATTCAAGTTTTTTCTTTGATATTAATGAATAAGATAACAATAATGATAAGAAAAGAAATTTTAATAGAGAAAAGGTATTTTAATAGGTTTTAAAGGCCTGCAAGTCGAATGGGGATATTCAATTTTTTTCTTTGATATTAATTCAAGTTACACTTTTTGAGCGTGGTGACCGATAAGAAAACGAATTTTAATAGAGAAAAGGTATTTAATAGGTTTTAAAGGCCTGCAAGTCGAATGGGGATATTCAAGTTTTTTCTTTGATATTAATTCAAGTTACACTTTTTGAGCGTGGTGACCGATAAGAAAACAAATTTTAATAGAGAAAAGGTATTTAATAGGTTTTAAAGGCCTGCAAGTCGAATGGGGATATTCAAGTTTTTTCTTTGATATTAATTCAAGTTACACTTTTTGAGCGTGGTGACCGATATAAAATAAATTTTAATAGAGAAAAGGTATTTAATAGGTTTTAAATGCCTGCAAGTCGAATGGGGGATATTCAAGGTTTTTCTTTGATATTAATGAATAAGATAACAATAATGATAAGAAAACAAATTTTAATAGAGAAAAGGTATTTAATAGGTTTTAAAGGCCTGCAAGTCGAATGGAGATATTCAAGTTTTATCTGATCTACTTTATACACAAATTTTACGCGTACAGCTATTCACTGTTGTACATAGACGATAGATACCTATACACCTATATACTTTCTCACAAACAGCTGCTTATGTATTCGTCCGATTTCGGGGAAACTCGTGTCTATCTGTGCGAGCTTCGTACAGCCGAAGTCTACCGAACTGTGTTAGGTCTTTTTTTCGTTACGGAATTTTTCAATTCGGTCGCCGCGCTCAAAGCCCGCGATAAAAGCTATACAATAGCTTAAAACATTTGGACAATAAATGATGCGTTCCTCCGTAATTTTATGTTGTGATAAACATACAACTTTGAAAAAAGAAAAAAAAAAAAAAAAGAAGAATCAGCCTGCTTAAAACTATGTGGGACTCGTAAATCAATCAATTATGCTAATCGTACTTATTCAACAGAAAAAAAAAAATGCCTTTATTTATAGTAATAATCTATGTAATATTTCTATAACGTGGACCAATTTCGATTATATTTTGTTAAAACGATACGATAGTGATGTAATTAATAAAATACGCTCAGAAGAAAAATAACATTAATAAATGAATAATATTTATGTACGCGGACTCAGTGTTGAAAGATCTAACAAAAAAAAAAAAAAAAAAAAAAAAAAAAAAAAAATGACATTTGTCTGATGAGATTATTTTATGGAAAAATGTATTTTTAAAAGTTGTATCTTCAGAATCTTTGCAAGCGCCATTTTAAACTACCAATACTTTAAAGACGGAATCTGAATTATTATCATAAATTGACTAAAAAACACAATCATGAAAAGTGTAATCAAAAGAAAAATTATTATTATTATTATTATTACTAAAAAATGTACCAAAATAAACAAATAAAAAGTTATCGCCAACATGGCGAGATAAATTTAAAAGTAGTCATGGAGGTCCTATACTAAAACTGTACTGCTGCAGAATTGCGAAAACTGGGTTGTCAACCATAAATTTTATTTTTAAATCTTTCTTTGAATGATTTTGGTTTTACTGTTGCACAATGTTGATTTAGTTCTAATAATAATTTGGTTACTTATTAAGTAAAATTTTAATTTGATGGTGAAATTGGTATAATATTTATGAGTTTCAAATTTTAAAGGTAAATAAGAAAAGAAATAAAAGTGCGAAAATTTCGCACGGGCTTGCTAGTGTATATTAAGTTCGTTAAGATCTATATGCAGAATAAATGTATAGAAATATACTTTAAAAAATTCCACACATAATGCATCGGATACCTTTTGTGAGTTCTTGGCATAAATAAGTTGCGCTATTTATAAGATTTCTAGTAAAGGACATACCTTAGTGAACATCAATAGCATATATTTGTTTAGAGACATTTAAAAAATATTTATAGAAATTAGAGCCCAGAAAGACGAACAGACAGGCAAATAGATATACGAATAAAAGTCATAATCACTTTTAGATTCTGTTGGAGAGTGTTCAAAACGCAGAACACAATAGATATTGCATGTTCAGTAATTTTTATAGATATCCCCTAATGCGTCTGAATATTTTTGTGTGATGCTGTAAACCAGTTGTAACAGTTAATTACACCATGTCTTAAAAAAAAAAAAAAAAAAAAAAAAAAAAAAAAACGGAAACGGAAACGTGCGAACAAACAGATAAACTGAAGTCATAAACAATTTTCAACTTTGTTGAAAATTGTTTAAAAAATCTTACAACAATGTAACTAATTTTGAAGATAATTAAAGAAATCTCTTACATTATATTAAATATTGAACACATCGAAGATTTTTAAGTTATAATTCACTTCTGCGAGCAACTGAAAATCGTTTGTTAAATAATTTGTAGCTCCCTGTCCAACAAAAGGATGGTATCCAAAACTTCGCAAAAGGATACATTTGGATTATTTTTAAGTAAAAATGTGATAAATCGAAATTTTATTGAAGATATATTTCTGGAAACTGGATATTTGATGTACCAAGAAATTTTAAAAATCAGACAATTAAACAAAACAAATTTGAAACTTAAAAAGTAAAAAAATATAAATTAGAATTGCACTAATAAATAAAAGGTATAAAAATATTTCATTATTTACCGAGACACAACTTGACAGCTTAGAAATGCTATTCATTTAAAAATAAGAAATATATTAGTGAAAATCCTTTAGTTTATTTTTCGATGTTTTGTAATACAGTGCGTGTCATAAATATACCTACTCATGACATTTTGGTTTCGTTGTGTTGTCATTAAATCTTTTTAATTTATATTAATATTTTATAAATTGTACATCTATAACAGGTAAATAAAAGTAATTGAAGGGAATGGTATCAGGTGTATTTTAGTCAAAAGAAAAAAACGTGTGTTTGAAACGTGTCGATAATATAAATAACGTGTATAATAACGTGTTAACCCCGAAGAAAAACAAGGATTATGCTACTAAAAAACCTCTGAATATCTGAAAGCCATCGTAAAGCCATCGAAAGCCTCAAATATCTGAAAGCAATTGCAATTGGCAGAGGTTATATAGTCCAGGCAACAAAGGTCAAAATTTGACGAATAGAGGAAAAAAATCGTATTGTTTTGAAATTTTACATACTCATAGCCGAGAGGGTCCTGAACAACATACTAAAAGTCCCCGCCCGTGGGGGGTGAGCGTGGGGCAGGGGGGGCATTTAAGGGGGGCAATTTTCAGTTTTTATTAAATATCTTAAAAACTATCGCATTTAGAGAAAAAATGTCAATTACAAAATTAATCTACGTAAAATTTCCTACAAAAATGTATACTACATTGTGTTTGTACGATTATTAGTTTAGAAGATATAGGGAGATGAAATAACACATTTTCTTGAAAAATTCTTTTTTGCAATAGTAAAATCAACTAAAGTGTGCAATTAAAAGGGTTCTTGTCAAATATTTTCTAATGTAAAAGACAAATATATACATAGGGAATATGCAAGGATAATACAGCATGTTTTGTACGTTTTAAATAATTTTAAGGCTAGTAGGCGCAAGTGGCGGTTTGAGTAAAAATCTGGATAAGTTCAGTCAAAATAGGAAAAATCGAAAAAAAAAAATCGTGTAGTTTTGAAGTTTTGCACACTCATAGCCGAAAGGGTCCTGAACAACATACTAAAAGTCCCCGCCTGTGGGGGGTGAGCGGGGGGCAGGGGGGCATTTAGGGGGGGGGCAATTTTCAGTTTTTATTACATATCTTAAAAACTATCGCATTTAGAGAAAAAATGTCAAATACAAAATTAATTTACGCAAAATTTCCTACAAAAATGTATATTACATTTTGTTTGTACGATCATTAGTTTAGAAGATATAGGAAGATGAAATAACACATTTTTTGAAAAATTCTTTTTTGCAATAGTAAAATCAACTAAAGTGTGCAATTAAAAGGGTTCTTGTCAAATATTTTCTAATGTAAAAAACAATTATATACATAGGGAATATGCAAGGATAATACAGCATATTTTGTAAGTTTTAAATAATTTTAAGGCTAGCAGGCGCAAGTGGCGGTTTGAGTAAAAATCTAGATAACGAAGACCCAAAACCGATCAACATTAAAAAAAAAAAAAAAAAAAAAAAATCGTGTAGCTTAGAAATTGAGCACAGTTATAAAGTTAAATGCACTGAATAACATACTAAAAGTCCCTAACCATGGGGGGGGGCATTTAAAGGGGGCACATTTCAGTTTTTATTAAGTATCTTGAAAACTATCGCATTTAGAGAAAAAAAATCTCAAAGCTATAAGATTTTTTTTAATGTTGATCGGTTTTGGGTCTTCGTTATCTGGATTTTTACCTAAACACCACTTGCGCCTACTAACCTTAAAATTATTTAAAACATACAAAACATGCTGTATTATCCTTACATATTCCCTATGCATATATTTGTTTTGTACATTAGAAAATATTTTATCAGAACCCTTTTAATTCCACAATTTAGTTTATTTTACTATTGCAAAGAAAAAAAAAAAAAAAGGATTTTTCAAGAAAATGTGTTATTTTGTTCCCCTATATCGTCTAAACTATTGATCATACAAAAAAAAAAAAAATAGAATAAACAATCTTTTTAGGAAATTTCACGAAGATTAATTTTGCAATTAAGATTTTTTTTTCTCTAAATGCGATAGTTTTCAAGATACTTAATAAAAACTGAAATGTGCCCCCTTTAAATGCCTCCCCCCATGGTTAGGGACTTTTAGTATGTTATTCAGGGCACTTAACTTTATAACTGTGCTCAATTTCTAAGCTACACGATTTTTTTTTTTTTTTTTTTTTAATGTTGATCGGTTTTGGGTCTTCGTTATCTAGATTTTTACTCAAACAGCCACTTGCGCCTGCTAGCCTTAAAATTATTTAAAACTTACAAAACATGCTGTATTATCCTTGCATATTTCCTATGTATATATTTGTTTTTTACATTAGAAAATATTTGACAAGAACCCTTTTAATTGCACACTTTAGTTGATTTTACTATTGCAAAAAAGAATTTTTCAAGAAAATGCGTTATTTCATCTCCCTATATCTTCTAAACTAATGATCGTACAAACAAAATGTAATGTACATTTTTGTAGGAAATTTTGCGTAGATTAATTTTGTAACTGACATTTTTTCTCTAAATGCGATAGTTTTTAAGATATGTAATAAAAACTCAAAATTGTCCCCCTTAAATGCCCCCCTGCCTCCCGCTCACCCCCCACGTACGGGGACTTTTATTATGTTGTTCAGGACCCTCTCTGCTATGAGTGTGCAAAACTTCAAAACTACACGATTTTTTTTTCTATTTTTCCTATTTTGACTGGACTTATCCAGATTTTTACTCAAACCGCCACTTGCGCCTACTAGCCTTAAAATTATTTAAAACTTACAAAAAATGCTGTATTATCCTTGCATATTTCCTATGTTTATATTTGTTTTTTACATTAGAAAATATTTGACAAGAACCCTTTTAAATTGCACACTTTAGTTGATTTTACTATTGCAAAAAAGAATTTTTCAAGAAAATGTGTTATTTCATCTCCCTATATCTTCTAAACAAATGATCGTACAAACAAATGTAATATACATTTTTGTAGGAAATTTTACGTAGATTAATTTTGTAATTGACATTTTTTTCTCTAAATGCGATAGTTTTTAAGATATTTAATAAAAACTGAAAATTGCCCCCCTTAAATGCCCCCCCTGCCCCCCGCTCACCCCCCACGGGCGGGGACTTTTAGTATGTTGTTCAGGACCCCCTCGGCTATGAGTATGCAAAATTTCAAAACTACACGATTTTTTTCTTCTATTTTTCCTATTTTGACTGGACTAATAACCCTTCCATTATCGACAAAGCTATCCAAAAATTACAACTCCCTCGTACTTCCTCTAATAAATCAGTCTCTTCTATTATCAGTATTGTTTTACCCTATTTTCCTAAATCCAGTCATGCCATAGCTAAAATTCTGAAACAACATGATTTTAAAATAATATCTTCGCCTTCCAATAAACTAACCTTTTCTCAGTTAAAAGATCCTATAGATATGCATAATTCTTGGGGAATTTATAATATTTCAGTGTGATTTATCATACACTGGCCAAACTAAACGCAGTCTTAAATTTTGTCTAAAGGAACATATTAATTACGTCCGCCAGCAAGAAACCAATAAATTGGCTATTTCTAAGCATTGCTGGGAGAAAAAACATAATTTTAAATTTGATTCAGCTAAAATAATTTGAAGACCTAAATCCATTCATGAACTTGATTTCTTTGAAGCTTTTTATATTTATGAAAATATTGTTAATTATGATTTCGCTGTACCCTATTTGTCTGATTGTTGGAAATTTTACATTCAGTCCACATTTTCTTAATTTTTCTACAGTTTTCACAACCAGTGTTTCTAAAATTCCTATTGGCCACTCCCCCCACATTCCACGTAATTCTATTGGTTGAGCAGAATCCGGTTTCTTTTCTATATATATGAGCACTTCTCTCTGATTTCTTTATGCACTGAAGACAGTACGCTAAATGCTACTGAAACAACTGTCTGCTTCCCAAATATTTTTTCTTTGGCGTTTCTGACGTTGTAGTTTTTACTTGTTTCAAAAATGCACAGCCGAGTCTCCTTTTAATAGATTTTAGACTTATTTTGTTTATTTCAAATCCCAGGTAATTTTTTTTTTCTCAATACAATGTTGCAATTCTTTTTCTAAATCATTCTTCCTCTGTTATTTTGTTTATTTCAAATCACAATTATTTCAATACATTTTTATAGCAGTGATGCCAGTTTCGAGTGCTAATTAACTCGGGCTTTTATTATTAAGAAAATAATTCAACTAAATGTTAAGAAAATCGTAAAGATGAATCTTTTTAGATAACACACTTTTAATTTAATAATAATTGAGTATCTTTAATGACTATAACTAATTTCAATACGTTTCAACAATGAAAAGAATAATGGTACTTTAAATTTTTGGCCGTTTTGTTTAATTGTAAAGCTTCGTTATTTTAAAGTTATATGAAGTTAAAATTTAAAGGTTTTTGCTTCCACTTTTTATTTTCCGAACATACGTATGTAAAGGAAGTATCAAAAATCCGAATTCGATATTTTGGTGTTTCTATACGTTTTGAGGTCCCCTGAGTCTGTATTCACTATTTTTACGATGATGTATGTATGTGTGTGTATGTATGTATGTGTGTGTATGTATGTGAGTGAACACGCTAGCGTCTAAACGCTTTGCTCGAATGAGCTGTAAGTTGGTACGCATGTTGTAAGTCACCGTAGCCCAAACCCTATTGATTTTGGTGAATCTAGCACTTATAGTTTTTTTACAGGGACACAAAGACAAATTCTTTATCATTATGGCCTATGGAACCAAATTTTAAAAAATGCGATAGCGTCAAAACGCCATTTTAAACTGAGAAAATAATTTATACACACCTTATAGGTAATAGTTGCATGAACTGCATAGAGTTTGGTAAATCTAGCACTTATAGTTTTTTTACAGGGTCACAAAGAAAAATTCTTTATCATTATGGCCTAAGGGACCAAATTTTAAAAAGTGCGATAGCGTCTAAACGCCTCATTCAATTGAACAAAAAAATTATACACATATTATAGGTCACAGTTTCACGATATGTATAGGTTTTGGTGAATCTAGCACTTGTAAATGTTTTACAGGGACACAACAAATAATTCTGTATCATTATGGCCTATGGGGGTGAAATTATTTAAAGTGCGATAGCATCTAAAAGCCTTATCCGTTTCAGTGGAAAATTTATATACGAGTTATAGGTCACCATCACACAAACTTTCTAGATTTTGGTGACTCTAGCACTTAACGAGTTTTACAGGGACACAAATAAAAATTATTCATCATTAAGACCTATAGGTTCAAATTATTTAAAGTGTGACAGCGACTAAACGCCTTATTCAAATGATCTGAAAATTTATATACATGTTATACGCCACCAGTCGTGTCATTTATATAATTTTGATTGGGGCGCATGTAATTGTAAACATGAATAATGTATACGTTGTCAAAAATAAAATCCCACATCTGACCAGGAAAATGGTTCCAATTGCACTGCACCCAGTATTTTGGTGTAAGGTTTCGCCATTTTAGGGATGCCATTTCAGTAACAAGCACCACTGAAATGATAAAGCTTAGCAGCAAAATGTTAGTTGCTGTTAAAATGACTATTTATCAGCATTCTTCTGATGAAACGTTAAACTATTATTTTTAACTGCATGTTTTTTTTTTTTTTTTTTTTTTTTTTTTTAAAGGCTTTTTAAAATATTTATGAAAATTAGAACGTGGTAGAAAAGGCAGACGGACTAACATACCGAAGTCCCAAACAACAAAAAATTTTGTTGGAAAAAGGTAGAACAAAAACCCGATGTACTATTTTTGAAAATATAAATTGACATTCATTAAATCTACTAAGTAATAAATGGGTAAAATACTAGAAAATTTTTATTTATTTTTATTTATTTATCTTTAATTTTTTGTTTTAATTTTTTAAATTTTCATTCCCAATTTTTTCATCCAGTAAACCATAAATTTCATGTTTAGGCATAAATCTATTTCAAAAGTTAGAAAAAAAAAAAAAAAAGTGTCAATAATTTTTGAAAATAGGAGTAATAGTAGAATATTAATTAATATAGTTAGCAAAGCAACAAAAAATTGTTTATTTGTACTTAATATAACCACTGATGCCATTTAAAATTTTAACTTTTCAATAAATAAAAATATCAAAAATGTGAAAAAAAAAATTACAATTAATTAAATATATATATATATATATATATATATATATATACATATAAACATATATATTATATATAGGAAACTTATTCCGATGATATTATCAGAATGGAATAAAACATCCTTTTATTCAACATACAGATAGTGAAAACATCTAATCTATGTATTTTCGGTAGGAAAATGTATATGGATTGTAATATTGTTCATTTTGAAAGTAGGAGTTTTAAATGGTTAGAAAGCAAGGCTTGAATGTTAGGATTCCAATTGGCATCACGGGGAATGAATGAGCTAAGGAATAGTTGTACATATATAGCAGCCGATAATTTGTTAGTCCATTTGACTTCAAGAAATAATTTTTGGAAGAAAAAAATCTTATAATATGTATAAAAGTTTTTTGTTAAAAAAAAAAAAAAAAAAAATACACTTTTATTACTTGAATCGCCAATGATACAATGAACAAACTAGGAATGTAATTTATCGCATGTTTGTAAAATACAAATTTTCAATTCTATGTTTGTTATTACGGATAAAATTTTCAAAACATTAAAATACAAATAATTAGGAACAACAGTTTCCAACAGGATATTTTCATTGTAATGAAGCATAGCATTTCGAAAACTGAAGAAAATTATAAATCAGAATTTTAACCCACAACTATGCATACAGTAAAATCTTATATATTTCAATTTTCTCTTACCCATATAATGAAAAAAAAAATTATTATTTGGAGTCAAATTTTTGAAACTGAATTTTTCTTATATATATACACGTTTTGAGATCTCTTGAAACCACCGGAAATCATGTTTTTAGAGGTTGGTTTGTGTGTATGCCTGTTATCAGATTAACTCAAGAACAATATTTGTAAGAAATCCAAATACGGTTTCTGTAACATATGAGGATGCTAAATGAAATTTTCTATTGAAATCGGACAAGAAGTTTGTGTACAGGGACATCCGAGATATTCAAATACATTACGTGCATGGGTTAAATTCCTAGTTGGTACAGTTTTAGACTGCACTAAACAAATTAGGAGTACACTATTTAGGAGTACTGCATCTAAACATCTAGGGGGGGGGGGACATTAAAATGAAATATTTATTATTTTACTGGTTCATTCGTTTATTTCGAGAAATAACGAAGAGATGGTGACATTGCAACAGTCAGTCAGATGAATGGATTCTGTGTGACATCCCTACTGTTTCTAGACACCGCGGGTGACTAGAAACAGCCCGTTTTCATAAAAAGTTTATCATATAATTGACAGATGAAATGCCATCATATCAGAAAGAATGCTCCTAACTCGTCATTCACGAGCCGCTGCTGTTTGTGAGGTTGCATTGCACTGAACTACCTTATTCGACATGTTGACAGCGGTAAAGTGCAGAGGGTGAAGCATAAATGACGATAAATGTAAAACTAAACAGTTTATTTTTAAACTTCAATAAGGGAAAAATTATGACTACCTAAAATATTAAATGTTTAAACTATTTTGCGTATAATGAAAGATTGTGTAAAGTACGTTTGTGCCGAAAAAACAGTGGCGGCAAGTTAACCTAACTATAATAGCACTAAATGTAATTATCTTCCCTTCAAAATCCTCAATTCTGCTGGCAACTCTCCAAGGAAAAAGAAAAGAAAAGAGTGAATATATATATATAGATTTAGCAACAAAACTCCTCAATGTTGTAAGTCTCACTACTTAAATAGGTCATTACTAGAGATATCACCAAATAGTTATTTTTTTCATAGGCATATACAATTTGACTGCGCATACTATATATATTTTTCTTTTGAAGTCATTTTTATTCATTAAGAATATACAAATTAATTTATACATTTTAAAGAAAAGTTGAAGTGAAAATATAGTGGAATACGCTAATGATTTGATTGTTAATTCTTTGCTCAATCTCCTATAAGTGCCAGTTTGAGTTTTTATCTGCTATTTAATTTTACATATTTGCAAAATTTAAAATGCACCACATACGATGATAAAGAATTGGTTTATAAATTAAATACATTACAGATCGAAATTTTTTTTAGTGTATAACCTTTATTAATAATATCAAATAAGGAAAAATCAAAGATTAATTCTATATTTCAAATCAGCTCATAGGGGTTCTCCCACTTTAATATTTATCCAATTATTTATACCATAATAAGGAGGAAATAATTCAATTATCTGATAACCAGATCACAAAATCGGAAACCTTCGGGCCATCTTGTTGATATGCCCGAGTTAGGAAATTGGCAAACTTATTATGGAGATCTGTTGGGGCTGGGCATCCATATAGAGGGTAAGTGCCCCTGGGATCATCGTCAAACAGGACTCTCTTCGTAATTTCTTTCGTAAACGGGAGGAAATAGATGCAGTTCGGTAGATGCACATCCATCTATTTGGAATATTCAATTGAATAGCAATGTATTTCATTTTGATGCGCACAGATTGTGTTTGGAGAAAATATTTTCAGATTGTTTTGTGTTGCCTTCTGACTTTATAGAATGAGAAAAAATTAAAGGGATTAAGCATTTACTTTGTGTTTGATTTTGTTAGCACTTTGGAAGATATCTTTCTCTATTATTTATATCAATCATTTTACAAAATTATTTTTATGAGAAAAACAACTTTTTTTTTTTTTTTTTTAATTAAAAAGAGAGGGAAAATAAAAGGAAAGAAATTTTTGTAAAAAATTATTTGTACTACATATAAAAATAAAATTATTTCCATCGCTACATCCGAACCACCCATAGGGATGTGTCCCAGACCGTCGCCAATTACCCAAAGCATAGCACTAGTGCAACGTAAAATCCACTCGCTTGCTCACTCACCCAACGCTACATTATTAAAATAATCTGCTTTGATACATGATAAAGATGAACAAAATAAACAAACATTTTTAAAAATGTATAAATTTTAAATAATTTATATTAAAGCCCATAAAGAATGATGCAAATCTTTAACTAATTCTAAAATCTAAAATTGTTTCGAATCGCCAATAGACAATTGCTTGTAAATTTGGAATATAAATTTAGTATACAGTCGGCAGTAAAAGTATCCGAGCACTAGCAAAAATTCCTATATAAAAAAAGTATTCTTAATACTGTTTTGTTAAATAAATCCTTGTCGAATAATGTTCTCAGACTGACTAAGAACATGTTTCGAGGAAGATATATTTAACAAAATAATATTAAGAGTACTTTTTTTATGTAGGAATTTTTGCTAGTGCTCGGATTCTGTTGCTGCCGACTGTAAGTCGTCTATCATCTTTGAAGTGCAAAAGTTTCGTACAAGTTTGAGTCTCGATCTATTTTGTTGATTAGAACTCAAAAACACATCATCTCTTAAATAATGTTATAGAGGTGGTATGTGTTTTTTATTTTTATTTCCTGTTACTTATAGTTTAATTGAAAAAGTTGAATTTTATTATTATGTTCTAGTTGAACTCCATTGTTATAGATGTTTACAATTATTTCTCACGGATAAGAATAATGATAAAAATATATTCTTTATGAATTCAAATGGATTATTATGTTAACAGTATGAATATAAATGTTTTATTATTATTATTATTATTATTATTATTATTATTATTATTATCACTTAAAGATCCATTATATCTATGCCATTATATCTATATATATAAAAATGAATTGCTGTTCGTTAGTCTCACTAAAACTCGAGAACGGCTGAACGGATTTATCTTATCTTAGTCTTGAAATGTTCGTGGAGGTCTAGGGAAGGTTTAAAAGGCGAGAAAAAATCGAATAATTTCCGGGAAAACCCTAAAAACAGCCCTTTTCTATTTCCCATACAAACGTTTTCTAGAGTCAATTTGAACTTTATTGCTATTCAATAAAGTTTAGGTGTGTTCCTAACGGCTGATGGCTGAGCTACAAAAATTTGCATGTTGATTCGTAATGACCTCCCCTGATGCACCTCGAAGCCGGATTTTCGAATTTTGTTTTAGTTTTCTTTTAATTAATTAAAATGTTAAAATAAAAACCTTCTAATAACTGATAAACACGGAGTAATATTAATAGGAGTTGAAGGTCCAATGGGAGAAAACTACGAAACTGTGATCTAAATTTTTGGTAAATATTGGGGGCGCCACTTGTCATTCCTCCCTACTTCGGCGCGGATATACTGTTGTTTTCAATAGAATTTTGCTGAAGTACATTTAAATTTTTTTATTTTAAGCAATTTAATTTCTTTGTAAGTTCTTAAAACTGCATAATTCAGATGCTTCAAATAAATGCTTCGTTCCTAGTTGTAAAACAGGCTATGATAGTGATAAGGAAAACAAAAAAAAAGCCCTACGAGAAAAATAAAGTCCGAGTTCGTGCTTTCTGCACCTAAAGTAAGTTTATTTTTTTTCTTTGCAAAATTTCATCCATTCTCCTTCCTCCCAATTGTCTGTTTTAGCTAGCTTCGGTTCATAAGAATCGTCATTTTTTAAAAGCTTTCTTTCAAAGTAAAATTAGTATAAAATGGCTCTTAAAAAAAACATGTACGTTAGAATACTCTATTTAATGAAATTTGCTTTCAATCGAAATTTTTTCAGCTTGATATTATTTTTAAAAAAATAATTAAAACGAGACATTTCCCCATTGAATAACATTGCGGAAGCTGGAGAGAAGGAAGGATTGCACGCTGGCGCCATCTGTAAACATTAGAAAACAACATCACAAAATTTCAGCGTTACCCTCTTCTCCTGTCTTTTTACTCCGTGCTGATAAATTGGCCATTTAATTTTAATCCTTAATTTAATTGTTGCCAAAAAAAATTATTCTTTTTCGGACAGAAAAAAAGAAAAAAAAAACGTGAACAATAAAAATTACATTTATTTAAAATATTTAATTTTATTCCTTAATTTAATTGTTGCCAAAAAAATTATCATTATTTTTTCGACGGAAAAAAAAAAAAAAAAAAAAAAAAAACGTGAACAATAAAAATTACATGTATTTAAAATGAGGAAAGTAAATTAAAAAAATTAGAAATATCAGTCGTATCGTTACAAATAAGATACCAAATGAAAGATGCAATTTTTGTGAATCCAACGGATTAAACAGCTTATCGATCGGACAATTAGATTTTTTTAAATTAACTAATGTATGTATTTTATAAATTTTCTTTCACAAACACAAACGTGTAGTATACAGCCTGTACAACACTAGACCAAATTGAAGTTCAAATTTCATCAATATTTAAATAAATAAATGAAAATAAAAATATGCTTAATGGGAAATATATATAACCATTAAAAGTTTAGTTGTCTAAAATATGTCAGAAATAGCGCTCATAGCATATTGTTACAAGGTATTAAGTCTTATTTTTACAAGGGATAAAATCTAAAATGGTGACAAAAATTCAAAAGTCGCCAAAGAGAGCTATATTAAGGCGGTACTATGATCATGCTTACAAACCATGAATACTAATAACCACAAAAAATTAATTGTCTCATGCAACAGACGTAGCCGGTCATAGCATATTATAATATTTAGCGTGAAATTGTTATCATTTTTATGGTTGATCGGGGATAAACAAAATAAACATAGGAAATAACGTAAAAGCAAATATTATGTGCACCACGTATAGTGTTGTTCATATGTAACTGGGATTCAAATATAAAGGGGATACTTCATTTTTTTTTTTCGATACTATCTATTTCGAAACTGTTATCTAATAAGGACTTAATGCAAGCCTATTGGTAAACCATTGTCTCAGGTAATAGGGACAAGCGCCCGAGTTTTAGCGGATGACCAAATCACTACCGAAGGCAGCAGGGATCCGAAGCGAGCTTTTGAGCAATTTTAGTATTTTATTTTATTTTTATAAAGCTATAAAAAAGAGTTTCCTTTAAATTTAGTGACCAGCGAAGCGGGCAAAGCCTGCTAGTCTATTATATAAACTGTCTTATGCACTGTATTGTTGTTTAGTATCTATATAACAATACAAATATTACATAGATTATTATTTGAGGACATAACTTTTTACTTTCTCTTACCCATAAGGTAGAGACAGTATTGTTTTAGGGTCAAATTTTCGAATGTGAGTTTTTGTTATATTTACATGTTCTGAGGTCCCCTGAATAAGAAAATCATATTTTTAGCGAATGGTCTGTATGTGTGTCTGTCTGTTATCAACATATCTCAATAACAAATTATAGCAGGAAGTTCAAACTTGGTATTCTAAATGTATATCATATAAGGATGCTACACTAAACTTTTCGTTAAGATCAAGCAAATGGTTCGTGTACAGGGACACTCAAGAGAATTCAAATACATTACGTCTATGGGGGAAATTGCGGGTAAGTAGAGTTTAACATCTATAAACTGCACTAAACCAAATGAAACGAATATATATATTTTAATATGCGTAAAAAAATGCTTCATGTAAAATATGGTATAGAAATCATCCACTGTTCGCTTACAGGGCTACACAAAAGAACTTCATTATAATGCGACAATTCTTGAAAATTGATGTAAGTGTACTTTAGGTTATGCTATGTGTTATTAATATAGTATTATATTTATGTGCATCATGTGATGTGTACATAACTTTCAGAATGTATACAGGGCTGCCAATATTTAAGCCATAACATTCTTTTTTATTTGTTAGTAGAAGTGCTTTACTATAATATACTATATCATATGATATTTCGCCATGTCCAGGAAAGCTGCTCAGGAATTGAAATTAAATCCTCATAACCATATGATAAATAATTTATTTTTTAAAGATAAATAATCGTCACTTGGTTTTTTTGTTTATGTACACGTTTTGAGGCTTCCTGAATAGCGAAGTCAAGTTTTATAGTTTGATCTTTGATTGCGTCTGTTAGAGTAAATTAAAAACAAGTAATTTCAGGCGATCAAAATGATGTATTTTGAAGTTAATGCGTTTGTTACTAGATTGATAAGTTTCAAGGAATGAAAGTTGTCTGAAAAATTTTAAATAAACTTTTGAACTTAATAACAGATTTGAATTCTATATAAATGTAGATACAATAATGAAACGGGGGGTTGAGGGGGCGGTAGCCCTCCTCACATAGAATTATTTGCCAAATAACGCTGTTCCGAAGCCTAATTTCAATTGCTTTAACGTAGGTTTACATAACAGCACTCGTTATCTTAACCCTTAATATCCAATCTGTACTTTTGGTATTAAATTTCAAGGTAAGAGAAAGTCGTGTGAGTGACACACCATATTATTTTTATTACTTTTAAGTAGCAACTATTAATATTTTACATTTAAATAAAGTTAATTAATATCTTTCATTTTTTATGCACGCGTTTTGCATTCATCGCATTTTGATTAAAGAACAAATTACTTTATAATTAATTTCCACTTCAAAATATTCCATTTGGAGAAATTATTTATCATTACATACGCCGCTTTTAAATAGCCTTTGTAATTATAATTAGAATAAATAAACAGAATTATCAACGCATAGCTTGCTAGTCACGTAAAAATATGTTTCCTTAAAAAAAGTTAGCCCGCTTCTAGACATTCCTCTAAAACAATATTTTACTTTAAACAAAATGCGAAAAATCATGAGGTTCGCAAAGGTTATTAAGACCTTTCAATAGCACGTACTCATTTCATCGATTAACCTTCAATGTACTTTGCCTACATGGTGACCCAAACTGAAAGGCAAAATGCCAGAGAGACAGACAGATAGTTTAATTTATAATCACTCTTAAACATTGTTGGAAAGTGTTAAAAATGCTTAACACAATTGGAAATTCAATTCCAGGTATTTCTAATAATAGACGTTAATGTATCTGAATATTTTAATGTAGCCTGGAAATCATAACGCTAAACATACCATATTCTATAGTGAACTTATTTGCCATATTAATAATAATTGTCAATTTTATAAAATCATTTGTGAGTACAATGTCATTTAAATATGATATATACAAATATCTGTCATAGAACGTAGTACATTGCCCTTTGTGTGAGTGTTCTCACACATATGTCCTTTAAAAGCTTAATTATTTATCCAAATTTAATATATAACAAAAAGGAGGGATTAATATAGATTATATAAAATAAATCTTTTTAAATTTATCTAATTCAAGTAATTAATTATAGAGAATTTCCCGTTTTATTTTTAAATCAAAATTTTCATTTCTTTGTTCTTCTATCGTTAAAAACACATTGATCTAGGAATAAAATAAAGCAATTTTTATATTGGGGTTTGTGAAAAATAGTATGTGTATACAGTTTCCCCGGATGGATTAAATCAATTTAGCCATAATTATTTATTTTCAGAGGGTAATTTAAAAAGCCGTTATCAACATATTTCTACTATATACAGCTATTAATAAAATAAAACAATCATTTGATTTCATGTTTATTACCCTTGTATGTTTATGTTAAAAAACCTATTATTATTTCAATAGGGTCATTATAATTCTAAAAATAGATTTATAATGATGTTTGATAGTCTAAGCGTCGCCGTCTTTGTTCATTGAGAGTTGAAGGTCATTTGGCATGGCTTCTCAATGTCAAATCGATTTAATATTTGTAACGAACTTTTTATATTCAAAATTTAGTATGAATATCTTAGAAGAACAAAGAAACAGTTTGGCATTCTTTTGGCTACATTTCAAAGATGCCAATCTCGGGGGTTGCGATTTTAAGCTATCTGTGGCTAGCAGATTTAGTGTATCTTTTTTCGCTTTTGATCAAGTCCTAAGTAGACGCAAATTTTTGGGGTCCTCCTCCCTCTCTGTCTAGTTGATGGGGATAGAATTTTTGTTTCTGCTTACGAATATAGGAATGAAATGTAAAGTTATTAGTGACTGCAACCTGAATATTATATTGCTGCATTAATAAATCACAGTACTAAAATGATGTGTACCCTGATTATTTTGAAGTAAAGACTTCTACTTTATTTTTTTTAACAATTCTACGATCCGGCTTTTGTGTGAAACGAACCTGACTGTGCTAGGCAATAGCATATATTAATTGGTGCCTGTCCAGCTTCCCCGATCTTCAAAAATGGAGGGGGAGGAGGAACCCGACGGCAGCATAATGGATTTTCTATAAATGAAATTCTGGTTCTTCTTTGGAGAAGAAGGAAAGGCATGCATCGAACATTCTATTAAGATTTTCATGCCCAAAAACACATTTTTTTAAGAGTAATAGACAGAAAGGAAAAAAGAGAACATTGATTTGCAGATGTTGAATTGTGAAGAAAAAAGTATTCACAGAGTTAAAGTGTTACGAATGTGCCTCTCCTCTTCATCTTATATGGTTTGCGGATGTGTGCCAGCTAGAGTTTGTGTACAGTGATCAAGGCTGTGTTTCTTCATGGGTGTGTATATCGTGGAGTTAAAAGTCTTACGAGTGTGCTCTAGTCTTCAAGAGATATTTCGTTTATGGATGTGTACGTGATCGGTGCGGTCTTTCTTCGGGAATATGTGTGCGGCGATACAATTCGTGCATCTAGAGAAAAAAAAATTTTTTTTCGCTCCTGCATCTCGTGTTTATTATGTGCAATGTGCGGATTTTTCGTCACGTAAGATGATCGCTTCATTTTTTTTTTTGTGTGCGTTTTGTGACATCTACAAAGATCTTGTGTTCGCAAGTGTTTTTTTTTCGACTCTGCAAGTGCATTTTTTTTTCCTTGTGAATTTTTTTTTTGTGACTGGAGACAAGGGTAAATATTCATGTGGGATAAACAGCTGCTCAATTGAATAAAGTGAATGAGCAGAAATTGATAAATATTATTTTGTTTAGAAAATAAATTTCTTTCTTTTGCCTCTTAGCAAATCTATGTGCTGGAAGTGGTAAGTTGTGAGTTTATCTTATATTTTGAATATCCTAATGGAACTGTTGCTTTTATTAATTTTGTTCCTTTCTCACCAGTAAGAAATAATAATGATAAATATAATAAAGAAGGGAAGAGAGTTGTTGGAAAATAAATTTTTTAGAAATTCTATTTTGAAATTTTATTGAAACTTTAAACAAAAAAAAAAAAAAAAAAAAAAAAAAAAAAAAAATCTTCCTTATTCTTTTGAATTTTTGAAATATATATTTTTCGTAATTTTTAATAAAGTATTTCATTTGATATAAGTATATATATATAAGTGTTTTGTTGTTTTTCATAATAATTGGTATTTTTCTATACTTATAAAGCTTAAAGTGATTTACTTTAATTTTTAGAACATTTTGAAATATATAAATATGTTTACATAATATTTTGGTTAGGTATTTTATCATTTGCATTTTCTGTGAGTAACATAAAGAAAAATGCATAATATTTTATGCTCATAGATCTTAACGCAATTTATTTTTTTGCTCGGACAATTTTGAAATATATTTTGTTAATGGGTTTCACAGTATTTCGTTGGGATTTTATTTTATTTTTCTTTCATGATGATTAATACTTTTATGTGCATATTGTGATTTATTACAATTACTGCTGCAACTTTCTACAATTCCTTATGATTTATTTTATTTTTTTCGAATATTTTAAGATATATATGTATATTTTTTGACATTTTTAATGAGGTATTTTATCTGATGCAGTTGCCGTAAGCATCAAAAGGAAAGATGCGTAATTTTTGTGCTCATTTAATTTAATATATTATACATTTTTTTTTACTCGAGTATTTCTGAGATATATTGGTATTTATTTGACCCAACATAAATAATTAAGATGGCCACTAAAAAGAACATTAATATTAATATTTCAAATTTTGACGGGGACTCATCCTTACTTGATTTCTTTTTCGATCAAATTGAGTCATATGCAAAATTAAATAGATTAAATTCAGAAGAGGCAGTGGCAATTTTAAAAGGAAAATTAACCAGCCCTGCATTAAAGTTCATGACTCAATCCCCCTTATTGTATAAATCTACAGATTTAAAATTTATCAAGGATGAATTCAAAAATTTTTTTGCTCCAATGAGCAGTACTCAGGCTCTTGTGGAATTTAACAATTTAATACTCTTACCACAAGAAACTATTAGAAATTTTTCCCACAGGCTAAATATTTTAGCCGATGTAGTATATTCTCAGATTAATGATGCTAATGCTTTAAATTCCATTAAATTTACTAAATTCATTTCAACCATTCCCTCAAATATCAGAGTTAAGATTCAAGAAGAGGGAATCTCTGAGTATAAAGAAGCGGTCAATCGAGCACAGAGATTACAAGATATCAGTGCTAATGAAACATTATTACAATTAAGTTTAAATAACCCAGTCATAAATACACTATCTGAAAAGTTAGTCGAACTGACAGATAGAATGAATAATCTGTCATTCGATAGTAAATCTCATGAGGTTAATCATACACACGAATCCCCAGTGCAAGATAGGCAAAGAAAATATAATAGACAAAGTGAATTAAAATATAATTATAAAAGTAGAAATCAAAATTTCAGGGGTAAACAAAATTTCAGGGGTAATCAAAATAAGAACAGATATCATTCTTCTCCTATTTGCCAGTTGTGCAGTAAAAGAGGACATGTTGCTACTAGGTGCTTTAGATGGCAAAGAAATCAGACTAGGGGTAAAAATTATGACAGAAATAATTATAGTAAAAATCCAGGTAATTTAAACGAGCGCGGAGATGTAGTTTAGCTGATGCAAGTACATCTCAGGAATTGAATAGAGCATCAGCACAAAATTTTTCTCTGGACATTGATAATAACGTTAATCTACCCAAATTATCTAGTGACAGATTGGTGAATTCTACTGCGTCTCAGACACAACAAATCTTGAAAATTTCTGATTCTAAATGTACTCAAACAAATAACGATAAAAGGGAGAACATTTTTAATGTACATGTAAATTCTCCAAAGTTACCTCTTATTAAAATTTTGCTAGATAAATAAAAGATAAACACACTTCTTGACACTGGTAGTTCTGTTAGTCTGTTAGCTGAAAGTACATTTAATAAATTAAAACATAGTTTGAAATATAAGCATTTATCTTCCCATGTGACAATCAAAACCGTGAACTCGAATGTACAGTTTTCATCTTGTATACAAACCACTTTCAAAATTCAAAATCAATTTTTTTCACAAAAATTCTTCATAGTGGATATACCTGAAGGTTCAGCATTTAGGGTTATTTTGGGTTATGATTTTATTCAACAATATCATGTAATATTAGATATGCAGAGGTCCTTGTTAAAAATTAAAGATCTGAGTATTCCCATAACAAACACATATAGCGACCATGAAGAAAATCTTAATATGCATACTCAATGTAAGAAACTTTCAGTAAAAACGGGGCAAAAACTTATTTTACAACCCAAAGAGGAGTCTTCTATTACGGTTTATTGTCCCAAAGTTTCTTCGGGTGATTATTTATTTCAGAGTAAAAAGAGTTCTTCCAAATTAATTTTTTTGGATTCAATAGTTAATATTGATCAGTCCCAGAAACAAAATTGCAATAGTAAATGTGATAGAGTAAAATTTCAGTTATATGTTAAGAATAACACTAATAGAAGTATGCATGTAAACAAACATTCAAATATTGGTACAATTAAAGAAATCGAACAAATTATAGACTATGGTTCAAAACAAAATGATAATGTTGAAATTTCAGAGGATTCACAATTTATTAATTATATTCAACCTTCTAGTGATGTATTAAAAATGAGAAAACAGGATTTAACACCCATGGACTTTGATCTTAAACATCTCAATGGGGCTCATGCAACAAAGTTAAAACAAATTTTATTAAGTAATTTCGCGGCATTTTCTAAAAATATGAAAACCCTTGGACATACTGACAAGATAGTACCAAATTTAAAATTTTTAAGTGACTATCCAATTAAGACTTTGCCCTTTCCCATTCCTCACGCTTTACAACAGGAAGCTAGAGATCAAATTAACCAATTGGTAGAGGCTGGGATTATTGAGCGAAACTGCTCAGAATGGGCTTGCCCAATTTTATTAGTAAAGAAAAAACAAGATGGATCTGGTAAACAGAAATTTCGCCTCGCGTTAGATTTATGAATGTTAAATTCTATTATTCAAGGTTCTTCTTATCCGTTACCTAAAATTCAAAATATAATAGCTGATCTATCTGCGTATAAATTTTTCACTTGTCTTGATTTCCAACAGGCGTATCATCAAATTGATTTACCGGAACATTTACAAGATAAAATTACTTTCACATCAATGTTTGGCAGTTTCAAATTTAAAAGACTATGTTTTGGTCTTAAAAACGCGGCTTCTCAGTATCAAGCACTCATGGATTCTTTAATTGATGAAATTAATATAGATGGAATTTACGCGTATCAGGATGATTTAATATTTGGTGCAAATAGTTTTGAAGAGACATGTGTCAAACTTGAAAGAATTCTTAAGATTTTAATTAAATATAATTTAACCTTAGCTCCTAGTAAATGTACATTTCATAAGAGTGCTGTAAATTATTTGGGATTTCACATAGAGAATAATTCAATTTCTCCAATTGAGTCAAATATCATTAAAATAAACTCTTTCCTTACACCTACAACAAAAAGACAATTAAAACGCTTTATAGGAGTTGTAACCTTTTATAAGTCTCTTATTCATAATTTTTCTAAATTAATTCAACCACTTATTGAATTGACTAAACCGAAAACAAAATTTGTTTGGAATAAACATCATCAGGATATTTTTAAGAAATTTCAGGATATATTTTTAAATTCACCTATGGTAAGATTACCGGATTGGAACAAGACTTTCTTTCTCAACACTGATGCATCAAATATTTCTATCGCAGGAGTTTTGATGCAGAAATATGACAATCAATTATTACCTGTCGCCTTTTTCTCTAAATCACTTAAACCGTCTGAAAAAAGATATCCGGCTATCAAACTTGAATAAATGGCCATTTATAAATCATGTAATTGCTTTCAAATATTACTTATACAATAGAAAGTTTATCATTTTGTCTGACAGTGCTCCTTTAAAAACATATAGAAAAACAAATAGTCCTGCTGATTTAACTACTAAATTGGCTGTTAGAGTTATCAGAATACTCATTTGAATTTGAACATATTCCTGGCACTACAAATGTTTTAGCGGATTATTTATCAAGATCAGACTTCTCAAATAATCAACAAAATTTAAAAACAAACCCAGAATTAATATTCAGTTCTCAACCTCTTCCTATCGTACAAGATGACACACATTCAATTAATCAAATTTCCACTTCTACTCAGTCTGTATTACAAAATCAATTCAACAATTTTCTAGTTTCTGGTAATACTCAAAATAAAGATCCCCTTTTGGAAATTTCAAATAATACATTTATATCTGAGCAAAAGAATGATCCAAAATTGTCAATTATTTACAGGCAAATTTTGAGAAAAGGTTTTTCAAAAAATAATGATAATTTTTTTATTCATCCAAATTCTAAAGTTTTAATGTACAAGAAACAAAATTTGCATAATAATACTTTTTCATATCTCATTGTTGTACCACATTCTTTAAAATCTAAAGTTTTAACCATTTCACACCTTTCTCACTTTGGGTTAACAAAAACATACGAATTTTTATCAAATAGATATTATTGGAAAGGTATGTACACAGACACTTTAAATTTTGTTGCTTCGTGTACTTTATGTTTACAAAATAAACATCATAACACACCACCAGCTCCTTTACAACCCACCTATACTCCAACACATCCAGGGCATACTATTAGTGTCGACTTGGTTGGTCCTTTTATAGATGGACGTTCAGTTTTAACTGTGATTGACCATTTTTCGCGACACATTGAATTATTTCAATTAAAAGACACTTCTTCATCAAAAATAGTTAAATGTTTATTTAATTACATTACAACATTTGGTAGACCATCAGTAATATTATCGGATTTAGGCAAACAGTTTACATCAACTATTTATAATATTTTTAATGATAAACTTGGCATAAAAATTTTACATTCATCTGTTGCTCATCCTCAAAGTAACTCTATTTCTGAGAGGGTAAATAAATCTATAAAGTACTCAATTAACACTTTAATTTCTGAGGGGCATTCTTTTGAAAATTCACTAGCTATACATAAATCACTTTACAATGGTTCAACACATTCATCCACATTGTTTTCACCTAACCTACTGCATTTTGGTAGGGAACTGTCTTTAATATTTGATACATTTGATCAATTTATAAATCAGCCATTTTTGGATAAAAATGTAGACATATATAAATTATTACACGACTTAGATAACATCTATAGCAAAGCATATTCTAACATTAAAGAAAATCAAGACAAAAGATATCAAAATTTTCAAAAGCGTGCAAAACTGAGGCCTGTTGCTGTTCATGATGTTGTATACTTGAAATCAATAGATAAATTTAAACCCAAGTATTCTGGGCCATTTATTGTTGTACAAAAACACCTTTTCCATTAAGAGATTACATGCACCTGATAATAAATCTTTCAGAGTCCATATTGATAGACTCCTTATTGCTCCGCCTCGACGTAATTATTTGTTTACTGAACCCAACTCCAATGTAACACATAATATTGACAATAATTCTACACATCCTTATAACTTAAGAAATCGCAATTAATTTTTTCACAAAAAAAAGTTTGAATATATTTTGCTTCACAAATGCATTTTCCAATGGCCAAGGGAGTGTATTTGTTTGCTGTGCAGGAACTCGTCTTTATTTATTTTATTATTTTTATTTTTAGATGGCTGGTCCACTGTTTTTTTATATTTTTCTTTTGAGGTAAAGACTATTTCTTGCATTGCAGTGTTGTTGAATATATATAATATTTATAAATAAGATGCATAAAAAAAAAAAAAAAATGATTCTAATGATAACATAAATGCATGTAGATCATATTTTGAATTTCTAAATTGGTAATCAAGGTGTTATTTTTTATTTAATGTTTACTATATCTATTTTTATTGGGTGAAGGTTAAACAAAAGTAAGATAATTGAAATATATTTAATAGAGATATTTCATTGGAATACAGATTAAGTTCATAGGAAATTAATTATTAATGATAATAGTGCTAACAATATACATACAGCTAAATTTTATAAGTTTCCAATTGATTTTTGGTGTACAACATGTGTTTGGTTTGTTCAATATCCAATCTAAATTTTTATTATTTTGGCACTCCCTCTCATCACTCAAAATTTTGTCAATTTGTTTTCTTTTACTTATTTATTACCCTATCCTAGATATATGTTGTCTCGTTCAAAATTTTCTCCCGGGAGAGCAACATTGGATATGTGATGAGAATCTATATTTTTGTTGACATTAATTTTTCAACATTTTTGACACTTAATTAATCGGTTTCGTGAAGTGTCCCTACAGGGGTCTGTGGATTCTGCTGGGGGACGGAGGCCTGTGCCTAACAGTACAGGTCTTTCAACACGCCCTGTCCCGCTAGGATGTTAGCCTTAAGTTAACATCATTACACTTACTTTTTGTAAGGATTAAGGGAAGATTATTTTTTTTTGACTGCCAATGGCGTCCTTTTTAAAATCTTTCCTGTGTGATATACACGAAAACTTTTCAGTTTCTTTACTTTTATTATTTTTTTTTTTTTTGTACATAATTTTGTTTAACGTTGACCAATATGTGTAACCAAGGTGTTAGACAAATAAATATTACAATAATATGTTGGAACCTTTAGTATTACAACAATGTATATGCATATGTGTAATTTATATATATTTTTTTTTCTCTATTTCACTATACATATTAGTGTGAAAATTTAATATTTTGGAATGTGAAAATCTAACGTTAGTAAATGTTGATGTAGCATTATTTGCTATGTTCATCAAAAAGAGACTCTTTCATAAAAAAACATTTCAGCTGAAATTTTTGGTGGCATATAAAAAAATACTATAGACTATATTGAACTGCAGTTGAAATTATTTATAGAAGCCACAATTTTTGCGCCTGTCATGACAAGGTGTTTCTCTTAAAGTTTTTGGTTATACTGATATTTTTGAAATATGTGTATTTTGTATTTTTGAATTAGTGTTTATATTTCATATATATTTTGTTTGTTCAATATTAAGCATTCATATAATTTTTACTTATGATGTAATATCATTTTTTTAAGTGTGCGTCTTTGGTAAGTGCTTTTGAATATTATTGTTTGTATATGCATTTCTATACAGGAGGCGAGGAGGAGTTATTTTTTTTTTTATACTAGTCGAAGGGGAGATATATGTGTGAGTGTTCTCACACATATGTCCTTTAAAAGCTTAATTATTTATCCAAATTTAATATATAACAAAAAGGAGGGATTAATATAGATTATATAAAATAAATCTTTTTAAATTTATCTAATTCAAGTAATTAATTATAGAGAATTTCCCGTTTTATTTTTAAATCAAAATTTTCATTTCTTTGTTCTTCTATCGTTAAAAACACATTGATCTAGGAATAAAAAAAAAAATTTTTATATTGGGGTTTGTGAAAAATAGTATGTGTATACAGTTTCCCCGGATGGATTAAATCAATTTAGCCATGATTATTTATTTTCAGAGGGTAATTTAAAAAGCCGTTATCAACATATTTCTACTATATACAGCTATTAATAAAATAAAACAATCATTTGATTTCATGTTTATTACCCTTGTATGTTTATGTTAAAAAACCTATTATTATTTCAAGAGGGTCATTATAATTCTAAAAATAGATTTATAATGATGTTTGATAGTCTAAGCGTCGCCGTCTTTGTTCATTGAGAGTTGAAGGTCATTTGGCATGGCTTCTCAATGTCAAATCGATTTAATATTTGTAACGAACTTTTTATATTCAAAATTTAGTATGAATATCTTAGAAGAACAAAGAAACAGTTTGGCATTCTTTTGGCTACATTTCAAAGATGCCAATCTCGGGGGTTGCGATTTTAAGCTATCTGTGGCTAGCAGATTTAGTGTATCTTTTTTCGCTTTTGATCAAGTCCTAAGTAGACGCAAATTTTTGGGGTCCTCCTCCCTCTCTGTCTAGTTGATGGGGATAGAATTTTTGTTTCTGCTTACGAATATAGGAATGAAATGTAAAGTTATTAGTGACTGCAACCTGAATATTATATTGCTGCATTAATAAATCACAGTACTAAAATGATGTGTACCCTGATTATTTTTAAGTAAAGACTTCTACTTTATTTTTTTTAACAATTCTACGATCCGGCTTTTGTGTGAAACGAACCTGACTGTGCTAGGCAATAGCACACCCTTCTTTTAGGTGTTTCTGTACATAAACCAGTAATGCTATTTCTAGTGTTTTGAATAAGGAACATGCTATATTGAACTTGAAAAACATGTATCATTTTGAAGAAATTCTGAAAACATTTAAAGACGCTAGAGGCAAACAGCGACGCAGATAGATAGGCGGACAGACAAACCGAAGTCAGAAAGTGTTAAAAATGATTTTACGTAATTCCTACTAAACATTTTATGTGCAGCCAACATATATATATGCATTATGTGTCGTATATATACACATGTATATGCATTATTTATAGCGGCATTTTCTGCATCGATTGCTGTGGACAAAATTTAAATCATTTATCACGAATACGTAACGTTCTTTTGTTATAAATAATGCAACGTTTTAGAGAAATGCAAAAAGGCGGAGTGAACTATTCAAAATAAGGAAATATTCCAAAGACAAGGTGTTAAGAAATAACAATCGTATGATATACATTATGTTATTTTTGGTTATGTGGATTATATTTAAAACTTCTTGTCCTTTCGAAACCGGCAGTGCTTTCTTTAATTTTATGGTGTGTGAAGAAGTTTCCAAGTTTAAATATTGATTGTACACCAGTTTTTTAATTTAGTATTATGTAGGTTGTGTTCCTTCAATTACATAAATAAGATACTTACTGATTTATTTAATTTAGATTATTTTTATTTTTATTTATTTATTTTTTTTATTATTATTATTAACAGAATTTGTAATTTTTAATTTTATTAAGGACAAGGAGTTATTTTGTTGTTAAAAATATTTTAAATTAATGTGTATTTTTGTTTCTTGTTTTGTTAGAATACAAGAATACTAATTCTATCAATTTTAAATTGTTTTATAATTATATTTTTAAAATTTACAATTAATGTTACATCATTTTACGTAAATTCCGTTTTAACTTTTATGTAAACGATTCTAATACAAGAAGTATTTTGGAACAAAATAATTGACTAAAACCTTTCATCATACAAAAAGAGTAGACACCAAAGCAGCAAGGAAGGAGTGACGCACGGAATCCATATAAATGGAAAGAAAAAGAAAAGAAGAAGAAGAAGGAAAAAAAAGAAATTTTTTGTTAAAATATTGTGAAAAAAGAAAAAAAAAAAAGTAGAGAAAGAGAGAGAGAGAAATCTACACCCATCGGGCGCCTTGCAATTTATGATATCTGCTTAGGAACATTTTAAACTGAAAAATAATTCTGCGATTGACATCTAGAAAATAAATTGTGGTTGTAGTAAAAATAGTTCGTTGTCATCTTCATAAATTTTAGTTTGCTAGCGAGTTCTAGACATCCCTATTAAAATTCTAGAGTATTTTCAGATATTGTTGTAGTCAAACTTATTTAAAAGTCTTTCTGCAAATAAATGTGAACACAAGACGTAAGTTTTAGCAATATTATTCTAGATTATCAACCATTTATAGAAATCAAAGAGAGAATTTCTATCAATACAAAGGATTCAAAATATAATGTATCGTTTCACCATCTAGAAAAATATGGACTATAGAAAATCTCGATTATTTCGTTTATTTCGCTTACCTTGTACGTTTAACTCGGAAATTCCTATTTCTAGTTTAATGATTCAGAAAATAATTACTTATTCGTTCCAGTTGAAGGCGGTATATATTTTCTTCTCAGTATTTTCTTCAAGAAAAGTGAATATTTTTTGCCATCAGCATTGCCTGTAAATGTTTCTTCTTCTTCCTGGTACCACTCTTGCAGAAAAACTTCTAAAACGTAGGAAATACCTGATAGCATGCAGCTGTCATTTAAGCATTTGAAAAAAATCGTAGTGATAGTGCGGTATAGAGGAAAGAGGAAACAGGAAGAAGATTATATATATATATATATATATATATATACAGACACACACACGTATATATAAACAGCAATCTAATATTTAAAAAGGAATTAGGCATGAAATAATATCAATCAAAGCTCTTTCATTTTTTTTTTTTTTTTTTTTTTTTTATAGGCCAGTCACAGACTATTCTATATTAGACATTGTTACAAATTTTATATTATTTGAAAAATAGTGTTATCTATAATGCTACAAAGTTTATCTCTGTAAAAGAAATCAAACGTATAAAGGATTACAAATCCGTTATCTTGGTTGATTTTCTATTCTGAAATTTCAGAAGTTTAATATCGGGATTTTTGGGATTATCCAAAGAAAAATCATTTAAAGAATAATACAAAATAAAACATTTTTAAAGTTATAAAATATCAACCTGGTGTTCTAAAAATTTTCCTGTGACAGTTGCAATGGTTTTAGCTTAGTGTACTTTGGAAATGAGTTTGTTCGTGTAATAGTTAGATTTTTCTAAATACAAAAGAATTTTTTAAACATCAGCCCGCACAAAGAAAATATTTCAAGTGTGATTCATCTTAAATAATTGTTTGCTAAAAAGTATTCGTTAAATATCAATCATTAATAGCAGTTATTATTTGAATAGGTATTCTTAAGTCATTTCCGACAAATTACTTATTCATACATTATTCAGGAAGCAAAATTAGATTAATTTATAATGCAGAATGTTATGTAGAGGAGTGGTAAGGGATACGAAATAATCGGGTAAAATCAACGAGATATATAAAGTAGAGTACTGATTCAATGGATGAAGGATTGGCTTTCCGTGGTACAAGACAGTTCACGTGACTTGAACCAATAGGTTGCCATGTTTGACTCTTTATCGCTTTTTTGCCAATTTAAAATTTTAGTTTAGCAAATTAGCATCATTATAAGGTAACACGAGAGTCCTATGACCGAAATAAATTGTTTTTAAAATAATTTTTCACATATTTCACATTATAAGAAATAACAAAATACTGTTTCTTTCATCCTTTCTAAACAAAGTTTAAAAGTGTTTATAAAGAAAAAATAAACTTTTAAAAGAGCTAAATTTAACAATAATTAATCATTTATCAATTATTTTTAAATATTTCGCCAGTAAAATTTTGACTACAGGAAATAAAAAGAAGTAAAAAAAAAAAAAAAAAAAAAAAAAAAAAACGTATTACATAAGTAAACACAAACATAGGCGGTTATCTCCAAGCAGTTGCCACAGAAATTCATTGAACAGAAACTGTAACCAATGAAATCACGAAATACGCATGTGCAAGGGGATCAAGTCACATGACTCATCTTGCACCTTCTCAAGGGTTACCATTTATCACTATATCTCGTTGGGTAAAATATGGAATACCGTTATTTTCTCACCTATGCGGCGCTGCAAACTATGAGATGTCTTCACTGGACCTTAAATATGAACAGTAGTTCCCTTCTCTCAGAAGACCAGTTTTTATTTCATACAATTTCTTTGGTTTATCAAGATTCAGATTTTTTTGGAGGTAAGTATTACAAATTCTGTAATTCATTTAAAAACCAGTAAAATTAGTAAAAACCTCGGATCATTTTAATAATTTGAGTAAATATTCTACTCAATTTATTAAAATTGATTAATTAATTGATTAAAATTGACATTTAATTTTGATCCTGTTGCTATCCTCTCCTCCCTCCTAAAATGACTAACACTGTAACCCGTAAAATCGACCCTCAACCAATTAATACACTTTCTGGAATATATCAAATCCCATTCCTAGATGAATTTAATCAACAAAAATATTATATAAGTATGACTACTCGTCCTTTAAAAGAAAGAATTAAAAATCATATTTATGATTTAAAAAATAGCTGCCAAAAATCTGCTCTTGTAAGGTTTGATACTAAAAATCCCATAAAAATTTTATTTGAAAATTCTAAAATAATTTATCAAACCAATAAAAAAGTACCGCTTTAATTCCATAAACAATTGAAATTATTAAAGAGATAAAGAAATTTTTAACGATTTTCCCTCATTTACTGCACATAACCTTTGGTTAGAGTTATTAAAATATAAATAAAATCCCCGTTAAAAAAAAAAAAAAAAAAAAAAAAAAAAAAAGGACATATTTTCCTTCTAGAAGGCGCAGTAATCTAATGCTACATTTTTCAAAATCTTTAGGAAAAGTTTAAACCGGATATTGTAACTTGAAATATGCACTGAGTGTTAATAGCATTGTTGACAACTCTTAAATATGTCTTTATATTACAGCAACAAATAATTATATAGTAATTCTAATCAGTATATATTTAGAGTTGAAATATGTAATTCAATGACTATCGTTAGTTTAATATGTATAGAATTTTCACATATTATTTTAAGGAGTTTATTCAAGTAATTTGCAGAATTGTCGTTGATATGCCACTACAGAAAAAAGTTTAAATTATGGATGTGGATAGTTAAAAAGGAAGAGACATTGCATGTGGATATTATTCTTTAATAGTAATTTGACTCTTATAGATTTTAAATTATAGACTTATTTTTTTGAATATGTATCTTTGATCTTATATACATATATCTTAATGGAATTTTATTATAACATAACTCTGAAGGAGACTGTACGAGATGAGTCAAAAGTTAAGGATGAATATGTAACTAATTGAAACGTTTTACTATACATATAAGAGAATAATTTTATAGGTTTCTTTATACTTTATAAAGGCTTTTTTTTATCAGTTATATTGTGAAATATTTGAATTTGGTTGTATAAGAAATAATACATTGTTTAGTATATATACTGTAATTAAAATTAATTTATGCGATGTAATTCAATCATAATTTTTTTATTATTTTTATTTTTATTTTTTTAATTTAAAAAACTGATAACTTTTTAAAAAAATTATTGTAGACCTTATCAATCATTCAGGTCCAATCATTCGTTTTAAAACTTATTAATAACTTTATTTCGGAGAATACACAGATTGAAAACTTGTATACTCCGAAGGTTACTTACCCCTTCTCCTACCCAAGAGGAAAAGCAATACTCTTGCTAATAATAATAATAATAACAATAATAATAGAAGTTGATTATTGTTATTATAAATAACTTTTCTAATTTCTCAATGATTTTTTAAAAATAATTCTCGTTGATTACATTTACATGAAACTGTGTTCTATACTACCATATTAAAAATTATGAAAAACGGGATGGCAGCTCCGCTTTTGGAAATGTTTCCTCAAAAGTTGACAGGCACTAATTTATGTAAAGATGTAACTAAATACTCTACGAAATTCTGCGCATTAATTCTCGAATAAGAGTCGGAAGAACATTTGTGCCATAGACACAGACAGATATTTTCTAAAAAAAAATCGTTAAAATCATATTCTAAATATCTTAAAACGAGTAAATCCCATTAAAAACCAGATTTAAAAAACTTTTACAAATTATACTTTTTCCTATCAAACAAACAAACAAAAAAAAAAAAAAAAAAAAAAAAAAATTAGGTTTTCTTTTATTTTGAAACAGAAGAATTACTAGAAATACGTAATCAAAAAATATAACTATTCTACTAACGAGATTAAAATTTAAATTACTATTTCTTTTGAAAAAGATTTAACCAAAAATCTAATTCAACTTAGAAAATGTTACTTTTTCGTGAAATCAATTAGAGGGTATGTTAAATGAATTAAAGTATTTTAAAAAATAATTTTAATTTATAAGCTAAAAAAAAAAAAAAGGGGGCTTTAAAATTAATTTATTGAGATTAAGTAATCGTGAAAGCTACATGCACCAGAATTTTAATGTATCTGTTCTTATTATGAAAAAAAGGCTAAAGTAAACCGAAATCAAGAAAGTGGAAAACAAAACAAAAATGAGATGAATAAACTTAACTGTTGTAATCGACTTAAAGCAGAGTCGTCTTCTAACAAATTGGATTTTTAAAACGAAAAAATAAAGCATTAAGTAGGAGCAGCAGAAACATCACCGGATTTAAGTATTAAGTATTTATAAATATTCATTTGCTCCCCCCTCCCGCACCGTTTTTACGTATCATATTTTTAATTGTCCTCAACTCAATAATAATTTATTTTAGATATTATGATTATATTAACAAGTTGGTATAGTTGGAATCTCTTCACCTCCCATCCTATAGTTGATCTCATAAATTTCGTTACAGGGCATACTAACAGGGTAATGATTAGGATGGGTTGTGGGGATTAAACCCAATTGACTGCACTAGGGTCCTAGGCCTAACAGGGTAATAAATTCGCTCGATTGCTCGACACAAACTTAATTGCCCCGTCTAGTATGCTACACACCTTTCAGTTCGATATATTCGCCTTATCTTAACTTTCTATTTTTTTTTTTTTTTTTTTTTTTTTAGGGTTGGTTGCGTATTTTAGTTTTCATGCAATTCCTTACTATTTTCAATTCAATGACCTTTATAATGTAATTTTATGTAAAATATCGCTCTGCTCTCCCAAATTAAGAAAATCTTAAATTTTGTAAAACTTACGAAGTTTTCAAATTGGAATATTCATATTTTTATTGAAATTTATTTTTTCGACAGATTGAAAATAATGCCTGGACCGGGAGTCGAACCCCAGATCTTTGACTTACAAATAGATGCGGCTTATTTCTGTCGAGCTATCTACATGATAGACCAGATTTTTCTGCCTAAAGATTGTCTGAGTGAGTAATGTCCACCGGTTTTCGGCCTGGATAGCTCAATTGGTAGCTTGTAAGTCAAAGATCTGGGGTTCAACTCCCGGTCCAGGCATTATTTGCACTCTGTCGGAAAAACAAATTTCTATAAAAATATGATTTTCTTCCCAATCAGTTGATTGTGTGATTTTAATATATTGGAATATTCATATTCAGTTATTTCAAACCAGTATCATGCAAGATATTTTAAAAGATATTTTAACATCTTTACGATGAAAATATCTCACAAAATGGACATTTATGTAAAATTTCCCTATTCTGTCTTGTTAAGAAAATCGTAAATTTGGATTAACTTACGAGTTTTTCAAAGTAGAACAATCACAGCTAATTATGTTCATAGAAGTTTCTGAACTGAAATTTTAAAGCTGGTCTTACATGTTTACGATAAAAATGTTCCTTTTAATTCATGTTTAAAAGAAATTTTGCCCTATTCATCCATGTTAAGAAAATCACAAATTTCGAATAATTTACGAAATTTTCAAAACTTAGAAAGTTGTAAGTCAGTAAGTTTCTTTCCAGTATTATAAGTTATATTTTAACACTGATTCGACATTTCTACAATCAATTATTCTGAAGATAATGTGTACACACACTAATATACTAGCTAACCTACGGACGAACACCACATCAATTTTCTCATTTCCAATTCCTCAGACCTCAAATCATGTAAAACGTAAAAAAAAAAAAAAAAAAAGAAGAAGAAGAAAAAGAAAAAAAAAAAAAGAAAAGAAAATGAAAACGAAGCCGAAAATTACGAATACCTAAATTCCCCAATTACATTGCGAATACTTAAATTTCCCATAATACGTATGGTATGATGGAGAACTAGCGTAAAAGCTTCGTTATTTCACAAAAATAGTTACATAATTTTTTCTCCATATTTTTCTGAATTAAGAGTAGCCTCATCTATTTTTCACAATTTTTTTAATTCGAAATAGTGGATCTGCAGATCAGGAATCTCAACGTCCTATTTGCATCACGCATTATTCAACAGATCATTATTTTTATTCTTTATTACATAATATATATATATATATATATACATATTGATTCCATTGATTTGCTACATAAACAGAAACGTTTCTGAGGGGGCTATCACCCCCCTCAACCTCCCGCTGTATCTCTTTTCTATAACGAAATACATATAGTATTTATATATATTATATGTATATATATATGTATTCCTAATAACTTATTGTCTTGTATTAATTCCCTGTAATTCATAAATACTTGTAACAAATTTCATGCAAAATGATTACATAACATATCGGAATTATTTTGTGTAACCCTGTAAATGAATTACCAATTCTATGCTCACACTCCCTTAAAAAATATTCTTTAAAAAAAAAAAAAAAAAAAAAAAAAATTATTTAACGATGTGTAACCATGTTAAAATACACTTTTTAAGAAATACCGTAATAGTATGAAATTCTTTTATTTATCCCAAAAACGGAGCCACGGTAATTGTATACACTAAAAAGAATACACCTATTTAATTAATTATAACTCATTAATATTTCAAACTAATTTGACATCATTTGGATGATTACAGTACGTCATCGGAATTCTTTTGTGGGGTCCTGTAAATAAATTATTTAGTCTATACATATCCCTTTTCTAGAGTAAGCATGCTTTTAAGCATCTTTATAATGTATGTTAATTCCATTATGCTGAATGCAGCATAAACGCATTAAAGTGCGCTTAAATAAAAATTTGTCTAGCAAATTGAATAGCAAATCAATGGAATCAGGCTCTAATGTCACGAAATTCTTTTGTGTATTTCTATAACGAACAATAAACATTGTATACACCAGTAAAAACTATTCAGCTTATAATACGTTTTTTATGAATAATTGTTCGAAATTTGACATAATTTGACTGATTACTTTACGTAGATAGAACGCTTTTGTATGGTCCTGTACATTAATTAGGAAGCTTAAGAGCACATATTTTCTGCAGAAGACATAAGTTTAAGCGTCTCAGTAATGTACGCTAATTTCATCTTGTTTATTGCAAAGTAAAGATGTCAAAATGCGTTTAAACGAAATTCACCTCATATGCCGTAATGATAAGAATCTTGACATGTCCCTGTACACAATCCATAAAAAATATAGACCTAAAAAAATATACAGGTATTTATATACAGAGCCTGAACGTGTGTGCCAATTTACAAGTCAATCGGAGGATTTTTGCGGCTGCTATTGCGGTACATACAAATTCTGCCCATACGCAGTAATGATAAGAAAATTTTTCGTGTGTTCTTGTACACGAAAACTACAAATGAAATACACATCCGAAACTATACAGCTAAAATTTCGTGTGGCTGATAAATATGTGTACCAAATTGCAAGTCAATAGCGTGATTTTTGCGGTCGCTATCGCGGTACATGCAAATTCTTTCCATAGACCATAATGATAAGAAAACTTTGGCTTGCCACTGTACACGAACTACAAATGCAATACACACCCAAAAATATGCAGCTAATTCCGTGGGGCTAATGAACATGAGTATCAAATTTCAAGTCAATAGCGGGATTTTTGCGGCCACTATCGCGCGACAGACAGACAGACAGAATGACAAAATGACAGACACACAAACAGAACCCAAAATCATTTTGAGTCTCAAAAGGGAGGCGAAGACACTGATAAATGTAAATTTAAAATAAATTGGCACCAAATATTTCGAGAAAAACTTTACGATTGGTTTTTAACAATATTTGAATTTATTTCGAATGGTGAAATTTGTTATGTGGTATGTTTGTAAGAATTCCACGAATTTATAAATATTGTACATTATTAAAAAGCAAGTGAAATAAACTTAGTTAAATTTATTGAAATGCATCGAAAGAAACAGCAAATAAGTTTGTAACATTAAAGGCAGAAAGAATTGAAAGCTTTGTAAAAGAGCATGAATTAACAAAAATCATAACCCAAATTTTGACATTATTTTCAGCAACAAGTTAAAAACATGCATAGTGACTGACAACAAATATAATTATGTGAATTCATTTTTAAATTTATTAAAATTCCGTCAATCTGCTATGATTTTTTTAATGAGTTTTGTACAATATAATTTTACAAATAACAAATTAAAAATAATAAATTGCCAATCATTAACATTTTTCGTACATTATTTTCTTTCCAACTTTTAGTGATTTTTGATACGTTTTCTTTTTTCAGTGAAAGTGCAAAAAGAGAGAACTAAATCTACATTGTCAAAAGGCATATTATGATAAAACTTCTCCAATGTCGTACATTTCATGGAAATTGTTTTATTAAAATAAATAATTTTTGTATATAAGCAAAAATATAATATTATATATTTAAATAAGTGATTTAAACTTACGTTAAAAATGTAACAACTTTTTAAAGATTTAGAGTTTGTGAGGAGCATTTTTAAAACAAATTGCTTTTTTCTTCTTTTTTCTGTCTTAACATTTAACTGAAATGTTTCTTTCATAGTTTAATTAAAATAAATTACGAGTAAAATAAACTATTCAAAATTGAAGTAATAAAATAATTAGCAAATTGCTTTTTTCTTAATCCTTTCACGACGGGAGGCGCAAACGCTCGCTCAAATCGTATGGATCAATATCTCAAATTTTATAGACATACAATGCCATTTTGTGCCAAAAATTACATTTTTTAAAACGTTCCAGGATCCTATGGCCCAAATGTTCGATGCCCGGGGGGGGGGGGGCGAGAAAACGCTTTGGCGCGCCGGAGTACAGGCTGGGAAATGAGTGCATATCTTGCTGGCATGTATACGTAACAGTCAGCGCGAAAGGGTTAATTATAATTTTTCTCTACGAATATAGAATCTGTAATTTTGGTGTAGCCTTTTATTTATTTATTTTAATAATATTTAATAAATATTCATTATGCTAATAAATATTTCTTGCTTAGTAATATTTAGTTAAATAATGGTAATTTAGATTATTCACACTTTTTATAGTAAGTTAAATTAATAATGTTAGTTCCTAGGTCAATTTGATAGCTTCAACTCAACTTCATATTTGCTTGATGGCTTTATTTCTGGTGAAGCTCTGTTTATTCTAATTGATTGTATGTTTTAATTTATTTCCCTTTTTTTTTTTTTTTTTTTAATTGAATGTAATATTTTAACTGCGAGGTCAGTCACCTTGTAGGTATTTTGTGTAATATCGCTTGCCACAAAAAGAAACCTTGCATTTTTTAGCTCCATGTAGATATAGCGACTCCCTGATGATTTAGCTCTATACATTCTGAGCAATTTATGTTTTTATTGAATTTGGATTTTGTCATCGTATCTTCTTGTCACGCTAAAAAATCAACACGCCACCACTTTAAAGTAAATGTAAAGCAAATTATTTCGTCGCTCGTTGATTCAGTAGGTTAAACCATCATTTTCAAAATGCGATTGTCATTGATTCTTGAAGTACAAATCTGTTGCTTTTTACTTTCTTCTATATGTAATATAAAGTATTGGATTCGCGAAATTTTTCAACCTCCGTTTTTTGACGGATCTACACGTTTTGGGATGTCCTGAACACGAATTGATAGTTTTTAAAAAATGTCTGTCTGTCTGTCTGTGTCTGTGTGTGTGTCTGTGGTTTCTTGTTTTCACCGTATCTCACGAACCAATGAATGAAATTTAACCAAACTTGGTATATAGTTGGACCAAGGCGGGGCATTGTGCTCCGATTTGGGGATCAATCGCCCAGCAGATGGCGCTGTGATCGCATTTTATGTAAACTTTTAACATGGCAGTATAGGACAAAATTTCGTATTTTTCACCATATCGCACGAACCAATGAATGAAATTCAACCAAACTTGGAATATAGTTGGAACCTGACAGGACATGGTGCTGATTAGATTTGGGGATCAATCGCTCAGCAGATGGCGCTGTGATCGCAAAATTTCATATTTTTTACCGCATCTCACGAACCAATGAATGAAATTGAACCAAACTTGGTATATAGTTGGATCGTGGCGGGGCATTGTGCTGATTAGGTTTGGGGATCAATTGCCCAGCAGGTGGCGCTGTGATCGCATTTTATGTGCATTAACTTTTAACATGTCAGTATAGGACAAAATTTCGTATAAATGTACATAATGAGCGTTATTTTAAACTTGTGATTGTAAAAGTAATATGAATTATTGATAATAGTAGTAGTTAACTAGAAAAAAAATTTTGTGCATGGGGGGGCATCGGTTCCCCCCCCCCGGGGACTAAATTTTCACAATGGGTATCTTTCGAAAGATCTCGTTGATAATAGTAGTAGTTAAATAGGAAAAAATTTTTGTGCATGTGGGGGCATCGGTTCCCCCCCCCACTAGGGTACTCCCCCCCCCGGGGTGCAAAGTTTCAAGATGGGTATCTTTCGAAAGGTCTCGTCAATACCTTTAAAACGAATGCTCGAACCATAAATCTGTGATAATTTAAAACAAAGTTATCGATTTTTTTTTACTTTTAACAACAACCAAAATTAAAAAAAAAAAAGAAAAAAAAATCGTAATATATATATATATATTTTTTTTTTAATATTGTTACTGGTTGAATATGTATTACTTCTAACAGAAAAAAAAAAAAGAAAAAAAGAAACTTAGAAAAAAAATCGTAATTTTTTTAAAAATATTGTTACTGATTGAATATGTATAGGAAAATACAGTCTTGTGGTGGCCACAACATACTAGTTTGTAGACAATTAATAATAATAATAAAAAAAAAATGTGTGAATTGATAAAAGAAAATCTTTCATTGTAAACACAGTATCCTTGAATTTTTTTTTTTTTTTTTTTTTTTTTTATTTATTTATTTATTTATTTATTTATTTGTTACTAAAAAGCACAAAATAAAAATTTAAGTAATAAATATAAATATATAAATAAATATTTCTTTATAAGTTTTTCTTGTAGTTAGATATTTGTCATCGTGAACTCGTTTCACGCTGAAAAACAAAACGTCTTCACTTAATGTAAATGTAATGCAAGTAATATAATGCTTAATGTAATGCAAGCAACGCGATTCGTCGCGCATTAGCATAGTTGTTTAGAA